>CM077649.1:62387109-62467109 GCA_039707465.1 Rhabdophis nuchalis
TTTCTTGCAGGCATTTCACGGCCCAACTAGGGAACATCATCAGGGCTAGAAGGGAATAGGGTTGTGGAATGATGGAGGAGGAGGAAGAAGAGGAGGAGGAGGAGGAGGACTGTGGGGGTCCTTGGTGCTCTCTGAGCTGGGTTGTTTTCTTCCAGACGTTTCATTACCAGGCTAGTTAACAACATCAGTGCTAGAAGGGTTGTGGAATGGAGGAAGAGGAGGAGGAGGAGGAGGAGGAGGAGGAGGAGGAGGAGGAGGAGGACTGTGGGGTCCTTGGTGCTCTCTGAGCTGGGTTGTTTTCTTCCAGATGTTTCATTACCAGGCTAGTTAACAACATCAGTGCTAGAAGGGTTGTGGAATGGAGGAGGAGGAGGAGGAGGAGGAGGACTGTGGGGTCCTTGGTGCTCTCTGAGCTTGGTGGTTTTCCTGCAGACATTTAATTACCCAACTAGGTAACATCATCAGCGCTAGAAGAGAGTGGGGTTTGGTGGAATAGGAGGATAATATCCATTCAGTCATGTCCAAATCTTGGCGGTTCTATGGTCCACGTCCCTCCACATCTTCTGATGCTGCCCCACTTCTTTGAGTTGTTCTACGCCAGGGGTGCCCAAACCTGGGGACTTTAAGGCTTGTGGACTTCAACTCCCAGAATTCCCCAGCCAGCCAGCCAGGGAATTCTGGGAGTTGAAGTCCACAAGCCTTAAAGTTCCCAGGTTTCGGCACCCTTCCCTGTTCTACGCTCTGGCTGGTGGCCGCTTTGAGGGTGCCCATCGACCACGTTCTTTGGCGGCCTGTTTTCCTTTTGCCACAAACTTTTCCAAATTGCTTACATACAATAGCAGAGTTGGAAGGGACCTTGGAGGTCTTCTAGTCCAACCCCCTGCTTGGGCAGGAACCTTATACCATTTCAGACAAATGGCTATCTAACATCTTTTTAAAGACTTCCAGGGTTGGGGCATTCACAACTTCTGGAGGCAAGCTGTTCCAGAGGTGAATTGTTCTAACTGTCAGGGAATTTCTCCGTAGTTCTAAGTTGCTTCTCTCCTTGATTAGTTTCCACCCATTGCTTCTTGTCCTGCCCCCAGGTGCCTTGGAGAATAGTTTGACTCCCTCTTCTTTGTGGCACCCTCTGAGATATCGGAACACTGCTATCATGTCTCCCCTGGTCCTTCTCTTCATCAAGCTAGACATACCCAGCTCCTGCAACCGTTCTTCATATGTTTTAGCCTCCAGTCCCCTAATTATCTTGGTTGCTCTTCTCTGCACTCTTTCCAGAGTCTCCACGTCTTTTCTACATCGTGGCGACCAAAACTGTATGCAGTATTCATACATTTGGCCTTACCAAGGCATTATACAGTGGCATTAACACTTCACGTGATCTAGATTCTATCCCTCTGTTGATGCAGCCTAGAACTGGGTTGGCTTTTTTGGCAGCTGCTGCACACTGCTGGCTCCTATTTAAATGGTTGTCCATTAGGATTCCAAGATCCCTCTCACAGTTGCTACTATTGAGCAAGGTACCACCTATACTGTACCTGTGCTTCTTCCAATGAATCCCCCCTCCATCCCCACCACCACCCCCGCATGACACGGCCAAAATAAATGATAATATCATTTATGATATTATAAATGGGGATAATATCATGCTTAATTAACACGGGCATTGATCTCTTCATTGATTCTGAGGCTCCGAACATTTGACCATTAATATTGCAGGCCATTAATTCACCCCTGTAAAGTGGGCAATTCCAGGCATTGGTCCAGCAGCAGCTGTGATTCACGTGTGACACTGTAGTGCCGGCATTTCACCCGTTTGCTGTGTGGGTTGCTGCTTCCAGGTGTTTTACAGTCTGTGGCTTTCAACCTCCTGTCTATTCACACTTGCCTTCTGAAAGTCTTTCGGGGTGAGGTGTCAAAGGGCTGGCAGGTGGTTGTCAGGTCTATTTTCCTGCATGGCTTTGGCTGGAGCTATAAGACCTTGGAAAGGAGAGAGGGAGGAAAGGAGGGAGGAAAGAGGGAGGGGTGGAAGAGAGAAGAAGGAGGGAGGAGGAAGGAGAGAAGGAGGAAGGGAGGGAGGAAGGGAGAAGGAGGGAGGAGAGAAGGAAGGGAGAAGAAGGAGGGAGGAGAAAAGGAGGGAGAGAGAAAAGAGAAGAAGGATGGTGGAGGAAGGAAAAAAGGAAGGAGGAAGGAAGAGAGAAGGATGGAGGAAGGAGAAAAGGTGGAAGGAAGGAAGGAAGGGAGGAGGAGGGAGGAGAAAAGGAGGGAGGAAGGAAGAGAGAAGAAGGAAGGAGGAGGAAAGAGAAAAGGAAGAAGGAAGGAAGGAAGGAAGGAAGGAAGGAAGGAAGGAAGGAAGGGAGAAGAATGAGGGAGGAGGGAGGAGAAAAGGAGGAAAGAAGGAAGAAAGGAAGGAGAAAAGGAGGAAAGAAGGAAGGAAGAGAAAAGGAAGGAAGGAAAAGAAGGAGGGAGGAGAAAAGGAGGGAGGGAGGGAGGAAAGAGAAGAAGGATGGAGGAGGAAGGAGAAAAGGAAGGAGGAAGGAAGAGAGAAGTAGGATGGTGGAGGAAGGAGAAAAGGAGGAAGGAAGGAAAGAAGGAAGGAAGGGAGGGAGGGGGAAGAAGGAGGGAGGAGGGAGGAGGGAGAAGGAGGAAGGAAGGAAGAGAAAAGGAAGAAAGGAAGAGAGAAGAAGGAGGGAGGAGAAAAGGAGGGTGGGAGGAAGGAAAGAGAAGAAGGATGGAGGAGGAAGGAGAAAAGGAGGAAGGAAGGAGGGAAGGAGGGAGGAGAAAAAGAAGAAACGGCATGTTTATTTGCATTTCATGGGCAGAACAGTTTTCAGTCCACTATGCATGTGCAGTGACGTGCATGGAGCCCGCGAGAGAGCGAGGAGAGCAGCGTGGGTGCAATGTGCCCTCTCAGCAAATCGATAGTAAACCGGTTAGGAACCCACCACTGACTTACCTCCCCCGATTGTAGGAATTCGATTTAGCTAAATTCACAAAACTCTGGATGGAAGCCAACTGCAGATTTCATTCTTTCTTTCTTCTCAGTTTAAGCCCTGGAGATAAACCTGAAACAGGTGGGCTGGCTGACATGGAAAATCCAGGGAACGAGAGAGGCCAAGACTTAGGAAAATCACTAGGAAGGTCCCAAATCTCCTTTTTTTTCCTTAAATCAAGAGGCAACTGGACTTTCTGGTGTTTTTTTTCCTTTTGAAGACATTTCCCTTCTTATCCAAGAAGCTTCTTCAACTCGGACTGGATGGTGGGGAAATGGAAGGATGGGTCCTCCTTGCAGACAGCTGGTCATTGGCGTCCTTTTTGGAGAGCGCTTGAGGCCGCTTGGAGGTCCATCTGTGTCCTCAGGGCCACCACATCCTTTTGCACTGCTCAGGTGACCTGAGTTGGATGGATGGATGGATAGATAGATGATAGATAGATAGATAGATAGATAGATAGATAGATAGATAGATAGATAGATAGATAGATAGATAGATAGATAGATGTATGATGGATGAAATATGATGGATGGATGGATGGGTAGGTAGGTAGAAATATCATAGAAATATCATAGATAGATATGGAGATATAGATAGATATAGATATAGATGGATGGATGGATGGATGGATGGATGGATGGATGGATGGATGGATGGATGGATGGATGGATGGATAGATAGATAGAGAGACAGAGAGAGAGAGAGAGAGAGAGAGAGAGATAGATGATAGATAGATAGATAGATAGATAGATAGATAGATAGATAGATAGATAGATAGATAGATAGATAGATAGAAGTATGATAGATAGAAATATGATATAGAGATAGATAGATAGATAGATAGATAGATAGATAGATAGATAGATAGATAGATAGATAGATAGATAGAAATATGATAGATAGAAATATGGTAGATAGATAGAAATATGATAGATGGATTGATGGATGGATGGATGGATGGGTAGGTAGATAGAAATATGATAGATAGATAAAGAGATAGATAGATAGATAGATAGATAGACAGACAGACAGACAGACAGACAGACAGACAGACAGACAGACAGACAGACAGACAGACATCACTTAAAATGTTAACAGACTTGTGTGGACACCACCAGAGTCTTAAACTGGCTATACCTATATTGCTGATTCCTCCCCATTGTACCAGCTTACAGTTTACAGCTTACAACCTTACATCAGTTGGCAGCTACTAAATCCCTCATTACCTGACAATAATGAAACATCTACAAGAAACCCACCAAGCTCAGAGAGCACGAAGGACCCGGCCGTTCTCCTCCTCCTCCATCTCTCCGCAAACCCCACTCTCTTCTAGCACGGATGACGTTACCTAGTTGGGTCATGAAACGTCTGCAAGAAAACAAGCTCAGACAGCAATAAGGACCCCACAGTTCTCCTTCTCCTCCCCCTACTCTTCCTCCTCCAACTCCAACTCCACTCTCTTCTAGCACTGATGATGTTAACTAGTTGGGTCATGAAACCTCTGCAAGAAAACAAGCAAAGTCAGAGAGCACCAAGGGCCCAACATGGGGCTCCCCTTGAGATGCACTCGAAGGCTACAGCTGGTCCAGAACGCGGCCGCGCAGGCAGTTATGGGAGCTACAAGATACTCCCATGTTACACCACTCCTGCGCGAGCTGCACTGGCTGCCTGTGGCCTTTCGGGTGCGTTTCAAGGTGTTGATTATCATCTTTAAAACGCTCCATGGCACAGGACCTAGTTATTTGCGGGATCGTATCCTGCCCCATACATCCCTGCGGCCGATTCGCTCCCACAGAGAGGGACTTCTCTGGGTGCCGTCCACCAGGCAATGCCAGTGGCGACGCCCAGGGGAAGGGCCTTCTCTGTGATGGGCCCGACCCTCTGGAACGACCTACCCCCGGATATTAGAACGACTACGGACCTCTGCGCTTTCCGCCAAAAATTAAAAACTCACCTGTTCCATCAGGCCGGCTTGGCCTAATTTATGCTTCTCGCCCCAGTCTGTATTTTTAAATTGTTTTATTTGGTTTTTAATGGGCTGCAATTTTAATTGTTCTTAAAATTTTAGTACAGGCTAATTTAATTCGTTTTTAATTTTGTTATGTATTGTATGTTTTTTAGATGGTTTTTAATTTTCCTGTACACCGCCCCGAGTCCCTTTGGGGAGAGGGGGCGGTTTATAAATGTAATAAATTAAATTAAATTAATTAATCATATTCTACATTCTGTACCCCGTGCCTATTCCATTTCTGCTTTTACCTGCTCCTCGCGGTTATCCTTTGTAAAATAGCCGAAGGAAACGTGTGGCATCCTCCTCCAATCCAACCGCAGGGTTTCACCGACATCCGTGTTATTTGCACATGACCCAGGAGGCCCTGGGGAGAGATCCGATTGCTGCTGTCCAGATGAAGTTAGAGCAAAGGAGAGTCGGTCTCTTGGGTGTCTGAATTTACAGGGCACCCCTGGGCAGGAGAGGGAGGGAGGGAAGGAGGGGTTGGGTTGCAATTCCGCAGCTCGCTCCGAAAGCGGCCCCATCTACACCCCCCCTCAGCCCCCCCCAACCCCCTCCCCAGAGAGAGAGCCACTGTCAAAAAAAATATTGCCTAAGAACACAAAAAGAGGAGATAGAATTTTTTCCCCTTCCCCAGACCAGCCAAGCAACTTGAAACGAGGGAGGGAGAGTTCACACACACACACACACAAACACACACACACACACACACACACACCTGATCACAACACGGTCCAGCAATTTAGGCAAGGAAAAAAGGTGAGCTTTTGATTATCTGAAGTTTAGCAAATCTTTTTTCCAAAGGAAAGAGAGAGAGGGGGGGAGGGAAGGAGGGAGAAAGAAAAAAGAGAGAGAGAGAGAGAGAGAGAAAGGGGGAATGAGGAAGAGAGAGAAAGGGGGGGAGAGAAGGAGAGAGAGAGAGAGAGAGAAAGAAAGAAGGAAGGAATGAGAGAAAGAAAGAAAGAAAGAAAAGAGAGGGGAGAGGGAGAGAAATAGAGGCAGGAAGAAAGAGAGAGGGAGAGAGAAAGAGAGGGAGGCTGGAAGGAGAAAGAGAGGAGTGATAGGGAGAGAGAGAAAGAAAGAGAAAAAAGAAAGAGGGGAGAGGGGGAGAAAGAGAGGGAGGGAGAGATAGAGAAAGGGAGAGAGAGAAAGGGAGAGAAAGAGGAGTGTGTGAGAGAAAGAAATGAAGAAAGAAAGAGGGGAGAGAGAAAGGAAGAGAAAAATGGGAGAGAGAAAGAGAGCGAAGGAGAGAGAGGAGTGCGTGTGAGAGGAAATTAAGAAAGAAAGAGGGGAGAGAGGAAGAGAGAAAGAGAGGGAGGGAGGGAGAAAGAGAGGAGGAGGAGAGAGGAGTGAGAGAGAGAGAGAAATAGAGGCAGGAAGAAAGAGAAGGAGAGAGGGGAGAGGGAGAGTTAAAGAGAGAGAGGGAGAGAGAAAGAGAGAAGTGATAGGGAGAGAGAGAAAGAAAGAGAAAAAAGAAAGAGGGGAGAGGGGGAGAAAGAGAGGGAGGGAGAGAGAGAAAGGAAGAGAAAGAGAGGGATGTGAAAGAATTTAAGAAAGAAAGAGAGGAGAGAAAAGGAACAGAAAAATGGGAGAGAGAAAGAGCGAAGGAGAGAGAGGAGTGTGTATGAGAGAAAGAAATTAAGAAAGAAAGAGGGAAGAGAGGGACGGAGAAAGAGAGGAGTGAGGGAGAGAGAAAAAGAGAAAAAAGAAAGAAAGAGGGGAGAGGGGGAGAAAGAGAGGGAGGAAGGGAGAAAGAGAGAGGAGTGAGAGAGATAAATTAAAAGAGAAAGAAAGGAGAGAGAAAGGAAGAGAGAAATGGGAGAGAGAAAGAGAGAGAAGGAGAGAGAGGCGTGCGTGTGAGAGAAAGAAATCAAGAAAGAAAGAAAGAAGGGAGATAAAGAGAAAGAGAAAAAGAGAAAGGGAGAGAGAGGGAGGGAGGGAGAGAGAGAGCTACAGAAGCTAAACACACCAAAACATCCCTCTCTATTTACTGTTGAGATTCCAAACTTTCCTTTCCCCCCCCTCCTTTTCCTTTCTCTCTCTCCCCCCTTCCTCCTCCACCCCCCCCCCTCCTTTGTCCTCTGGAAATTGATCCTTTGCAGGTCCTCATCTGCTTTTGCTTATCCAGGCCTATAACTTTTAAATAACGCGTTAAGAAACTCGGGTGAAACTTAGCTTGTCAAATCTGGCCCACATTTCTCGGGCGATTCGTTTCCTTTTACAGTTGTTCCCCCTCCCCCCAAAAATTGGAGCGATACGTTTCCTTATAGCCCAGGTAGGCCTCGACTTGGTTTAGCGACGGTTTGAAGTTACAATAAAGGGACTTACGACCCTTTTTTTCTCCCCACCCTTATGACCTTTGCAACGTCCCCATGGTCAAAATTCCATTGCTCGGCAACTGGCATGCACGTACGACGGTTGCGTGGTCTCGGGGTCATGGGATCACCCTTGGCGGCTTTCTCCGCTGGCTTCCGATAAGGAAAAATCAATGCGGGATTCAAGATTCGCTTAACAAGCCATGGAGCGCTTTAAAGATGGTAGTTAACACCTTGAAGCGCACCCGAAAGGCCACAGGTAGCCAGTGCAGCTTGCGCAGGAGAGGTGTTATGTGGGACTGCCTTGCGGCTCCCATGACCACCCGCGCGTAGAGAGCGTTGCAATAATCCAGCCTAGACGTCACGAGTGCTTGAGTGACTGTGCGAAGGGCAACCCGGTCCAGTAAGTATATATTGGACATTAATACAATCGGGCGAGTCCAGAGGTCTTTCACGAGAAGAGTCCTCCACTCCTCTGCTCACAATAGAATCCCTTAGGCCACCAGGGTTGAAATTTTGGCCTTGGACAACCTGGAACTACGCCGCCTACGGTCGGACCTAAGCTTAGTACACACAATTGTCTGTTACAACATCCTACCTGTCAACGATTCCTTCAGCTCCAACCTCAGTAATACACGGGCGAACCATCGATACAAACTCAAAGTAAACCTCTCCAAACTCGATTGCAGAAAATACGACTTCAGCAACCGCCTGGAAGGCTCCGTTGTAACCTCCACAAACCCCTTGTAGCTTCAACCCTAAAACTGTCCACCGTGAACCTCACCCCATTTGTAAGAGGTCCGTAAAGGGGGGGCGTGCATAATCCCACTGGCATGCCTTCCGTCCCTGCCCTACTGTCCCCATTTATTATTCGTACCCATTTTCTTGGTTTATGTCCACGTTCCCTGCTAGGTGACTCAGTGGCTAAGACACTGAGCTTGTTGATCAGAAAAGTCAGCAGTCCGGCGGTTCGAATCCCTGGTACAGGTCTCCTGCGTGAGCAGGGGGTTGGACTAGATGACCCCCAAGGTCCCTTCCAACTCTGTTACTGTTACTGTATTCTATTATATGTTATACTCATCATACTTATACCTTGTATTTATTGTATTTTTATTATTGTTGGTTTTAAATTCCTGTGCACCGCCCTGGGTCTATTTCGATGGAGAAGGCGCGGTATATAAATTGAAATAAATTAAATTAAAATATTCTGTACATGTTTGACAAAGTAAGTAAGTAAGTAAGTAAGTAAGTAAGTAAGTAAGTAAGTAAGTAAGTAAGTAAGTAAGTAAGCAAGCAAGCAAGCAAGCAAGCAAGCAAGCAAGTAAGTAAGCAAATCAATCAATCAATCAATCAATCCATCCATCAATCCTCGGTTTAAAACCCTGGCTTAAAGTGACATGCGAACGCGGCCAGATCTTAAGATCTCTCAACCAACAGCAAGAAAGTTTCTAGGTTGTGGTTTTCCCCCCTTTTCTTTTCTCCTCTGATGCTTCTTTGAAAAAAAAAAGAAGAAGAAGGAAAAGGAAAAAGCCAGCCCCTTCCTTGAAGTTGGTTTGAAATCTTGTGCCAGCCTTCTGCCAAGTTGGTTTGAAATCTTGTGCCAGCCTGTTACTAACCAGTTTCATCATGCAATTCCGCGCTGTTGCAATCTTCCACTTGTCCTTAGAGGGACCGATGGGTTGGCTTAGAAATCACCCAGACGTATGATTTAATCCAGCCTCAATACCCCTTGTTTGTTTTAGCCTGACGTATTATTCGATCTCTCGCGATTGGCATCCCAGCCGGCTGTGGAAAGGAGGGGTGGGGGGCAGAAAACAATAACAACAACAAAGATGGACAGCCCCAGATCCCAACTTTTTTTTAAAAAAACCCACACACACACACACAACTTCTGTTTTTTTTTTCTAGCAAGCGATCTGCAGCTTCCTCTGAGCATCCTACCAATCGCACAACTGCAGTGGTTGTTTTTTTTTGGGGCTGCCCCGTTTTGCAAAAATCTTCTCTCCTCCCACCCCTGGCAAACCCAACCTGTTCCCCTTCCTTTTTTCCTTTGGGCCAGCGGAATTGGGAAGCTGGAAAATCTACTTTTTTCTGATGTCCCGTCTTTCTTTGGAAACTTGATGTCCACCTTTATTTCAAAAAGGAGAAATTTCCTGACAGTGAGAACAATGAACCTCTGGAACAGAAGTTGCCTCCAGAAGTTGTGAATGCCCATCTTTAAGAAGATGTTAGATAGCCATTTGTCTGAAATGGTATAAGGTTCCTGCCCACGCAGGGGGTTGGACTAGAAGACCTCCAAGGTCCCTTCCAACTCTGCTATTGTATTGTGTTGAGAGAAGATGAGAATAGAGAAGAGAAGAGAAGGGAGAAGAGAAGGGGAGAGAAGAGGGGAGAATAGAGAAGAGAAGAGGACTGGAAGTCTTTAAGAAGATGTTAGATAGACATTTGTCTGAAATGGTATAGGGCTTCCTGCCTAGACAGGGGGTTGGACTAGATGACCTCCAAGGTCCCTTCCAACTCTGCTATTGTATTGTGTTGAGAGAAGATGAGAAGAGAGAAGAGAAGGGGAGAGAAGAGGGGAGAATAGAGAGGAGAAGAGAAGAGGACTGGAAGTCTTTAAGAAGATGTTAGATAGCCATTTGTCTGAAATGGTATAAGGTTCCTGCCCACGCAGGGGGTTGGACTAGAAGACCTCCAAGGTCCCTTCCAACTCTGCTATTGTATTATTGTAAAAACGTCCCACTTTTATTTTTCAAACGTCCCAATTTTTATTTTTCAAACGTCCCACCTTCATTTCAACGTCTTCTACCTTTGTGGCATGCTTGGGTGGTGCCTGCACTGCACAGAGAGGTGTGAGTTTCTATACACGTGTGTGCAAATATATATGTGTGTGTGTGCATGCAAATATATATATATATATATATATATATATATATATATATATATATATATATATATATATATATATATATATATATATATATATATATATATATATATATATATATATATATATATATATATATATATATATATATTCCCCCATCCTTGTGTGTTTTATTTCCCCCCCGCCCCTCTCCACTTGGGTGTGCAAATGTTTCTGTAATTTACGTGCTGTCTTTGTGTTTGTGTTTTGTGTCTCACAGGCCCCCCCTTGCATTGCTCATCTGCCTCCTCCACCCCCGTGGAGCCCTCCCCCTCCCCTTCCCCTTCCCCACCCCCCTCCCCGCCGGCCAATGAGAGCCAGAGGAGGTTGCTAGGCAATGGTGTCGCCCAGCCAACTCAGGAGTCTGACTCCGAAGAAGAGTTTGCCCCCAATTCATTCTTAGTTAAAAGTGGCTCTGGGAACCTCTCCCTCTCCTCCAACGGTGAGTGCCCTCTCTACCTCTTACCTGCTTACTGACGGTGATGGTGATGATGATGATGATGTCGCCTTGATGCATCTTCTTCTGCCTCCGGGAAAATTCACCAAAGGGCTGTGCATCCTGTGGGTTTATATTTTGATTTATTTCTCTTCTTCTTCTTCTTCTTCTTCTTCTTCTTCTTCTTCTTCTTCTTCTTCTTCTTCTTCTTCTTCTTCTTCTTCTTCTTCTTCTTCTTCTTCTTCTTCTTCTTCTTCTTCTTCTCCTCGTCCTCCTCCTTCTTTCTCCTTTCGTTGTTTCTCTTTCCTCCTCCTCCCTCTCCCTCTTTCTCTTTCTCCTTTTGTTCTTTCTTTCTCTTCCTCTCCTCCTCCTCCTCCCTCTCTCTCTTTCTCCTTCTCCCTTTGTTCTTTCTCTTCCTCTTCTCCTCGTCCTCCCTCTCTCTCTTTCTCCTTTTGTTCTGTCTCCTTCTCCCTCCTTCTTTCTCTTCCTTTTCCTCCCCTTCTCCTTCTCCGTCTCTTTCTCCTCCTTTCATTCTTTTTCTCCTCCTCCTCCTCTTCTTCTTCCTCTTTCTCTCCTTCTCTCTTTCTCCTTCTATTGCTCTTTCTCCGTCTCCTTTCGTGCTTTATTTCTCCTTCCCCTCCCTCCTTCTCTTCCTTCTCCCTCTCCCCCTTCTCCTTTTGTTTTTTCTTTCTTCTCCTCTCCTCCTCCTCTTCTTTTTCCTTCGTCACCTTCTTTCTCTTCATCCTTTCATCCTTTCTTTCTCCTTCTCCTCCTCCCTCCTTCTTTCTCCCCCTCCTCCTCTTCTTCCTTTCCTTCTCCTCCTCCTCTCTCCTCTTTCTATTTCTCCTTCTCCTTTTGTTCTTTCTTTCTCCTCCTCTTCTTCTTTCTCTTCCTCTCCTTCTCTTTCTCCTTTCGTTCTTTCTTTCTCCTCCTCCCTCCTTCTTTCTCCTTCGCCTCCTCTCGTCCTCTTCTTCTTCGTCTCCCTCTCCAACTCCTCCTCCTTCTTTTTCTTCTTCTAACAGAAGCCCCGATTGCAAAGCACAGCACGAGGTTTGGGGAATGTCCGTTGGGGGGGGGGGGCTCCCTTTTTGTCATTGTTGTGGTTGTTGCATGACTGGGGAGGGGGCTTGTGAAGGTTGTGGGAGGGGGGGAGGCTTTTCGGCTCTGCTTCTCCATTGCAAAGGGAAAAAACAGGGCTACGATGCATCCTGTTACGATGCTTTTTTTTTTTTTTTTGCAAACTTTTGCAAAACTAAGACTTTGGTGGCATGGCTTTGAAAAATGTGCCCAACGTGCTTTCTCTGCCGTCTGGACTTGGGTGCAAATGCGGGAGATGGTGGGGAGAATTTGTAAAAAATATTATGATTGCTATTTGCATGAATGGGACGCATTGAATGAGAACGGTGCCAATTCTTTTCGCCTTAGAGGGAAAACTAGCTAGCATCATCTTGCTTTCAAAAAAAAGGGAAAATCCCGAAGGTTCAGATTTTGTGCATTGTGCTGTCATCCAGTCTATATTTTGCCTTCTTTGGTCATCCTTGGCTCTGTTTTGATTCTCAGGGAGAAAAGAGGCTGTTAATTGTTTTCACAACTCGAAGTAAAATGTTGATTTTGCTCTTTAAAAAAACCCTTCCCAAGCGATCACTCTCCCCATCCGACAGCTCTCACTGTTTGTTCCCACAACTGTTGAAAGCTTTTGTCGTTTGCTTTGTTGACTCTTCCCCCACCACCCCAAACTGAATTACTTCATAATTTTTCAGAAATCCCGATTTAACGCAATATTCAGGCCTGTCTGTTCGACTTTTAGGAAATGCAGATTTAAAAAAAAAAAAGATTTATGATCATCTTTGCAGCTCCGGCTTATTTTCAGAAAGTGGAGATGTGTGTGTGTATGTGTGTGTTAGTTTTTTATGAGCTGATCAATAAATAAATCAGAGAGACTAGGATAGATCTGTTTCGAGCTTTTTAGCTGTCATCAGCTAGTCATACTCTTACTGGGATTCGAACCATCTATCAATCTATCTATCTATCTATCTATCTATCTATCTATCTATCTATCTATCTATCTATCTATCTATGGCCAGCTGATGGGGTATGGCCAGCTGATAATAAGATCGAAATAGATCTATCCTGGTCTCTCTCTAATTTAATTTATTGATCAGCTCATAAAACTAACACACACACACACACACACAAGTTTTGTGATGATGGTTGCAACTTCTCTCTGTTTGATTTTCCAGAAAGTGTGGTGGGGGTTTTTTCCCGAAGAAAAAGAAAATAGAACATATGCAATATGGTTGTCGTTTCTGTTTGAAAGCCTGAGCTTGGAGGATGTTTTAAAGCATCTTTCATGGATGCTGCAATTCCGCCCGAGATAAGATCTACTTTTATGAAAATGTTGGGCAGAAGAAAAAGGAAGGAAAATGTGAGGAGGCCAGTTCTGTAGACTTGTGCGTGTTTGCATTTAATTTGATGATGATTTATTGTTTTACTATGGAAACTTTTTAATGGTCTTGTTATTCTTGGTATACCCATTGATGGGATATAATGATGTGTGAATTTGCATCCAGAGGTATTTTTAAGTGTTTAGAGAGTCCTGTTGCCTTATATATATAAATATGCCTTATATATATATATATATATGTTGATATTGTTGTTAGTTGCGAAGTTGTGTCCAAGCCATCACGACACCATTGACCACATTCCTCCAGGCCTTCCCTGTGTCCTCTATTATCCTCTGGAGTCCATTAAAGCTCATGCTGACTGCTTCGGTGACCCCATCCAGCCACCTCCTTCTCTGCCGTCCCCTTCTTCTTCTTTTGCCCCCCATCGTTCCCAGCATGAGGCTCTTCTCCAGGGAGTCCTTCTTCCTTCTCATCAGGTGGCCAAAGTCTTTGAGTTTCCTCTTCAGGATGTGGCCTTCTAAAGAGCAGCCAGGGTGGATCTCCTCTAGGACTGACCGGTTGGATGGCTTTGCAGTCCAAGGGACTCAAGATAGATAGATAGATAGATAGATAGATAGATAGATAGATAGATAGATAGATAGATAGATAGATAGATAGATAGATAGATAGATAGATAGATAGATAGATGTCACCTTCTTCTTCTTTTGTTCTCCATCGTTCTCAGAATGAGGCTCTTCTCCAGGGAGTCCTTCTTCCTTCTCATCAGGTGGCCAAAGTCTTTGAGTTTCCTCTTCAGGATGTGGCCTTCTAAAGAGCAGCCAGGGTGGATCTCCTCTAGGACTGACCGGTTGGATGGCTTTGCAGTCCAAGGGACTCAAGATAGATAGATAGATAGATAGATAGATAGATAGATAGATAGATAGATAGATAGATAGATAGATAGATAGATAGATAGATAGATAGATAGATAGATAGATAGATAGATGTCACCTTCTTCTTCTTTTGTTCTCCATCGTTCCCAGCATGAGGCTCTTCTCCAGGGAGTCCTTCTTCCTTCTCCTTAGGTGGCCAAAGTCTTTGAGTTTCCTCTTCAGGATCTGGCCTTCTAAAGAGCAGCCAGGGTGGATCTCCTCTAGGACTGACCGGTTGGATGGCTTTGCAGTCCATGGGACTCAATGCAGGAGTCTTCTTCTCCAGCACCAGAGTTCAAAGGCCTCCATTCTTTGGCACTCAGCCTTCCTGATGGCCCAACCTTCACAGCCATCCATGGCAACTGGGAAAACCATCGCCTTGACTAGACACACTTTTGATTGGCAGGGGGATGTCTCTGCTTTTTAGGATGCTGTCTAGATTTGCCATCGCTTTCCTCCCCAAGAGCAAGCCTCTTTCGATTTCTTGGCTGCAGTCCCCCATCTGCGTTGATCTGGGAGCCCAGGAGAATAAAATCTGTCACTCCCTCCATTACTTCCCCATGTATTTGCCCCATCTGCCCCATCTCTTTGCTCTTATCTATCTATCTATCTATCTATCTATCTATCTATCTATCTATCTATCTATCTATCTATCTATCTATCTATCTATCTATCTATCTATCTATCTATCTCATCCCATCCCATCCCATCCCATCCCTCCCATCCCATCCCATCCCATCCTATGCATAAATACATATACATCAATATAAAGGACACATTAGTAAATAGTCCAAGAAAGATCCATTTATTAAACACTTATGTTGTACAAATTGCATTTCTACATAGATTAAAGATCAGGTAAAAATATAAGCGACGCTATTGATCAGAAAGGTCGGCGGTTCGAATCCCCAGTGCCGCGTAATGGAGTGAGCTCCCGCGACTTGTCCCAGCTTCTGCCAACCAAGCAGTTCAAAAGCAGGCTAAAAAATGCAAGTAGGAAAATAGGAACCACCTTTAGTGGGAAGGGAACAGCGTCCCGTGTTCCTTCAGCGTTGAGTCATGCCGGCCACATGACCACGGAGACGTCTTCGGACAGCACTGGCTCTTCGGCTTTGAAACGGAGATGAGCACCGCCCCCTAGAGTCTGGAACAACTAGCACATATGTGCGAGGGGAACTTTTGCCTTTAAAAATATATGGGAGCAGAATTTTTAGTCCTTCCTCTCCCTTGGGGTTTGCCAATTTAAGAAATAAGAATTAAAAGCAGATGTTATTATACAAGATTTTTTTTTTAAAAAAAGTTTAAAAGTTTAAACTTAAAAAGTTTAAAAACAATTACATCACTTAAACCTTCTCTGACTGCAAGGAATATCACCTGTGTACGATCTTGGATGTCTGTATAGATAGTCCTTGACTTACAGCAGTTCATTTAGTAACCGTTCAAAATTATAATGGCACTGAAAAAAAGCGAGTTACGACCATTTTTCACACATAACGACCATTGCAGAATCCCCATAGTGACACGATCAAAATTCAGATGCTTGGAAAGTGATTCGTATTTATGACACTTACGGTGCCCTGGGGTCACATGACCAACTTTTGCAACCGTCTGACAAGCAAAGTCAATGGGGAAGCCAGATTCACTTAACAACCATGTTACTGACTTAACAACTGCAGTCATTCCCTTAACGTCTGGCAATTCAGGAAATATTATAAATGGGGAACTCATCAAATTTGCAGACCACACCAAGCTGGCAGGAATAGCCAACCCTCCAGAAGATAGGCTTAAGATACAGAAGGATCTTGACAGACTTGAACATTGGGCTCTACCTAACAAAATGAAATTCAATGGTGAAAAGAGTCAGGTTCTACATTTAGGCAAGAAAAAATGCACAGGTACAGTATAGGTGGTACCTCGCTCAATAGTAGCAACTGTGAGAGGGAACTTGGAGTCCTAGTGGAGAACCATTGAAATAGGAGTCAGCCGTGGGCAGCAGCTGCCAAAAAGCCAACACAGTTCTAGGCTGCATCAACAGAGGGAGAGAATCAAGATCCCATGAAGGGTTAATACCACTTTATAAGGCCTTGGGAAGGCCACACTTGGAGTACTGCATTCAGTTTTGGTCACCACGATGTAGAAAAGATGTGGAGACTCTGGAAAGAGTTCAGAGAAGAGCAACAAAGAGGGTTAGGGGACTGGAGACTAAAACATATGAGGAACGGTTGCAGGAACTGGGTATGTCTAGTTTAATAGAAAGAAGGACTAGGGAAGACATGATAGCAGTCTTCCAATATCTCAGGGGTTGCCACAAAGAAGAGGGAGTCAAACTATTCTCCAAGGCACCTGAGAGCAGGACAAGAAGCAATGGGTGGAAACTAATCCAGGAGAGAAGCAACTTAGAGCTAAGGAGAAATTTCCTGACAGTGAGAACAATTAATCCGTGGAACAGAAGTTGCCCCCAGAGGTTGTGAATGCCCCAACACTGCAAGTCTTTAAGAAGATGTTGGATAGCCATTTGTCTGAAACGGTATAGGGCTTCCTTCCTAGGCAGGGGGTTGGACTAGAAGACCTCCAAGGGCCCTTCCAACTCTGCTATTGTATTATTAGCAGCTCTGCCATTGCTCCATTTCCCCAGATGTGGTAGGAAAAAAGCCTTTTGCATTTCACCACTTCTTTGAGAGGTGAAGGCGTAAAGAGGGTAAACATTTGGGGTAAGGGTCTTAAAAGGAATTAAGAAACGCTGAATTGGAGTTTCTGTTTGTTTCCAATTCTGCGCTAAAACAATTCGACTTGCAGTTAGAATATGCAATGTTACGTATTTTACTTTTCCCCCCATTTCCCCATCAAACCCGATTATAAGAAGGAAAACTTATGAATGCGCAGAAATGGATAGACTATCTATGGGAATGAAGGAGAGGAAGGAAACAGCTGACTATCAAATCTGGAATAGATGGTATTCCTGGATTGAGAGTCAACATAAAACTGAGGGTATGAAATGTTAAAGTGTAATATATAGAATGTAAAAGTTATAAGAAGTATGTGATATTGACTTGATGTTACTCTATAATAACACACTATTATAATTTAAATAGGATTGTGACTTAGGGTAGGGAAACAGAATTTTTGTAAATAGGATTGTTAGGAAAGATATTGGTCTCCGATATGGAAAAGCTGGTACAAGTGGGAATTTGGGTGTGTTTTATCTTTTAAATGTTGGAGAAATTCAATAAATACATTGTTGTTTTTAAAAAAAGAAAGACTCTGAATTGGAAAACCAGCTGTTTCAGGAGGGGGTCTTCCCTCTGGCCCCTGCTGTGACTCTGGTTGTTTGCGCCTGGAGATTTCATCAAATGGGCACAAATGACATGGGAAAGGCTGTGAAGACGTCTCAAATTCCTAGTGAGCAAACCAGCTTTGTTTTCACACATCTGATAGCCCAGAAGCCGGCTTCGTCTGAGCCATGCTGCTCCATCACCCGTGGCCTTCAAAGAAGCCACGCCAAGGTTCGTAAGAGAAAGCAGCTTTCAGCATCAGAATAGAAGCTGGAAGGGACCTTGGAGGTTTAGAACAGAATACAATAGCAGAGTTGGAAGGGACCTCGGAGGTCTTCTAGTCCAACCCCCTGCTTAGGCAGGAAACCCTATACCATTTCAGAGAAAAGGTTATCCCACATCCTCTTAAAGACTTCCAGTGTTGGGGCATTCACAACTTCTGGAGGCAAGTCGTTCCACTCATTAATTGTTCTTACTGTCGGGAAATTCCTCCTTAGTTCTAAGTGGCTTCTCTCCTGGATTAGTTTCCACCCATTGCTTCTTCTCAAACTATTCTGGAGAATAGTTTGACTCCTTCTTCTTTGGACTCCCTCATTGACTTCCCACTCTGTTATTATTCAGTATTCTGGAATTCCTGTCGCCATCGATAGAATCGACACAGGGAGTCCTCGACTTACGACTACAATCGAGCCCCAAATTTATATTCATGTGCTAATCGAGACGTTGGTTAAGTGCGTTTTGCCCCTTTTTACGATAAGAGGAGGGTTCTCTGTGTCATCGGGGTCACCTGAGTAGTGCAGATGGGTGTGGAGCCTTCTTGGGACTCCCAGGTAAACTTCCAAGTGGCCTCAACAACTCTCTAAAACAGGGTGACGAACGCAATTCCATTGAGGGCCACATCAGGGCTGTGGTTGACCTGGGGCGGGGGGCAGATGAGCGTGGTGACTGGGGGGGCGTGTCCAGTCGGGGGGCGTGTCCAGCGGAGTGGGCAAGTCCAGCAGGGGGGGCGTGGCCAGCTTGACACCACTCCCCTAACCCTAACCCTAACAAATCTTCACACTACTTAAGTGAACTAATTGTCTCCTGCAAATTCCCCTCGCCTTTTGGTCCTCAAACAGTGTCTTCTGCATATCTTGTTCTGACCAAGGCTTCCCCAAAGCACGAAGCCTCCTCCTCCTCCTCCTGATAAAATCCCATTTTATTTAGATTAAAGGGAATTCCTCTCCAGCAAAGTCCCGGCCATCGGTCTTTCAAGAGATTTCACAACGACAGGCCTTGATCAGGCTTGGAGAGCTGCCAGGCCGATATCTTCCAAACGCCATGCTGTAGCAGCAATTCCTTGGCAAGAAGTCCAGAACAGATCTTGCCCCTCATGAATTGAACTGATTGTCTCCTGCAAACTCCACTCCCCCTTTGCTCCTCTTTTATTCCCTCTGGGAGGGGCCATTCACCATCCACCTGTGCCATTACTCCAGAGTCGACCCTTGTTCCTTAGCTGTTCCCTTCTCCTGGCAGCTCTGTGCATGCGCACACTGGGAACAGGCTCCAGCTGTTCTTCTGCCCCACTGATCTCCGACTCCGAAGGCAGCTGATAGCTGTCGGACGGCCCTGGCCCCCTCTCTGCCTCCGACACAGAGCCTTCCTCAGGACTGGCCCAGATTCCTCCCCAACCCTCCTCACTCTCTGAGTCTGCTCCGCTGGCTGCTGGAAGGCCACAACGCATCCTTCCTTGGATGTTAAATTCCTGCATTCTCCTTCTTCCCTCTCCCCCTTCCTAGGCCGGGCTTCAAAAAAATCCATGATTTATTTTTTTTAAAAAGCAGGACATTCTTAAGAAACAGCAAGGATGCTTAAAAGCTCCAGTGAAAATCAGCAGTGCTGCTCTTTAAAAATCATTAACCCGCCATTCAACCGACGGTTCGGGTGGGGGTTTTTTTGCTGGAATTTGGGGCGCCTTATCGAATGCCTTTTTTAAAAAAAAAAAAATTCCTTTACCTTGGTCCTTCCAAAGGCCAAAGACAATCGTGGACTGATTCAAATTGGCTTCCCAGCTGGCTCTTTGTCCCCTAAAGTGGTTTATGGCCAACGGGGTTGCCTGACAGCCAGGCGGGGAAACGGAATTCGCGGGCCTCCTGCGGCCTGCTGAAAAAGGTTAGTACGGCCACCGCCGCTTAGCCCAAACGGATCTTTTGAAATTCTCCACGGATGTCTGCTGGACACTTTGGGGTTGTTGATGCCTTCCGAGAGGGTCTCCACAAGACAGGAGAAGTTCCTCCCCCAACCCCACCACCCACAATTTCCACTCCTCCTTCCTAGAAGAGGACTCCCCCCCCCCCCAACCTTTCAACGGGAGGAATTCCACGGGAAAATAATATAAATAATAAATCTTTATTACGGTCAAAGACCAGCAATGCACATGACATTTTAACCATGTGTTAAAAAGTACTAACTTTAAGATATAATTTTTAAAATGTTAGCGTTACAAGTGGAAAGTAGCATGCATGTTCTCACTTTTGATAGCTAGACCTCCAACAAATAAGAGGAAGGACTTTTTCACCCAGAGGATCATCGGTCTATGGAACTCCCTGCCAGAAGAAGTGGTGACAGCTGTCAGCCTCGACACCTTTAAGAAAGGATTAGAGGAGTTCATGGAGAACAAGGGTATCCATGGCTATCATGATGGATGCCTAAGGACACCCTCCGGGATGGAGAGATAGGCAGGATGTCTCTCAATGCCATTTGCAGGGAATCATAAGCAGGTGAAGACATCTGCTTGGGAAGAGCCTGAAGCAAATGGGGAGCCACTGTGGGAGACAGAATGCTGGACTGGATAATAATTAATAATAATAATAATTTTAATTTTATATCCCGCTCTCTCTCCCCAAAGGGACTCGAGGCGGGGCACAGGCACTTAAAAATACAATTAAAACCACAGACAAAATACAAAATTAAAAATGAATTAAATTAATCCTGCGCTAAAAACCCATAAACTAAAATTCCCCCTTTAAAACCCCTAACCTTAAAAGAGACTACCCAAGGCCGGCCAGGCGAAAAAGATGTGTCTTTAATTTTAAACGGAAGGAGCGGAGGTCCGTAGTTGTCCTAATGTCGGGGGGAAGGTCGTTCCAGAGGGCTGGGCCCGCCACAGAGAAGGCCCTTCCCCTGGGCGTCGCCCGCTGACAGAGTCTAGTGGACGGCACCCGGAGAAGTCCCTCTCTGTGGGAGCGAATCGGCCGTGAGGATGTATGGGGCAGGATCCGATCCCGCAGATAGCTAGGTCCCGAGCCATGGAGCGCTTTGAAGATGATGACTAACACCTTGAAGCGCACCCGAAAGACGACAGGTAGCCAGTGCAGCTCGCGCAAGAGCGGTGTTACGTGGGTAAACCTAGAGGTTCCCATTATTGCTCGCGCGGCTGCGTTCTGGACCAACTGAAGCCTCCGGGTGCACCTCAAGGGGAGCCCCATGTAGAGAGAGTTACAATAGGCTGTGGCCTGTTCCAGCAAGGCTGTTCTTAGGTTCTTATGTTCTTTGTTCAGGTCACTTGCTGGTTTACCTGGGTGCAAAAGCATTAAGTATGGGAGTAAATACGACGGTCCAGAAATTGTTTTGCAAGGCAAAATAAAAATATTGTGGGTGGGGCGGGTGGGGGGGCTTGGCATCTGCTAGAGCAGATGGGGAAGGGGGTTGCGGGAAAGGGAATCTTCAAGGGGAAGGAAGAGGGAGGGGGGAATCTGTGTTGCCTAAACCAGGGGTCCCCAACCTTTGCAACTTTAAGTCTGAAGGACTTCAGCTCCCAGACTTCTCCAGCCAGCTTCTCTAGCCAGACTCCTCCAGCTTTGCTGGCTGGAGAATTCTGGGAGCTGAAGTCCTTCAGACTTAGTTGCAAAGGTTGGGGACCCCTGGCCTAAACAGATCTTTCGTTCTTGCAAGGTGGGGTGTCGCTCTTTCATTCTCCCGCGAATGTTTTCTTTCTCTTCTTGCCTGGGGGGCGGGGGGGTTAGGCGAGAGATTCTGATCCAGGGAATCAAGGTGGGAAACTAAACAGCCGTTCAGTAGAAAGCCCAAATCGGAACTCTGGGATTTTGAA
This sequence comes from Rhabdophis nuchalis, assembly GCA_039707465.1. NCBI lineage: Eukaryota > Metazoa > Chordata > Lepidosauria > Squamata > Natricidae > Rhabdophis > Rhabdophis nuchalis. The sequence continues at coordinate 62,408,466 of CM077649.1, forward strand.
GCCTTAAGGTTGGAGCACCAATACATCGGTTGCTGCTGCTTCTTCTTCTTCTTCTTCTTCTTCTTCTTCTTCTTCTTCTTCTTCTTCTTCTTCTTCTTCTTCTTCTTCTTCTTCTTCTTCTTCTTCTTCTTCTTTTCTCCTCTTCCTGCTCCTCATTCTCTTCCTCGTTTTTTTCTTCCTTTCTTTCCTCCGCCTTTCTTTCTTTCTTTTTTTCTCCCTCCTCCTGCCTTTATTCTTTCCTCCTCATCTTCCTTTCTTCTTTCCTCCTTTTTTCCTTTCTTTCTTCCTCCTCCCTCCTCCTTTCTTTCATCCTCTTCCTTCCTTTCTTTTCCTCCATCTTCCTTTCTTTCCTCCTTCTCTTTCTTTCTCTGTCCTCCTCCTTCCTTTTCTTTCCTCCTCATCTTCCTTTCTTCTTTCCTCCTTCTTTCTTCCTCCTCCCCCTCCTCCTTTCTTTCTTCCTCCTTCTTTCTTTCTTCCTCCTTCTCCTTCCTTTCTTTTCCTCCTTCTTCCTTCCTTTCTTTCCTCCTTCTTTCTTCCTTTCTCTTTCCTCCTTCTCCTTCCTTTCTTCTTTCCTCCTCATCTTCCTTTCTTCTTTCCTCCTTTTTTTCTTTCTTTCTTCCTCCTCCTTCCTTTCTTCTTTCCTTCTTTCTTCCTCTTTCTTTCTTTCTTTCTTCCTCCTTCCTTTCTTCTTTCCTTCTTTCTTCCTCTTTCTTTCTTTCTTCCTCCTTCTCCTTCCTTTCTTTTTTCCTCCTCCCTCCTTCTCCTTCCTTTCTTCTTTCTTTCTTCTTTCTTCCTCCTCTTTCTTTGTTCCTTCTTCCTTCCTTCCTTCCTTCCTTCCTTTCTTCTTTCCTCCTCCTCCTCCCTTCCTTCTTTCCCCCTCCTGCACCCTACTCTTCAGAATTGAAGGGGTGTCTTGAAACCTACACACACACACACACACACACACACACACACACACACACACACGTGAGAAAGGAAGCCTGTGGACTTCACCAGATTCACATCCACTAGTCAATGAGGTCAGAAGTAGGGGTCTGGTTACTGACAAAGAGATGGCAATTTCTCCAGGGTTAGTGCTAACTGCTCGGATGATCCCTTTGAAAAAAAAAAAAGATGGAATTGGATAAAGGCCCGAAGGCTACTTGCCAAACACCACAGTCAGGGTCTATAAATGGAGCATCTACTTCAAATGGAGCATCTATTTCGTGAAGGGGCCTGCAAATGTTTTCTGTTGCAGCCTGATTGTAAAGGGCTTTGTTGATTACTTCCCTAGACACAGGAATACTACAATTAGGTTGTGTGTGCTTAATTTCACTGCTACTTTAATCAATCACTTCCTGTGCTGATCAGTGAAGAGGCGATGAAGCTACAGATCTTAGGACTCAATGGAATAATTCCTATTTATTGTTTTCAGTATTTTTTTTATAACCCATCTTCCTTTAGGAACGTGGTTTCCCCCCCCCCCCCCCCCAGTATCAACAACTCTGAGTTAGTTGGGCGAGGAGAGAGACAAAGAGAAGAGGGAGAAAGGGAGAAAGAGACAGGTTCCAGGTCATCCAGGTGAGCTTCTCAGACCAAAGATGGACTTGAGTAACAGAATAACAGAGTTGGATGGATCCTTGGAGGTCTTCTAGTCCAACCCCTTGCTTAAGCAAGAGACACCTGAGGAACGGTTGCAGGAACTGAATAGGTCTTGTATATTTATTTATTATTCGAATTTATAAGCCGCACCCATCTCACCACATAGGGACTCGAGGCGGCGCGCAGGGAATATAAAATATAAATACATAGATATACAAAATAAAATGTTCATTAAAACTCAATTAAATTAACCCACCCTGCGCTAAAAACCCATATTAAAACCCCTGAATTAAAACTTTTGTTGAATGAAAAGAAGGACTAGGGGAGACATGATAGCAGTCTTCCAATATCTCCCAAAGAAGAGGGAGTCAAGCTATTCTCCAAAGCACCTGAGGGTAGAACAAGAAGCGATGGGTGGAAACTAATCAAGGAGAGAAGCAACTTAGAACTGAGGAGAAATTTCCTGACAGTGAGAACAATTAATCAGTGGAAGAACTTGCCTCCAGAAGTTGTGAATGCCCCAACACTGGAAGTTTTTAAGAAGAGATTGGACAACCATTTGTCTGAAGTGGTGTTTGGTTTCCTGTCTAAGCAGGGGGTTGGACTAGAAGACCTCCAAGGTCCCTTCCAACTCTATTCTATTCTATTCTATTCTATTCCAAATCTCCAAGGTCCCTTCCAGATGTGCTATTCTATTCTATTCTACAGACCTACCCAGTTCCTGCAACCGTTCTTCGTATGTTTTAGCCTCCAGTCCCCTAATCATCTTTCTCGCTCTTCTCTGCACTCTTTCTAGAGTCTCCATGTCTTCTTTTTTTTGTACCATGTCAACCAAAACAGGATGCCGTATTCCAAGGGCAGCCTTAACACACATGATTTCACGTGATCTTCACAGTCCTTTCCATTAATGTAAGGCGATCAAGTCACTTCGTCTATTCAGAAGGGACTGTCTTGACAATTCCCTTTCCATGATATTATTTTAGGGAGAGAAAAATAGGATGAAAACAGTGGTGGGATTCAAAAAATGTTACTACCGGTTCTGTGGGGTATGGCTCGGTGGACGTGGCAGGGGAAGGTTACTGCAAAATCCCCATTCCCTCCCGATCACCTGGGAGGCAGAGAAGAGATGCGGGCGGGGCCAGCCCGAGGTGCTATTTGCCGGTTCTCCGAACTACTCAAAATTTCCACTACCAGTTCTCCAGAACTGATCACAACCTGCTGAATGCCACCTCTGTGCCTTAGGCGTGAAAGCTGGCTGGGTGACTTTGAGCCAATCCCAAGGAGATGGTGAATTCTACTCAGTGGTGGGATTGAAAACGTTTTACTACTGGTTCTGTGGGCGAGGTTTGGTGGGCGTGGCCTGGCAGACATGGAAGGCGAAGGATACGGTAAAATCCCCATTCCCTTCCCACTCCAGGGGAAGGTTACTGCAAAATCCCCATTCTCTCCCGATCAGCTGGGGCTCAGGAGGCAGAGAATAGATGGGGGCGCGGCCAGCCAGAGGTGCTATTTGCCGGTTCTCCGAACTACTCAAAATTTCCACTGCCAGTTCACTAGAACTGGTCAGAACCGGCTGAATCCCACCTCTGGGTGAAAATCAAGCATGATTTGTTGAAAACAGAAGAGAGAAAGTATGGAAATAAGCCTTTTGATCTCCAGCGATAACATGAAATAAAATATTACGGCATGACAAATGACAATGCACTAGTTGTAAATTTTCTCAAGGTGTTTTGATGTGACTTCTTGGGATTTAACGAAGTACAGCCTTTTTCTGTAGCTTTTCTGTATTTAGAGATCAATTAATCTTTCATTCATTCCTGGGACGCATCTAGTTTTGTTCTCTCTCTCTTTTTTTTTTTAATTGCTTTTTGCTGTGATCAAATCAAATACGAACCTGCAGTTTTGTGATTTTGAAAACGAAGCAATTGTCACTTTTTTTTTCAATTACCTTTCGGAGAGAGAAAAAGGCTAAAAATGGCATTGGCTTGTTTAAATCAGGAAAACTGCCTGAACTCTCTTCATTTCCCGACTCTGAAATGCTCTTTTTCCATCTGGCATTGATTTTGCTTTTCTTAAATCTAATTCTCAGCCTGAATCTGGGAGATTCAAGTCCAAAACATCTGGAGGGTCACAAGAAGCTAGTCCTCAGTCATCCATGAGGCATTGCTTTCCAGGTGCTAAAACTCTGCCCTCCGGGATTTTAAGTGTCTTTAAAAAAAGGGATATTTTTGAAAACATTCCCATAATTATTTTCCACCAGAAATACAGGCAGGAGTCAAGGTTTATGGCTTTCCCAGTTTCAATGGATGGCTGTGAAAGTTGGATCATAAGGAAGGCTGAGCGCCAAAGAATGGAGGCCTTTGAAGTCTGGGGCTGGAGAAGAAGACTCCTGCATTGAGTCCCTTGGACTGCAAGGCCATCCAACCGGTCAGTCCTAGAGGAGATCCACCATGACTGCTCCTTAGAAGGTCAGATCCTGAAGAGGAAACTCAAAGACTTTGGCCACCTGATGAGAAGGAAGAAGGGCTCCCTGGAGAAGAGCCTCATGCTGGGAACGATGGAGGGCAAAAGAAGAAGAAGGGGACGGCAGAGAAGGAGGTGGCTGGATGGGGTCACCGAAGCAGTCAGCGTGAGCTTTAATGGACTCCAGAGGATCATAGAGGACACAGGAAGGCCTGGAGGAATGTGGTCAATGGTGTCGTGATGGCTTGGACACAACTTCGCAACTAACAACAACAACAACAACAACAACTAATAATAATAATAATAATAATAATAATAATAATAATAATAATAATAATAATGATAATGATAATGGCTTGGATTGATTACAAGAAGGCATTTGACTCATTACTCCACAGCTGGATTAACACCTGTCTGGAAAACTTTGGAATTAGCAAAAATATCTGTACATTTTTGAAAGCAAATATGCAAAAATGGAAAACAGTTCTAACAACAAATGGGGAGAACATTGGTGAAGTCAACATCAGACGAGGAATCTTCCAAGGAGATTCACTTTCACCACCATTGGTCAACATTGCATTAGTTCCCCTGACAATAATCCTATGGAACACAAAACTGGGATACCAAATCTCAAGACAACATGGCAAGATAAACCATCTACTATACATGGATGGCTTAAAAATGTATGCGAAAAGCCCCACTGAACTTAAATCAATACTCAACACAGTTCAACTGTTCAGCAGTGACATCAAAATTAACTTCGGACTTGAAAAATGTGCTATATTATCCATGCAGCGAGGAAAAATGGAAAAAACAGAAGGAATATAACTGGGAAATGGAAATATAGTGAAAGCAATAGCAAAGGATGATGGTTACAAGTACCTAGGCATATTGGAAGCAGATAAGATCTTGAATGAAAAAGTCAAAGAGTCAATACAAAAGGAATACATCAGAAGGGTCTGCAAAATATTAAAATCAAAGCTGAATGCCGGAAACATAATTAAAGCCATTAATACATGGGCAGTTCCAGTGATACGCTATTCAGCTGGAATCATCAACTGGACTCTGGCTGAACTGGAAAACCTGGACCGGAAAACACGCAAACTTTTGAATATATACCATGCTTTACATCCACAAAGTGACATTGACAGGTTGTACCTGCCAAGAAAAATAGGGAGCAGGGGGCTATTGCAAATCCATCAAACTGTAGAAGAAGAAAAACGAAGTTTGAATGATTATGTGAACCAAAGTACAGAAAAATTGCTGCAGGCTGTAAAAATGGAGAACAGCATAAAAACAACAGAAACAAAGGCAGAATATAAGGAGAAACAGCTGGATGACAGATTAAATAGATGGAAGACCAAGGCTTTGCATGGACAGCGCTTGAAAAACATTGAAGGAAAATGTGATGACAACTTGACATGGACATGGCTAAGGATGGGAACTATCAAGAAAGAAACGGAAGGTTTAATACTGGCCGCTCAAGAACAAGCACTACAAACTAATGCCATGAAAGCGAAGATTCAAAAATCCACTGACAACCCAAACTGCCGACTTTGCAATAACAAAGTCGAAACTGTTTCACATTTAATATGTGAATTGCAGCAAAATCGCACAAACTGATTACAAAGCTAGACACGACCGAGTTGCTAAATTAATCCACTGGTCATTATGTAAAAAATATGGTTTACCTGTATCCATAAAGTCATGGGAACACAAAGTTGAAAAGGTTATCAAGAATGAGAGGGTGAAGATCTTGTGGGACTTTCGAATACAAACAGACCGTCATTTGGAGCACAACACACCAGATATCACGGTTGTAGAGGGCCGAAGTGTACAGTTCATTGATATCGCTGTTCCTGGAGATGGAGAGTCGAAGAAAAAGAACTAGAAAAAATCATGAAATATCGCGACCTGGCCATCGAAACCACACGGCTATGGATGAAGCATGTCACAGTGACACGCATTGTCATCGGGACACTTGGCACCATGTCCAAGAATTTTAATAAATATCTCAGCAAATTGCAGCTTCCTGCAATAACACCAGCGGAACTGCAAAAAACGACGCTACTTGGCACATGTTATATTCTACGAAGATACTTGGTTGATACCTAGGATGCTGGCAGCAAACTGTATCAACAATTAGCACCAGTCAATAGTATTTGTAATATGCATTTTTAAATGTTCAGTTGGCTGAGTTTCATGTTTTATGAATAAAGTAAATAATAATAATAATAATTTTCCATCATTAGCAAATCAAGGATGGTGGTCAGGAGCAGGAGGGCAAAGTCGTTCTAACTTTACTATAGTCACTTAACTTAGTGGCATCTAAAAATCTTCAAGCTTGTGCAGCTGTTGATAACGTTCTGGTTGTGTTTGTACGACAAGCTTAGCTCAGGTTTGTCTCACTAAAGGTAAAGGTTCCCTCGCACATACGTGCTAGTCGTTCCTGACTCTAGGGGGCAGTGCTCATCTCCGTTTCAAAGCCAAAGAGCCAGCGCTGTCCGAAGACGTCTCCGGGGGTCATGTGGCTGGTCTGACTCAATGCCGAAAGTGCATGGAACGCTGTTCCCTTCCCACCAAAGGTGGTTCCTATTTTTCTACTTTTTTTAATGTGCTTTCGAACTGCTTGGTTGGCAGAAGCTGGGACACGTCACGGGAGCTCACTGCGTTATGCGGAGCTAGGGATTCGAACCGCTGAATTGCCGACCTTTCTGATCGACCAGCTCAGTGTCTTAGCCCCTGAGCCATCTATTTCACTTATGCTGGTGGCATCTAAAAAAGCTTCATGTTTGTCCAGGTGTCGTTGATACATTTGTGGTTGTGTTTGTAGGACAAGCTTAGCTGAAGGTTTGTCTCCTTGGATGGACCTAATTTTCTAGGTTTGTGTGATACACGGAACCCCAAACTCACCACATGGGTTGGGTTTGCCACCATAGTCAAAACGAACATACTTTAAAACAGGGGTCCCCAACCCCCGGGCCGCGGGACAGGTGCCGGTCCGTGGCTTGATAGTAACCGGGCCGGAATGAGTGGCGGAGAGAATAGCGCAACTCTTAGCAAAGTGTAGCAAACGCCCCTGCTTAAAACATGAAAGTCAACAATCCTGGAATGGAAGGATTAGAACAAGGAGGTCATTTGAGGGCCACATCAGGATAGGTTTGACTTCGGAGGGGACAGCGGGGGCACCTCAATGTTGTCACTCATGTTGGAGTAACTAGGTGACCAAGTGCTAAGGCTGGACTTATACATTACAGTACAATAGCAGAGTTGGAAGGGACTTTGGAGGTCTTCTAGTCCAACCCCCTGCCTAGGCAGGAAGCCCCATACCGTTTCCCTCAGGCCCTCCCTCCTTCTCATTATAATTCTCCTTCCTTCCTTCCTTCCTTCCTTCCTTCCTTCCTTCCTTCCTTCCTTCCTTCCTTCCTTTTCTTCTTTTTCCTTCCCGTTTCCTCCTCCTTTCTTCTTCTTCCTTCCCTTCTTCCCTTCTTTTTCCTTCCTTGCTCTCTTCCCATCTTAACCCTAACTGCAGTGATTCACTTAACAACCGTGGCAAGAAAGGTTGTCAACTGGGGCACAAAGCCACTTCACCGTCTCACTTAAACAACCGAAATTTGGCCTCCATCATGGTAGTAAGTTGAGACAGATTCCCCTATCACCACCGTCCCCATAACTGAATCCATCGCATCCCGCTGTTGCTCATTCTTGTCTTCTTTTCTTTCCTTCCGACCACTACGGACTTCTCCCATGGTGCGGTGGCCTAGAGGTAGAGCTCTCGCCTCACAAGCAGGAGGCTGTGAGTTCGATCCTAGGTAGAGGCCGATATTTCTCTCTCTGGGCACCATGAGAATATATATATCTGCCGAAGAAAAAACTCCGCAACGGCAACAGGGAAAGGCATCTGGCCAGTAAACCCTCCGCTCCATTCAGTTGGGATTACGCGAGGGATTACGGGGGTTGTTAAAAGGGACAGATGGTTATGGCCTTCTCCATCTTCTCCCGATGCTGCTGTGGATGCATTGCATTCCGCTATTACCTCTCTATAAAAAATTGTTTTTAAAATCTTCTCCAGAGTAAGCGAGAGATGAAAGCGTTTAATCTCGCTGCTTGCTAATTAACAGGCTCAAAAAAAAAACCATTAAAAAAAAGGCACAGCTCAGTCTCTGCAGTAGGCTGATGACATTATTGTATTATTGATGATCTGGGCTTGTTGAGGGCTTAGAGTTCTTTTCATTATCTCCTGCCCATCTTCCTGAAGCTTTTGCTGGATGTTTTATTTTTTCCCCTCTTTCTAACAACTTCTCTTTCTGAAAGCAAAATGGAGTGGGAGAGGCAATAAACAGTCCATCATATTTTCAATTAGATTAGATCAGGGGTCTGCAAAGTTGGCTCTTTTAAGACTGGTGGACTTCAACTCCCAGAATTCCCCAGCCAGCTATGCTGGCTGGGGAACTCTGGGAGTTGAAGTCCACCAGTCTTAAAAGAGCCAACTTTGCAGACCCCTGGATTAGATTAACAGAGTTGGAAGGGACCTTGTAGGTCATCTATATGTATACTGTAGGTCTTCTACATATGACGAGCGGTTACAGGAACTGGGTATGTCTAGTTTGATGAAAAGAAGGACCAGGGGAGACATGATAGCAGTCTTCCAATATCTCAGGGGTTGCCCCAAAGAAGAGGCAGTCAAGCTATTCTCCAAGGCACTTGAGGGCAGGACGAGAAGCAATGGGTGGAAACTAATCAAGGAGAGTTCCTTCCTTCTCTCCTTCCTTCCCTCCTTCTCTCATTGCTTCCATCCTTCTCTCCTCCCTCCCTCCCTTCTCCCCTCCCTCCCTCCCTCCCTCCCTCCCTTCCTTCCTTCTAATATCTCAGGGGTTGCCCCAAAGAAGAGGAAGTCAAACTATTCTCCAAAGCCCCTGAGGGACAAGACAAGAAGCAATGGGTGGAAACTAATCAAGGAGAGAAGCAACTGAGGAGAAATTTCCTGACTGTGAGAACAATTAACCAGTGGAACAGCTTGCCTCCAGAAGTTGTGAATGCCCCAACACTGGGAGTCTTTAAGATGTTGGATAGCCATTTCTCTGAAATGGCATAGGGCTCCTGCCTAGGCATGGGGTTGGACTAGAAGACCTCCAAGGTCCCTTCCAACTCTGCTATTGTATTGTATCTAGTCCAACCCCCCTGCCTAAACAGGAGACCCTATGCCGTTTCTGACAGATTGGCAATCCAGTATCTTCTTGAAAGCCTCCAGGGATGAAGCCCCCACAACTTCCGAAGGCAACTTCTGTTCCTTGGGTTGATGGTTCTCACTGCCAGGAAATTTCTCCTTATTTCCAGGTTGAATCTCTCCTAGGGCAGTTCCCATCCATGATTCCTTGTCTGGCCTTTGGGGGCTTTGGAGAATAGGTGGACCCCCTTCCTCCTCTCTGTGGCAGCCCCTCAAGTATTGGAAGATGCTCTCCTGTCTCCCCTGGTCCTTCTCTTCCCTAGACCAGCCATGCCCAGTTCCTGCAACCGTTCTTCATATGTTTGAGCCTCCAGTCCTCTTGGTTGTTCTTCTCGGAACTCTTTCTAGAGTCTCAACCTCTTTTTATAGTGTGGTGACCAAAACTGGATTCTAGGTGTGGTCTTGGAAGGGACCTTGGACTCTGCTTGTCAAAAGATCTCAAAAAGGGGGGGGGGGGGGGAGAGAATCATGTGACTTTGGGGCACACGTATGTACCAAATTGCCAAGCATCTGCATTTTGATCATATGATCACCGGGAGGCTGTTGTTGTTGTTAGTTGTGTAGTTGTATCCAACCCCCATGGACAACGTTCCTCCAGGCCTTCCTATGTCCTCTCCCATCCTCTGGAGTCCATTGAAGCTCACGCCGACTGTTTTGGTGACTCCATCCAGCCACCTCCTTCTCTGCTGTCCCCTTCTTCTTCTCTTGCCCTCCATCGTTCCCAGCATGAGGCTCTTCTCCAGGGAGTCCTTCTTCCTTCTCATCAGGTGGCCAAAGTCTTTGAGTTTCCTCTTCAGGATGTGGCCTTCTAAAGAGCAGTCAGGGTGGATCTCCTCTAGGACTGACCGTTTGGATGGCCTTGCAGTCCAAGAGACTCACGATAGATAGATAGATAGAGATAGATAGAGATAGATAGATAGATAGATAGATAGATAGATAGATAGATAGATAGATAGATAGATGTCACCTTCTTCTTCTTTTGTCCTCCATCGTTCCCAGCATGAGGCTCTTCTCCAGGGAGTCCTTCCTCCTTCTCCTTAGGTGGCCAAAGTCTTTGAGTTTCCTCTTCAGGATCTGGCCTTCTCAAGAGCAGTCAGGGTGGATCTCCTCTAGGACTGACCGGTTGGATGGCCTTGCAGTCCAAGGGACTCAATGCAGGAGTCTTCTTCTCCAGCCCCAGAGTTCAAAGGCCTCCATTCTTTGGCGCTCAGCCTTCCTTACGGCCCAACCTTCACAGCCATCCATGGCAACTGGGAAAACCACAGCCTGGACTAGACGCTAGCTACCAAGGTCGTAAGTGTGAAAAACTATCTTAAATCACTTTTTTTCCAGCGCCGGTGTAACTTTGGTCCCTAAATGAACTGTTATAAATTGAGGGTTACCTGTCTAAAATGCACCTAGAAATCCAGACCATTTAGGGAGCTCGATTTGCACCTTGGTTTCCCAGCCCAAGCTGGAAAATGAATGCCAAGATGCTGCCAAATGCACGTACATTTTTATTTATTCACTTGCAGAGTGGCTTAGACTAGAGCTTGGATAACATGGTCTTCTCTTCTTTGGCCTGGCTGTGTTTTTAGCCTGACCTTCCCAGTAATCTGGATAAAACAGGGTCTTGGCATGGATTAACCTCTTCAACTAAGCCTTTTGGTATGCAGAGGTCAGAGGGTGGGGGTGGGGGGGCAGAGGGAGACTGTTCTCTTTGGGGAATTAAAGAAAAAAGAAATCTCTTGTCTTTTAGGATAATTAAGAGCTGCTGGGCCCTGCTGCCCTTCCACTTGGGAAAAAAAATCAGAATTAACTAATCCTATTAGATCATGCCAGAGGTTGGTGGGGATTTGCAACCAGGCAGATCTGCTGGCCACAAGTGTGTTGGCTGTTGGTTTTCTTTCTTTCTTTCTTTCTTTCTTTCTTTCTTTCTTTCTTTCTTTCTTTCTTTCTTTCCTATCCTATCCTATCTATCTATCTATCTATCTATCTATCTATCTATCTATCTATCTATCTATCTATCTATCTATCTATCATCCTTCTTCCCTTTCTTTTCTTTTCTTTTATCCAGAATCAGTTTTAGGTAGGTCAACCATAGCAATTTATAAGCTGTGTGTTGGCTGTTAGTTTTCAATCTTCCTTCCTTCCTTCCTTCCTTCCTTCCTTCCTTCCTTCCTTCCTTCCTTCCTTTCTTCTTTTCTTTTCTTTTATCCAGAATCAGTTTAGGTAGGTCCACATTAGCAACTTTTAAGCTGTGTGTTGGCTGTTGGTTTTCAATATTTCTTTCTTTCTTTCTTTCTTTCTTTCTTTCTTTCTTTCCTTCCTTCCTTCCTTCCTTCCTTTTTTTCTTTTCTTTTCTTTTATCCAGAATCAGTTTAGATAGGTGAACCTTAGCAACTTTTAAGCTGTGTGTTGGCTGTTGGTTTTCAATCTTCCTTTCTTTCTTTCTTTCCTTCCTTCCTTCCTTCCTTCCTTCATTTCTTCTTTCTTTCTCTTTCCTTTCCTTTCATCCAGAATCAGTTTAGGTAGGTCAACCTTAGCAACTTTTAAGCTGTGTGTTGGCTGTTGGTTTTCAATCTTCCTTTCTTTCTTTCTTTCTTTCCTTCCTTCCTTCCTTCATTTCGTCTTTCTTTTCTTTCCTTTCCTTCCTTTTCTTTCATCCAGAATCAGTTTAGGTAGGTCCACATTAGCAACTTTTAAGCTGTGTGTTGGCTGTTGGTTTTCATCTTCCTTCCTCCCTCCCTCCCTCCCTCCCTCCCTCCCTCCCTCCCTCCCTCCTTCCTTTTCTTTTCTTTTCTTTTCTTTTATCCAGAATCAGTTTAGGTAGGTCAACCTTAGCAACTTTTAAGCTGTGTGGCCTTCAACTCCCAGAATCCCTCCCAGCCAGCATAGCTGGGTGTCCAGACAGTTTAAGGTTGCTAAGGTTGAGAGAAACCCATCGATAATATGATAGAGGCGATAATGTCCTTCTCCAGATTCTGGTTTAGCTTTTATAGAATGACCCCCATATTCAGCTGTTCCTTTATTTAATAATCTTTCAGGGTTTGGCTTAAATTTTATAAAACAATCATTCATTTGTTCCTTTCATTCATTTAATTGTTTCTTCGTTTGTACAACAATTTTTATAGCCTGGTTCAATCTGAATTGCGATGATGTGCAATGGACTATATCTTCCTTCTTTATTAGTTTGGAATTCTCTCTCCCTCCCTCCCTCCCTCCCTCTATCCCTTTCCATCTCTTTCTCTTGGCCTTTCTCCCCCCCCTCTCCCTCCCTCCCTTCCTCTTTCTCTCTTTCTCCTTCTCTCTTTCCCTCCGTCCTTCTCTCCCTCTCTCTCTCACACACACACGTTCTATTTTTCTCTCTTTCATTCTCCCTCCAACTTTCTCTCTCCTTCCCTCTCCTCCCATCTCCCTCTCTCTCCCTCCCTTCTCTCTCTCTCTCACCCTTCACCTCTCCCTCTCTTTCTCTCTTCTTCCCTCTCTTTCTGTCCCACACTCTCCCTTTCTTTCTCTCTACCTCCCATCTCACACTCCCTCTCTTCCCTCTTTCTTTCTTCCCCTCTCTCTCTTCCCCTCCCTTCCTCTCTCTTTTCTCTTTCTCTCCGTCCTTCCCTCTCCCAATCTCTCTCCCTCTCTCTCTCACACACACACACACATTCTATTTTTCTCTCTTTCATTTTCCCTCCAACTTTCTCTATCCTTCCCTCTCCTCCCATCTCCCTCTCTCTCCCTCCCTTCTCTCTCTCTCTCTCTCTCTCCTCACCCTTCATCTCTCCCTCTCTTTCTCTCCCTTTCTTTCCCTCTCTCTTTCTTTCTTCCCCTCTCCCTAATTGTCTGTGGTTTCAGCTTTCATGGGTGGTGGATAATCTCACCTGCTGTGCTTTAAATTCCAGTCTACTTTCCATAGGGATGTTTATATACCCCTGCCACAGACTTGAAAGCATGGATTGTCTGTGAAACCAAATACGGTCCAGCAAAAGACCCTCACATCTGTAAGGCGCATGTTAAATCAATGTCAGCCTGTTCTGCCAGCTGAAAGTCAGATTGTGGAGGGCAGGAACGATTAGGTTTTGCCTTGGCGTTGGGTTGGCAGATCAATAAAAATAAACAGATAAAATGGGGGTTTTCAGACTTGCCAGTTCTTATCTGCTAGGAGGCGGCTTCAGAAATGCCTTATTGCAGGGATGGCGAACCTTTTTTGGCTCGCGTGCCAAAAGTGGGGGGAGCGCAGGGAGGGTCGTGCGTGGGCGTGCCACACCCATAATGCTATGTGCGCGACCCCCTGCTTTTGGCACACTTTTTTCTCCCTCCCCAAACTCCCAGAGCCTTTCTAGGAGCCTGGGGAGGGTGAAAACAGCCTCCACCCCCTCCAGAGGCTTCAGGAGCTTCCCTGAAGCCTCCAGAGGGCGAAAAACGGCCTCAAAAGAAGGCCTAAATCAGCTGGTCAGGGCACACATGTGCTCCGGAGCTGACAGGGCAACGCCTCGCGTGTCCTAAGAAATGGTCCCGCGTGACACCTGTGGCACCCGTGCCATAGGTTCGCCATCACTGCCTTATTGCTTGAGAGAAATTGGGCTTTCTGGAATAAAGGTGGTCCTCGACTTATGACCGGTCTTTTAGTGATGTTGGAAATTAAATGAGTTTTCCCCTCTCACAAAAGAACTTACGACCCATTTCTGATGGCCAGCCTTGCATTTGTGTCTGTTTGCGACATCCTGCAGTCGCTTAACGTTGATTTATAGCACTAGCGCTTAGACTTATATACCGCTTCACAGTGCTTTACAGACCCTCTCGGTTTACAGAGTCAGCCTCTTGCCCCCCAACAATCTGGGGCCTCATTTTAGCCACCTCGGAAGGAGGGAAGGCTGCGTCCACCTTGAGCTGGTCAGGATCGAACTGCAACTCTGCATTCTAACCACTGTACTACCATGGTTCTTGATGATAGATAGATAGATAGATAGATAGATAGATAGATAGATAGATAGATAGATAGATAGATAGATAGATAGATAGATAGAGATAGATAGATAGATGACAGATAGCAATAGCACATATATACCACTTTATAGTGCTTTATAGTCCCTGTCTAAGCGGTTTACAGAGTCAGCCTCTTGCCCCACAACAATCTGGGGCCTCATTTTAGCCACCTCGGAAGGAGGGAAGGCTGAGTCCACCTTGAGCTGGTCAGGATCGAACTGCTGGCAGTTGGAAGATAAAGATCAAATGTGTTTAAAAGAGAAAAGAAAGATTTAAGAAAGATAGAGCCTGCAATAGACCACTATGCTACCCCAGCTCCTTCCTTCCTTCCTTCCTTCCTTCCTTCCTTCCTTCCTTCCTTCCTTTCCTTCCATCCATCCAACACCTAGACTTCACAGTGGTTTAAAGCCCCTCTCTAAGCGGTTTACAGAGTCAGCCTATTTCCCCCCAACAATGTGGGTCCTCATTTTACCCACCTCGGAAGGACGGAAGGCTGAGTCACACTTGAGCCGGTGAGAGAGCAACAAAGATGATGAGGGAACCGGAAGCTAGAAACATAGGAGGAACGGTTGCAGGAACTGGGTATGTCTAGTTGAATAAAAAGAAGGACCAGGGGAGACATGATAGCAATCTTCCAATCTCTCAGGGGTTGCCCCCAAAGAAGAGGGAGTCAAGCTATTCTCCAAAGCACCTGAGGGCAGAACAAGAAGCAATGGGTGGAAACTAATCAAGGAGAGAAGCAACTTAGAACTAAGGAGGAATTTCCTGAGAACAATTAATCAGTGGGACAACTTGCCTCCAGAAGTTGTGAATGCCCCAACACTGGAAGTTTATAAGAAGATATTGGATAACCATTTGTCTAAAGTGGTATAGGGTTTCCTACCTAAGCAGGGGGTTGAACTAGAAGATCTCCAAGGTCCCTTCCAACTCCAATAGTTATTCTTCATTCTATTCTATTCCATTCCATTATTATTCTATCCATTCTTATTCTATTCCATTCCATTCCATTATTATTCTATTCTATTCTATTCCATTCCATTATTAGTCTATTCTGTTCTATTCTATTCCATTCCATTCCATTATTATTCTATTCCATTCCATTCCATTATTATTCTATTCTGTTCTATTCTATTCTATTTTATTCCATTCCATTATTAATATTCTATTCCATTCCATTCCATTATTATTCTATTCTATTCCATTCCATTCCATTCCATTCCATTATTATTCTATTGTATTCTATTCCTTATTCTATTCTATTCCTTATTCGATTTGATTCGATTCCTTATTCTATTCCATTCCATTCCATTCCATTCTATTATTATTCTATTCTATTCTATTCTTTATTCTATTCTATTATATTCCATTTATTCCATTCCACATTTTCTATTCTATTCCTTATTCTATTCTATTCCTTATTCGATTTGATTCCTTATTCTATTCTATTCTATTCTATTCTAAAAACAGGGATTGAGAGGGTAGCCTTTGAGACCAAAACGCTTCCTCATTTTACTTAACTTAAATAATTGCATTTTCAGGAGTACAATACAATACAATAGCAGAGTTGGAAGGGACCTTGGAGGTCATCTAGTCCAACTCCCTGCCTAGGCAGGAAGCCCTATGCCATTTCACACAAATGGCTATCCAACATCTTCTAAAAGACTTGCAGTGTTGGAGTACTTCGATTTGCTTAACATTTAACTTGGGGGGGGGGCGGGAAACCCCCACTTTTCTCCTGTATGTTAAGTTCCCTTTCGCGTTGAACTTCTTATTCCTGATCAACGGGGAGACTCGGGGGGGGGGGGGGGGGGGAAGAGAAGAGAGGGAAGAAAAGAGAGATTTCTGAATTGCTCCTCCACCACCACCACCCCGGCCTTGTTTTGTCTGAAACCTGGCACAAGGGCTCCGTTGGTGAGCAAGATAACCGCCAGACACACCTGTGTGGCGAACACACAACCCAAGGATTAGCACAGGGCTTAAGCTACCCCTTGTAGCATTTCTTCCCCCGGCGTTTCACAAAGCTGGTTTCTCACTTTTATTTCATCTTTATTATTTTGGGGTAGCTCAAATTCCTGGCCGGCGAAGCGCTCTCTCTCTCTCTCTTCTCTCTCTCTCTCTCTCTCTCTCTCTCTCTCTCTCTCTCTCTCTCTCTCTCTCATTGTGTCTGCAAGTCCTTGTGAATTTAGATGCTGAACAATGGGTGTTCTGTTCCTTTGTCTGAACCCTGGTTTGTTTTTGAAGGTGGAATTTTAATGGAGCAAAGGAAACTGGAGACCAGCAATCCTGGAGGTGGAAATTGGATGCCCCAATAAGACTTTCTCAAGCTGCTCTTTCTTTCTTTCTTTCTTTCTTTCTTTCTTTCTTTCTTTCTTTTTCTTTCTTTCTTTCTTTCTTCCTTCCTTCCTTCCTTCCTTTCTACTTTCCTTCTTTCCTTCTTTCTTTCCTTCCTTCCTTTCTTTTTTCCTTCCTTCCTTCCTTCTTTCTTTCTTCCTTCCCTCCTTCCTTCTTTCCTTGCTTCCTTCTTTCTTTCTTTCTTTCCTTCCTTCCTTCCTTCCTTCCTTCCTTCCTTCCTTCTTTCTTTCTTTCTTTCTTTCTTTCTTTCTTTCTTTCTTTCTTTCTTTCTTTCTTGGGATTCCCATCTGCTCCCCTTTGAAAGGGAACCTAACCCCCCTCCTCGCCCTTCCTCCTAACTCTCTGCGCCCATCACTTTCAACGTTGTAGGTGGTATAGAAATCGGAAATAGAATAACAGAGGTGGAAGGGGCCTTGGAGGTCCTCTAGTCCAACCCGCTCTGCTTAGGCAGGAAACCCTACACCACTTTAGACAAATGGTTATCCAACATCTTCTTAAAACTCTCCAGTTAAAACTTAGAGCATTCACAGCTTCTGGAGGCAAGTTGTTCCACTGATTAATTGCTCTCACTGTCGGGAAATTCCTCCTTAGTTCTAGGTTGCTTCTCCTTGATTAGTTCCCACCCATTGCTTCTTGTTCTGCCCTCAGGTGCTTTGGAGAATAGTTTGGCTCCGTCTTCTTTGGGGCAGCCCATCCAATATTGAAATACTGCTATCATGTCACTCCTAGTCCTTCCTTTCATCAAACTAGACATACCCAGTTCCTGAAACTGTTCTTCATGTGTTTTAGTCTCCAGTCTCCTAATCAAATAACAGAGTTGGAAGGGACCTTGGAGGTCTTCTAGTCCAACCCCCTGCCTAGGCAGGAAGCCCTACACCACTACAGACAAATGGTTATCCAATCTATTCTTAAAAACTCCAAGTGTTGGAGCATTCACACCTCCTGGAGGCAAGTTGTTCCACTGGTTAATTGTTCTCATTGTCAGGAAATTCCTCCTCAGTTCTAAGTTGCTTCTCTCCTTGAGTAGTTTCCACCCATTGCTTCTTGTTCTGCCCTCCGGTGCTTTGGAGAATAGCTTGACTCCCTCTTCTTTGTGGCTACCTCTGAGATATCGGAAGACTGCTATCATGTCTCCCCTAGTCCTTCTTTTCATTAAACAAGACATATCCAATTCCTGCAACCGTTCTTCATATGTTTTATCCTGCAGCTCCCTAATCCTCTTGGTTGCTCTTCTCTGCACTCTTTCTAGAGTCTCAACATCCTTTTGGTGTGACCCGCCAGTGGTCAGCTGAGCTGGTGGGAGACTCGGACAGTGAGGAGAGTTGGGGAGCAACATGAGCCAGTCCTGGAGTCTGGCGAAGGCTCGGATGAGGGCTTTGCATCAGAGGCAGAGAGGGAGCCAGGGGCATCTGACAGTTATCAGCTGCCTTCGGAGTCAGGCATCAGTGAGGCAGAAGAACAGCTGGAGCCTGTTCCCAGTGTGCCCATGCCACAGAGGAAGGGAACAGCTAAGGAACAAGGGTCGACTTGGGTGTAAGGCCCCAGGTGGACCATGACTGGCCATTCCCCCAGGGAATAAAAGAGGAGCAAAAGGGGAGTGGAGCTTGCAGGAGACCATTAGTTCATTCCTACATTCTTGCCAAGTATTGGCCCGGCCGCTCTCCGAGCTCTCTCAATGACCGACCTCTCACAAAGGTCGATCATTGTGACCTATCTTGAAAGACTGTGGGAGAGGAATAATAATAATAATAATAATTTAATTTGTAAACCACTCTCTCTCCCCGAAGGGACTCGAGGCGGTGCACAGGGAATTAAAAATACATATATAAAACCAACAGACATTATAATACAAATTTAAAAAGAATTAAACCCTGCGCTAAGATCTCAGACTATCTAAAAACTAATACCCTAAAAAATCCCTAATAAAACAGTTTGAAATATTCAGCTAGAGGTAAATGGGTCGATTAACCCAAGCCGGCCAGGCAGAAGAAGTGAGTTTTTAGTTTTTGAAGGAAGGAGCGGAGGTCCGTGGTTGTTCTAATTTCGGGGGGAAGGTCGTTCCAGAGGGTCGGGCCCATCACAGAGAAGGCCCTTCCCCTGGGCGTCGCCCGCTGGCATTGCCTAGTGGACGGCACCCGGAGAAGTCCCTCTCTGTGGGAGCGAATCGGGCGAAGGGATGTATGGGGCAGGATGCGATCCCGCAGATAGCTAGGAAAGACTTTGCTGGAGAGGGATTCACCGTCAATTAAATAAAAGGGGTTCATTGGGACGAGGACTTGGCTTGGTGCTGCTGGGGAAGCAGTAGAAGCTTGTAAGACACAGGAAACAAGGTTGATGGTGAGAAACTCAGAGCTGAGCTGGGCCAGGAAATGACAAACTATAGGTTGGCCAGTCTCCTGGACTCCATTCTGCACTTCCCAAATGTAGACACCCTGACAAGCGCAATCTATGTACGCATTCTTGGAAGGAAAAACCCCCAGGGTTTGCCAAGATTTAAATCCTGATAAATCCGTGTTAGAATTCCAGTCTCCAGCCGGTCCATAAAGTTCTCAATTCCAAAGACAAAAGGATTTGAAAATGCTCCTTTATTTCCTGTACGGATGTGGTGCCCAGCGAGTTGAACGATGCCCCAAAATTTATCATGCGTTGGAGGATTTCGTCTTGAATCAACGGACATTAAGTTGTTTCTTCTTGTTGTTGGGCCATGTCTTTCATCGGGCGTTGGTGATTGTGTTGGCGATTCTATTTTGATCCACGGCCCCACAAAAAAAGGGCTCTGTGGTGGCCCTGCCAGCTGCCAGCCGAGCTGGCGTCAGACTTAAGACGATGAGGAAGATGGGGAAGAACTGCTGGAAGAAATGTCCATCTGGGTTCAGTTCCAAGCAGGGAGAAAGACGCTGGGAACATGGAGACTGTTTGGAAAAGATGGTTTAATGGTGGACAGGACCACAAGGCTGAAAGAAAGAAAGAAAGAAAGAAAGAAAGAAAGAGAAAGAAAGAAAGAAAGAAAGAAAGAAAGAAAGAGGGAGGGAGGGAGGGAGGGAGGGAGGGAGGGAGGGAGGGAGGAAGGAAGGAAGGAAGGAAGGAAGGAAGGAAGGAAGGAAGGAAGGAAGGAAGGAAGGAAGGAAGGTCCTTCTGGTTTAGTTCCAAGTGGGGAGAAAGACACTGGAAACAATGGTGTCTGTTTGGAAAGTTGGTTTAATGGTGGACAGGACCACGTGGCTTAAAGAAAGAAAGGGAGGGAGGGAGGGAGGAAGGAAGGAAAGAAAGAAAAAGAAAGAAAAGAGAGAGAGGGAGGGAGGAAAGAAGGAAGGAAGGAAAGAAAGAAAGAAAGAAAGAAAGAAAGAAAGAAAGAAAGAAAGAAAGAAAGAAAGAAAGAAAGAAAGATCCTTCTGGTTTAGTTCCAAGTGGGGGAGAAAGACACTGGAAACATGGAGGCTGCTTGGAAAGATGGTTTAATGGTGGGCAGGATCCCATGCCTTGAAGATGTTGGTTGAAGAACGGGCAGAGATGCTGAGAGTCCCTGGGTTTTATGCCCTCTCTGGGCTTTTGAATTTGAGCTTGCATTCTGATTGGTGGTCAGACTCCCATGGGGCCATGCAGGGGCAATTCCACAGGCTGTCCTGAGTCCCAGGCTTGGTTGAGTTTTGCTGGGTGATGGACAAAGAAGGATCTGAATATTACGAAAGTTGGGATAACTGGTACAAACAATAGCGAAGCAGGAATGAAATTAATTCAGCCGAGAAACAATAGAGATACGTATAGAACCGTAGATAAATGTGTATAAATATAGAAGCAAAATAAGATCGATATGTACAGGTATGATGACGCAACAGTGTTGATGTAATGATTGTAAGATGTTACGGAAGGGGAAAAAAGCAATAAAAAATCGGCTGAAAAAATAATTTGGCAACAGATGAGAGGGAGGGAAAGGCTGTCTTTAGCGACGTTCATACCTTGAACAAACGCCTTTTCATAACCTGGCAGTTAGGAACATCTAGAGTGCATGACTAAAACTGCAAAGATTTCCTGTTGAGGTTTTTTTTTTTTATAACATAAATGGGCTTCCTACCTATTTAAACGAACCTTTTAATTAGCGATATTTGGCATCTTCACACTCACAGTGTGAAGATGCCACATATTTTCACATATGGTGGACGTGTAAAAAAATTAAGGCTTTCTGGCTTAAGATATGGTGGATCATTCAAAATATTTTCAGGAAAAAAATTAAATTTACACCACAGTTTGGAATTGTGACGGATTGCACAGCAATAGAAACTAACTTGATTTTGAACTTGATAACAGCTGCCAGGTTGCTGGTGGCACCGTATTGGAAGAAGCAAGATCCACCCACTACAGTGGAATGGACCTTAAAAGTTGTGCATTTGGCTGAGATGGCAAAAATTTCATCGTATCTTAAAGACCACTCAAATGAAAGATATATATCAGAATGGAGAAGATGGATCGATTATATGCAAAAAAAAGTATCCAAATAAGAAGGTTTATATAGCATATGAATGAAATATTTTAAAGTAGTTTATGTTTATGATGTTTTGAGTTATAAGGAGTTAAAGAACTAGGGATAATATGTATGTATTATTTTGTTAAGATATTTTAGTCTTATGCTTGTGAATGTTATACCCTGTGCTTGTTCTGGGAAGTCTGGGGAGGGGGGAAGAGGTTGGGGGGGAGGGGGGAGAGAGATTGGGGGGGGGAGAAATTGTCTGTAATCTTCATAAAATCTTCTAATAAAAAAAAAATTAGCGATATTTCCAGGCTACAAACTCTTAAAAGACACTCCCAGCAATAGCAAGCAGCACTTAGACTTCTACAGGTAGACCTCAGGTTAATACGACCACCATCAATCCTCCAAAGTCTTTGCCACAAAGTGAAACATTGGTTAAGGAAGCTTCGCCTCATTTTATGTCTTGTCTTGCCGCCGCTGTTGAGCGAATCAATAATACAGTAATACAATAGCAGAATTGGAAGGGACCTTATGGGTCTTCTAGTCCAACCCCCTGCGTGGGCAGGAACCTTATACCATTTCAGACAAATGGCTACCCAACATCTTCTTAAAGACTTCCAGGGTTGGGGCATTCACAACTTCTGGGGGCAAGCTGTTCCAGAGGTTAATTGTTCTAACTGTCAGGAAATTTCTCCTCAGTTCTAAGTTGCTTCTCTCCTTGATTAGTTTCCACCCATTGCTTCTTGTCCTGCCCCCAGGTGCTTTGGAGAATAGCTTGACTCCCTCTTCTTTGGGGCAGCCCCTGAGATATTGGAAGGCTGCTATCATGTCTCCCCTGGTCCTTCTCTTCATCAAACTAGACATCCCCAGTTCCTGCAACCGTTCTTCATGTTTTAGTCTCCAGTCCCCTAATCATCTTGGTTGCTCTTCTCTGCACTCTTTCCAGAGTCTCCACGTCTTTTCTACATCGTGGCGACCAAAACTGACCAAAAAAATCATTGCATTTGTTAAGTTAAATAGTTTTTAATTAAACATTTTAATCTTTAAAAACAGAAAGAAAAACAAGGCACACAAAACAATATAAAGTAATTATACAGCCTTCTGTATCGGCATTCATGTTTAGAATTCTTTATTCTCCATTCTGCAATTGCCTTCCTATTGATTTTGCCTTGTCTAATAATATCATAACAGTAGTACCGACACTTGTAATAATACTAATTATTCACCTCACCATTATATTTGCGTTCTCTGTTTCCTGTTTTGGCTTCTGATTTTCTAGCCACTTGTAAATTCTATTCCATATTTTATAGAAGCCCAAGTCTTCTCTTTCTTTTAATTCCATGGTCATTTTGTCTATCTCTGCGCATTCGAGTACTTTTCGGATTATTACTTCGTCTGCGGGTGTATTGATCTGTTTCCAATTGCATTCGTTAAGTTGGTAAGTGCAGGACAATTAACCAGTGGAACAGAAGTTGCCTCCAGAAGTTGTGCATGCCCCAACACTGGAAGTCTTTAAGAAGATGTTGGAGAGCCATTTGTCTGAAATGGTATACGGCTTCCTGCCTAGGAAATAAATAAATAAATAAATAAATAAAAATAATAATAATAATAATAATAATAATAATAATAATAATAATAATAATAATAATAATAATAATTTTAATTTCTTAAATAGGCAGGGAGTTGGACTAGATGACCTCCAAGGTCCCTTCCAACTCTGCTGTTGTATTGTGTTGAGAGAAGATGAGAAAGTTCCTGCCCATGCAGGGGGTTAGACTAGAAGACCTCCAAGGTCCCTTCCAACTCTGCTATTGTATTGTGTTGAGAGAAGATGAGAATAGAGAAGAGAAGAGAAGGGAGAAGAGAAGGAAAGAGAAGAGAAGAGAAGAGAAGAGAAGGGAAGAGAAGAGAAGAGAAGAGAAGAGAAGAGAAGAGGAAGTCTTTAAGAAGAGGTTGGATAGCCATTTGTCTGAAACGGTATAGGGCTTCCTGCCTGGGCAGGGGGTTGGACTAGAAGACCTCCAAGGTCCCTTCCAACTCTGCTATTGTATTGTGTTGAGAGAAGATGAGAATAGAGAAGAGAAGAGAAGGGAGAAGAGAAGGAAAGAGAAGAGGGGAGAATAGAGAAGAGAAGAGAAGAGGACTGGAAGTCTTTAAGAGGATGTTGGATAGCCATTTGTCTGAAATGGTATAGGGCTTCCTGCCTAGGCAGGGGGTTGGACTAGATGACCTCCAAGGTACCTTCCAACTCTGCTATTGTATTGTGTTGAGAGAAGAAGAGAATAGAGAAGAGAAAAGAAGGGAAGGGAAGAGAACAGAAGAGAAGAGGACTGGAAGCCTTTAATAAGTTGTTGGATAGCCATTTGTCTGAAATGGTATAGGGCTTCCTGCCTAGGCAGGGGGTTGGCCTAGAAGACCTCCAAGGTCCCTTCCAACTCTGCTGTTGTAATTGTAAATGAAATGTTGTAAGTTGTGGATTATCTGCCCTTCCAAATCCTTCTTAAGAAAGAGTTCAACCCAGGCTTACTAGCTGGAAGGAGGAATTTTTAAAAAGGAAATGCCTAAGTATTACAGAGATAAAAAAAATACCACACACACACACAGACACACACACAGACACACAGCCTTTTAAATCTTTGCACCGGCTTTATAATTCGCAGTAATTTAGCTGGAGCTGCTTCCTGCTTCCACCCGCCCCCTTGCAGATATTTTAATTTTTCTTAACAGGAAGGCGGCAAGAGTCTCATTTAGGATGTGAAGAGGATGAAGGTTTAAATCAACAGCCACCCGCCAAATCTTGGGGGATTTGGGAGGCAAAAAAGGGAAGCTCCCCCTCTCTCTTGGCACCTTTCCAGGAGAAAAGGCTCAACTTCTTAAGCCCTTCCGTTCTTAATTGGAGGGGGAATCTTGCCTGGCACAATGTATGTAAAAAAAAAGGGGTGGGGAAGATAGAATAGAATAGAATAGAATAGAATAGAATAAGGATTGGAATAGGATAGGATAGGATAGGATAGGATAGAATAAGGAATGTAATAGAATAAGGAATGGAATGGAATAAGGAATGGAATAGAATAAGGATTGGAATAGAATAGGATAGGATAGGATAGGATAGAATAAGGAATGGAATAGAATAAGGATTGGAATAGAATAAGGAATGGAATAGAATAAGGAATGGAATAGAATAAGGATTGGAATAGAATAGAATGGAATGGAATAGAATGGAATGGAATAGAATGGAATAGGATAGGATAGAATAAGGAATGGAATACAATAAGGAATGGAATAGGATAGGATAGGATAGGATAGAATAAGGAATGGAATAGAATAAGGAATGGAATAGAATAGAATGGAATGGAATGGAATGGAACAGAATAGAATATATATAGAATAGAATATATGTATGCATGTATGTATGTATGCATGTATACAGTGCATACATACATACATACATATCCCTTTCCCTCCCTCTCTCTGTGTTTCTCTCCCTGTCCCTGTCTCTTTCTTTTTCCCTTTCTTATCTCTCTCTCACTCTCTTTCTCTTTCCCTCTTTCCATTTCTCTCTCTGTTTCTCTCTCCCTATCCCTGTCTGTCTGTCTGTCTTTCTCTTTCTCTTTCCCTGTTTCTCTCCCTCTTCCTAACTTTCTCTTTCTTTCTCTCTTCCTCTTCCTTTCCCTCTTCCTTTCCCTCTTTCCCTCTGTTTGTTTTTTCCCTTTCCCTCCCTCTCTGTTTCTCTCTCCCTCGCTTTCTTTCTCTCTTTCTCTATCTGTCCCTCTCTTTCCCTCCCTCCCTCTTTCACTCTCTCTCTTTCTTTCCCCTTCCCTCCTTCCCTCTCTGTTTCTCTCCCTCTCTTTCTTTCGCCGTCTTTTTCACTCTCTTTATCTTTCCCTCCCTCCCTCCCTCCCTCTCTCTTTCCCTTTCCATCCCTCTTTGTTTCTCTCTCTCCCTCTCTGTTTCTCTCTTCCTCTCTTTCCCTCCCTCCCTCTGCCTTTCCCTCCATTTTCCCCCCTTCTTTCCTTCTCTCTCTCTCTCTCTCTCTCTGCCCCTTTCTCCCTCCCTCTCTCTCTCTTTCCCTTTCCATCCCTCTCTGTTTCTCTCTCCCTCTCTCTGTTTCTCTCTTCCTCTCTTTCCCTCCCTCCCTCTGCCTTTCCCTCCCTCCATTCCCCCCCTTCTTTCCTTCTCTCTCTCTCTCTCACTCTCTCTCTCTCCCTTTCTGCCTCTCTCTCTCTCTTGCTTGGAACAGTCCTTCTCAAGGCTGCCTAATCACTGTAATTTTACAGATTCCGTAATTACCTGCCTGCCATGCAAATCGCTCGATTGCTATTTCTTTCTGCAATCTTATTCCGAGGGAATTGAGAAAGGCAGAGGAACGGCTCGCCTGCCAGCGAGAGGGGAGCCCGAGGGTGGTCTGGGCTTGATATCTGCCCTGATGGGTTTCCCAAAACGGGCACCCCGCCATGGGAAGACCGCTGGCGAACAGATCCGGGTTTGTACCTCGCTAGAATGGCTGACAGGGGGACCCTTGTTGTGGGTGGCTGGAGTTGTAACAACCAGCCAACTCACTGCTTGGTGGAGCGATGCCAGGCAGGGCGAAAGCTCGGTGTAGTAAGCTCTGTTAACTTTAAGGTAACTCCACGTTTGGGGTTCGGCCAAGGTTGGATTGGAGTAAATTCAGCAGGAGGCTATTGGATTGAGAGAGATTTTATGGGCATTTTTTGGAGAAAATCTGTCTTTCCCTCCCTCCTTCCTTGTTTCCTTCCTTTCTTCCTGCTATCTCTTTCTCTCTCTCTTTCTTTCTTTCTTTCTTTCTTTCTTTCTTTCTTTCTGCCTTTCTTTCTGCCTTTCTTCCTTCTCTCGCTCTCTTTCTTTCCCTCCCTCCTTCCTTGTTTCTTTCCTTCCTTCCCACTATCTCTCTCTTCTTTCTTTCTTTCTTTCTTTCTTTCTTTCTTTCTTTTTCTTTCTTTCTCTTCTTTCTGCCTTTCTTCTGTCTCTCTCTCTTTTCCTTCCCTTCCTCTTTCCTTCTTTCTCTCTCTTTCTCTCTCACCCTTCCTCCTTCCTTCTTTCCTTCCTTCCTTCCTTCCTTTCCCCAATCTCTTTCTTTCTTTCTCTCTCTCTCTCTTTCTTTCATTTCTTTCTGCCATTCTAGAAGTGGAGCTCTCGCCTCCCAATCAGGAGGTTGTGAGTTCAATCCTAGGTAGAAGCAGATGTAGGGTCTCCTGCTTGGGCAGGGGGTTGGACTAGATGACCTGCAAGGTCCCTTCCAACTCGGTTAATCTGTTAATCCTTCTCTCTCTCTCTCTCTTTCTCCCTCTCTCCTTCCTTCCTTCCTTCCTTCCTTCTTTCCTTCACACATACACATACTCTCTCTCTCTCCTTCTTTCATTTCTTTCTTTCTGCCTCTCTCCCTCCCTCCTTCTCCAACTTATCAAGATCATTCCGAATTGTATTGCTGTCTTCTAAACTATTAGCCAGCCCACCCTGTTCTCTATCATTTGCAGATTTGATAAAGATTTCCTCTTTATTAAAGCCATTCATCAAATGTTCAATACCAAATTTGGGATCCAATATCAAGGCACCAAAATTAACAGCTTCATTCGAAAACAGCAATGATCTCTCTTGGAGTACCGTTGGGGTTTTTTTCCAAGCGACTTTAGTGGCATTTATTTTAATAGAAATATCACCCTACCAATATCTTAACTACTCAGGACATCCCGAGGTCTTTCGTAAATGCTTTGCAGAAATCAAGATAAACTACGTTTACAGCATTCCCTCATTCTATTAAGCCAGCGTTTCTCAAATAGTGGGGCGGGCCCCCCTAGGGGGGCGCGAGGCTCCGTAAGGGGGGGCGCGGAGCCGCACACCCGGAAAGACCGATACCACCGTTGCATTCTCCGCATGGCCCGAGCGCCTGTTCCTTAGCAGCTCCCAGCGTGCCGCCCGGCTCAGCAGCTCCCAGCGCGCCGCCCGACTTGCCCGCTCACGGCTCTTGCCCGCTGCCCGCCTGGACGCGGCCAGTCGAAAGCCGGGAGGGAGGCGACCCCCTTCCACGGCGTGGAAAAGCGGCCTCCCTCCCGGCTTTCGACTGGCTGCGTTGGGAGCGCTGGGAGCTGCTGAGACCATCGCAGTAAGGAACAGGCGCTCGGGCCATGCGGAGAAGGCAACGGGCGGCACCAAGGAGAATAAATATCCTTGGCTCGGAAGGAGGCGAGGGAAAGAAGGGAGGGGGCGCTTTCCGGGGCTGGGGGGGGCGCTTTCCGGGGCTGGGGGGGGCGCTTTCCGGGGCTGGGGGGGCGCGAAATGTTTTCTTCTTCCTAGGGGGGGCCTGACAGAAAATAACCGAGAACCACTGTATTAAGCAAATGCCCCCCTGTTGGGGGGGGGGGGAACGAAAGTAGGAAGATGGTCTTGTTTTTAGCCTGTGGGGAAAAGTTGAGAAACTTAGAACTAAGGAGAAATTTCCTGACAGTCAGAATAATTAACCAGTGGAACAGAAGTTGCCTCCAGAAGTTGTGAATGCCCCAACACTGGAAGTTTTTAAGAAGTTGGATAGCCATTTGTCTGAAGTGGTGTAGAGTTTCCTGCCTAAGCAGGGGGTTGGACTAGAAGACCTCCAGGGTCCCTTCCAACTCTGTTATTCAATTCTATTGTCTTCCAACTCTGTTATTCTAGTGGTCTAGAGCAGCGGTCACCAATTGGTGGTCCATGAGAAAATTATGATGGTCTGCAGAAAAATTATTTGCATTGTTTATATTGCACTAAATCGGGGGTCCTCAAACTACGGCCCCTGGGACGGATATGTGCAATGAACTCTTATGTCCCTTTATTTATTTATCAACACAAACATAACACACACACACGCTAGCTGATGAAAGCTAAAAAGCTCGAAATAGATCTATACTAGTCTCTCTGATTTATTTATTGATCAGCTCTTAAAACTAACACACACACACACACACATATATATGTGTGTGTGTGTGTGTTCCACAACACCCTGTTAGGGCCCCAATTAAGGGAGGAGACATACTGTTTCCTTTTCTGCCTTTCGGCTCATCACCAGAGACCATCTAGACAGAAAGCCATGAGTTCCGTTGTGTGAATATTTTTTTTAATATGTGTGTTAGTTTGATTTATTTATTGATCAGCTCATAAAACTAACACACACACACACACACATATATAATTGTTTCCACAACACCCTGTTAAGGCCCCAATTAAGGGAGGAAGCATACTGTTTCCTTTTCTGCCTTTCGGCTCATCACCAGAGACCATCTAGACAGAAAGCCATGAGTTCCGTTGTGTGATTTTTTTTATTTTTATTTTTTATTTTATTAAATTTATACCCCGCCCTTCTCCTAAAAAAGGACCCAGGGCGGCGCACAGGCATCATTAAAACATATATAAAAATACAAAAATCCAAAATTGTTAAAAACTAATTAAATATTCCCTGTGCTAAAATTGATAAAATTCTAAAATTTAAAAATTATCCCTATAAAATTATCCCTATAAAAGTCAGAACGGAGGATTATGCTAGGCCGGCTTGATGAAATAAATGAGTTTTAAGACGTTGGCGGAAAAGGCAGAGGTCCACGATGGTGCGTAAATCGGGGGGTAGGTCATTTCCAGAGGGCAGGGCTCTTCCCCTGGGCACCGCCAACCGGCATTGCCCGGCCGACAGTACCCTGAGAAGGTCCTCTCTGTGGGAGCGGATCGAAGGGATGTATGTGTGTTAGTTTGATTTATTTATTGATCAGCTCATAAAACTAACACACACACACACACATAGATATAATTGTTTCCACAACACCCTGTTAAGGCCCCAATTAAGGGAGGAAGCATACTGTTTCCTTTTCTGCCTTTCGGCTCATCACCAGAGGCCATCTAGACAGAAAGCCATGAGTTCCGTTGTGTGATTTTTTTTAATATGTGTGTTAGTTTGATTTATTTATTGATCAGCTCATAAAACTAACACACACACACACACACACACACATATATATATGAGAGAATATTATCACAGCTCCTGTTCAAGGGTCCCTTTAAAGGGAGGAGACTTAACGTCATCCCTCTCTGCCCTTCGACTCAACCTAGAGATCATCCAGACAGAGAACCAATTAGATTACTGCTGTGTGACATTTTTTAGATATGTGTTAGATTTTTAAGGGCTGAAAATAAAGAGACCAGGATGGATCCATTTCAGGCTTATTAGCCTTCTATAGCTGGCCATACTCCTTCTACTGGGATTTGAACCGGTGCTTTCCAGCATATGAGACAGGCTTCTCTATGCCTTGAGCTATCCGGTATCCCTTATACATCAGCCAATTTACAGGACTCTTAAATGAGAGAATATTATCACAGCTCCTGTTCAAGGGTCCCTTTAAGGGGAGGAGACTTAACGTCATATATATAATTGTTTCCACAACACCCTGTTAAGGCCCCAATTAAGGGAGGGAGCATACTGCTTTTCCTTTTCTGCCTTTCGGCTCATCACCAGAGACCATCTAGACAGAAAGCCATGAGTTCCGTTGTGTGATTTTTTTCAATATGTGTGTTAGTTTGATTTATTTATTGATCAGCTCATAAAAGTAACACACACACACACACACACACACACACACACACATATATATATATATATATATGCCGTGTAGATGAACCAGGAATGTGATGGTCTGCTGAATGTTACTGGAGCAGAAATTCGGAATATTGCTGGATCTGCTGTTTTGCTTTTCTCTGTATTTTTTTATTTTTTGGCTTGCTGTAAGAATTTGCTTTCCAGGCATTACCTCATTTGGCAGAGAAAGGGGGAAGACCATTCACCTGTCTCAGGAAAAGCTGAATTTTCAAAACAGAAAGAGGGAGTTGAGCAAGGGACGTGGGATGCGCCTGTGGTTGATGTCTTCCTTAAAGGTGACTTTCTAAACCGTGGATCCGTGGGCACTTTTAGTCTATTCTCAATCAGGAAATGTCTGGGCCCAGACTCCGTAATCAATCCGCTCGGGAGGGGGGGGGGGAATCAATGCAAGTCAGTATAATTATCCACGTATTGTTTTTTTTAAGACCGGTCAGTGGCACAGAGACAGGATGAAGGGGAGGGGAGGAGACAGACCATGTCCCACGCTGTTGGTTTGGCTTAATATATGTCGATTTCCTTACACTTTTTATACCCAAATACTTTAAGCTTTCTTGAAAAGATGATAGATAGATAGATAGATAGATAGATAGATAGATAGATAGATAGATAGATAGATAGATAGATAGATAGATAGATAGATAGATAGATAGACAGACAGACAATAGATTGATCGATCAATCGATAGATAGATAGAAATAGGTAGGTATGTAGGTAGAGAGAGAGAGGAATGGATGGATGGATGGATGGATAGATAATAGATAGATAGATAGATAGATAGATAGATAGATAGATAGATAGATAGGCAGACAGACAGACAGACAGACAGACAGACACATATACATACATATACATACATACACACACACACATAAACATATTTATATTCCCCCTTATCTGCTGAGCAATCTAAAGCTCTCTAAATGCATGCATACATACATACATGCATACATGCATGCATACATGCATGCATACATGCATGCATACATGCATGCATACATACATATACATATTTATATTTATATTCCCCCTTCTCTGCTGAGCAATCTAAAGCTCTCTAAATGCATATATACTGTACATACATACATACATACACATATTTATATTCCCCTCTTATCTGCTGAGCAATCTAAAACTCACTAAATGCAATTACATTTTAGGCCCAGTACTCTTCAACATGGGGACGTGGTGGCTCAGTGGCTAAGACGCTGAGCTTGTCGATCAGAAAGGTTGGCAGTTCAGAGGTTCGAATCCCTAGCGCCGCGTAACAGGGTGAGCTCCCGTGACTCGTCCCAGCTTCTGCCAACCAAGCAGTTTGAAAGCACATTAAAAAAAGTAGAAAAATAGGAACCACCTTTGGTGGGAAGGGAACAGCGTTCCGTGCACCTTCGGATTTCAGTCATACCAGCCACATGACCCACGAAGACGTCTTCGGACAGCGCTGGCTCTTCGGCTTTGAAACAGTGATGAGCACCGCCCCCTAGAGTCGGGAATGACTAGCACGTATGTGCGAGGGGAACCTTTACCTTTAGTGAGACAAACTTGAGCTAAGCTTGAACTGTGTTGGCTTTTTTGGCAGCTGCTGCCCACGGCTGGCTCCTGTTTAAATGGTTGTCTACTAGGACTCCAAGATCCCTCTCACAATTACTACTATTGAGCAAGGTACCACCTATACTGTACCTGTGCATTTCGTTTTCCTTGCCTAAATGTCTTTTCGCCATTGAATTTCATTTGTTCTGCCCTGTCTACATGTGTCCTTTCCAGAGACGTAGAAAAACTCCTACGTAGTCCATGGACGGCGTCGTGGTTTTGTCGTGTCACTTAAAGACTGTTAGGAGTAAACTCCTAGAGTTGGGTAGGCAATATATAATACCAGGATGACAAAGGGTCATTGTGGCTTTAAGGATGTTGGAATGTTAGAATGCAATTAGAGACTGTAATTATCTCGGCAATAAGAGGAAGTCACTCTCTCTCTGCATGATTTGCTGATATCTCTGCTTGATAGCTGACTGCTCGTTGTGACTGACTGTGTTTGAAGAAGGAAGAAGTGTGGTTTACTGACTGTAAGCAAACTGCTATTTGTTAAGGACTTTGTTTTGACTAACTACCAACCATCACTGTTTGTGAAGCAGTAGTTTAGGTTTACAACCCCAGTAAAGCTAATTTGTTTTTACTAACAGCGTCTGGTTTACTATTTGTGTGTGTGTGTACTAGCAACGTTACTCTAGCTGCACATTCCGCTACGCAACTTTTCTGTCTCCCAACAGAGATATCCCTTAACAAAGACAATGTGACCAGAGTCGAAAAGCCAACATGGCTCTCCTTTGCAATTATCCTCGAAGGGTTAAAGAATCCCACTGGTGCCAAAAAAAGAAAAAGAAAAGAAAACGATCCACTCGCCATGCAAACGTACTTTATCCAAGTTGTTGAGTGATGGAAAGTTTGGGAGTGGGGTGAAGGGGAGGGTTGGAATCAGTAAAGCTTTGTGCAAAAAAGCAAAAAATCGGTGGAGGGGCCCGGAGACCAAGATATTAATTATTTTGACAGACTGGGTGTCAAAATCACAGCTGCCAGACAGAAATTGCCCGACGTTTATGCTGCAGTTTGGTGAGAGCTTTGAACAGAAATATCTTTGTTCGGGCCTGGAATGCAGGAACGGTTTTATTTTATGGGATCGAAAAGAATGAACGGAAAAGCCAACGAATCCGCCAATGTCCCAATTCAGGGTCTCGGGTCTAACCCATTTTTTTCCCTCATCTGTTCCTTTGTAGACTCTGATCTGGGTGGGTAGGAGGCGCCACGATCCACTTATCGCTTTTCCACCTAGTCCTCGACTTACGACCACAATTGAGCCCAAAATGTCTGTGGTTTTGTGCCCCATTTTACGAATCATTAAGGGACTCACTGCAGGTGATGAGTTAGTTCAACTGGTTGTCCAGTGAATCCAGTTTCCCCATTGGCTGGGCTTAGCATAAGGTCACCAACAGGAGATCACTTGACCCCAGGGGTGGGGGGTGGGAGAACACTCCAACCCCATCATAAATACGAGTCAGTGGCCAAGTGTCTGAATTTTATTGTGGGACCCTGGCGGGGTTGCAATGCTCACATTAGAAACGGCTGTAAGCCGGGTTTCTATCATAGATTGTATCTGTTATTTATTATGTTATGCTAGAATTTTGAATTGGATTGAAGGGATGTGGTGGCTCAGTGGCTGGGATGCTGGGACACAAGTAGGATATATTTTTCCTTTCTCTCTCCCGCCCTCCTTCTATCTGTATGTATTTATGCACAGTTCTTTCTTTCTTTCTTTCTTTCTTTCTTTCTTTCTTTCTTTCTTTCTTTCTTTCTTTCTTTCTTTCTCAGTCTTTCTCTCTTTTGTCCTCTCTTCCTCTCCCTCTCTTTCTCTTCTCTCGCTCTCTGCCCCTTTCTTTCTCTCTCCCTTTCTCTCTCTCCCTCCCTTTCCCTCTCTCTCTCTCTCTCTCTCTCTCTCTCTCTCTCTCTCTCTCTCTCTCTCTCTCTCTGTCTTCGTCTGGTGCTAGAAATCGGTTGGAAATAAGCTACAGGCAGCGGTCAACTTATGACTGTAATTCAGTCCCAAATTTTTGTGGTCAAGCAAGTCAGTGGTTAATTTTGACCTATTTTAATGATCTTTCTAGAGCAATGCTGTGGCTAAGGTGCTGAGCTTGTCGATCGAAAGGTCGGCAGTTCGAATCCCCAGCACCACATAATGGAGGGAGCTCCCGTGACTTGTCCCAGCTTCTACCAACCTAGCAGTTTGAAAGCAAGTAGAAAATGCAAGTAGAAAAATAGGAACCACCTTTGTTGGGAAGAGAACAGCGTTCCATGCACCTTCGGGGTTGAGTCATGCCGGCCACCTGACCACGGAGACGTCTTCGGACAGTGCTGGCTCTTCGGCTTTGAAACGGAGCTGAGCACCGCCCCCTAGAATCGGGAACGACTGGCCCAAAATATGCGAGGGGAACCTTACTGAGTGTTTTGACTTGTTCTGGTATCTTGTCTGTGTCGGTAATAAACATAACACACAAATAGTCGTAAGTCACTTTCTTCAGTGCCATTGTGACCTCAAACCAGAGATGTTTTTTCAGCCGGTTTGTATCGGTTTGGGGGAACCAGTCGGGGCGATCACGCCCGGGCGTGCACGTTCACATTTCCAGTGCTGGGCGAACCGGTGTTAACAGAATGCGAAACCCACCTCCGCTTCGAACGGTCGTAAGTCAAGGAGTATCTGCAACACCTCGATGCACGCAGCCGTGGAAGAAACAGAAGGATTAGCCCTTTTGGCTTTGAGTCATTTGATCGCGGTGGGCCTGTTTTTATTCCCCGTGGCAGCTGCGGCATTAGTGAACGGCCGTAAAAAAGAAAAAGGTTCTTGTTACCTGCGATTTAAGATGCCACGATTGAAATTTGCAACAGGGAAGAAAAGCAAAATGGAAAACAAATGTCCGGCTTCACAAAGGCCTTCACCTGCTCCCTCCGGAGGTTATTAATCCTCTGGAGATGACGGTGATTGATAGGATGTCTAATAAATACAACCAGAGGTGCAGCTTAACTCCTGACCCATCCAAAAATACGACCCTCTGTTTTCCTATTTCTGCTCTGCGGATTCTCCAGCTTTCTTTATGAAAAAAAAAGAGAGAGAGAGAGAGGAAAACTTATTCCCAGTTGGATGCTACAACATGGATTAAGCCTTAGCCGGGAGGAGAGATAATTTTGTAGAATTGAGTTGGCAAGGAGGAAATCCGTAGGCTTTTTAAAAACAACAACAACATTGGTCTACTCTTGCAGGGACTTATAGGGAGTCCTCGAAGTACGACCACAGTGGAGCTAAGCGAGCCATTTGTTAAGTGAGCTTTGCCCCCTTTTTTGCCTACGTTAAGATGGGGCAAAATTCACTTAACGACGGTCTCGCTTAGCGAACAGAAAATGTGGGGGCTCCTCTGTGGTCGTAAGGCTAGAAACAACTACCGTATTTTTAGGAGTATAAGACGCTCTCAAGTGTAAGACGTGCTTAGCTTTTGGGGAGGGAAATAAGGAAAAAAATTCTGCCTCTGCCTCCCAGCAATTTGCCTCCTTGCAACAAACAGCCAGTTTTAGTTTCAGCACAGGCTGATTAGCACAAGAAAAAAGATATCTGCTTTTGCCACCTTGCAGCAAACAGCCCGTTTCGGTTTTAGCTTCAGCACAGCCTGATTAGCCCAAGCAGCTGATTGTTGCTTGGATCGGTCTCTCGACGATCAGCTGTTTTAGGCTGCAGGGATTGCCATAGCCTATTGCCACCTCCATGTACCCCATTTTCGACCTCGGCATCACGTTTTCAGCCAACGCACCCCGTTTTCAGCCTCCGTGCACCCCATTTTCCACCCATTCCTGGCGGCCGGGATCGGAATGGGCGGAAAGTGAGTCGCGTGGAGGCTGAAAACAGGGCATGCAGAGGCCAAAAATGGGACGCGGAGGGTGAAAATGGGGCGCGCGGAGGCGGCAATAGGCAATGGCAATCCCTACAGCCTGAAACAGCTGATGGTTAGGAGGCCGATCCAACCGACAATCAGCTGCTTGTGCTAATCAGGCTGTGCTGAAACTGAAACAGCTGATGGTTAGGAGGCCGATCCAACCGACAATCAGCTGCTTGTGCTAATCAGGCTGTGCTGAAACTGAAACAGGCTGTTTGCCTTCAAGGAGGCAAAATGCTGGGAGCCAGAGGCCAAAGGGTGGGGCTGGCAGGTGGGCGGGGCTACATTCGGCATATAAGACGCACCGAAATTTTCACCCTCTTTTAGGGGGGGGTGTCTTATACTCCGAAAAATACGGTATTTTCTACGACTTTCTTATTTTCCTGACTTTCCAGGATGTGTTTTCAAGGGATGAGGGAAGCGTTGAAGTTGCTAGACAGGTAAAGGTGAGCGGCTTGGGTTCCCGCTGTGCCATTGGGGTGATTTTGACTCCCTGCGTCTGCCGTCTGATCCATCTCCCTGTCAAAGGAGAGGCAGGCAAGCGGACAAGACCCCCTAAAGTTTGTGTGAACGTTTTCCTTCCATTCGGGGTTGAAGTAAGAAAAAGAAGCAGGAGGCAAGATCGCTCCGAGAAAAATAGAGGTAGAAGACGGTAACTCACAGCTGGGATCCGGTGTATCTCGGGAAAGGAAAGTTTCAGAGGGCAGATGGGGTAATACATTAATTTTTTCCCGTACCCTAGAAATTAAAGGTGATTTTTTTTAACAACCATTTGTTTAAGGAAGGTTCAAAGTGACGATGGCACTGAAAAATGGTGATTTATGACCGTTTTTTACACTTAATGGCCGTTTCGGCATCCCCATGGTCACGCCATTAAAATTCGGCCACTTGGCAACTGGCATGTATTTATTCACAGTAGCTCTTTCTTTTTTTCTTTCTCTTTCTCTCTCTCTCTCCCCCCTCTCTCTTTCTCTTCTCTCTCTTCTTTTCTCTTTTACTCACTCTCCCTTTCTCCCTCCCTTCACTCTGTCTCCCTTTCTTTCTCTCTCCCTTTCTGTTTCTGTTTCTTTCCCCCCCCCTCTCTCTTTTTCTCTTTCTTTCTCTCTCCCTCCCTCTCTTTCCCTTTCTCTTCTCTTTCTCCCTTCTCTCTCTCCTTTTACCTCTGTTTCTCTTTCTCTCTCCCTTCACTCTGTCTCCCTTTCTTTCTCTCTCGACGGGGGGACAAGTAGGATATATTTTTCCTTTCTCTCTTTCTGTCTCTCTCTTTCTTTCTCTCTCTCTCTCCCTTTCTCTCTCTCTCCCTTTATTTCTCTCTCCCTTTTCCTTCTCTTTCCCTCTCTCTCTCTCCTCTCCCTTTCTCTCCCTTTCTTTCTCCCTTTCTCTCTCTTTCCCACTTTCTCTCTCTCCCTTTTTCTCTCTCTCTCTTTCTCTCTCCCCCTTTATTTATCTCTTTTTCCCTTTCTCTCTCTCTTTCTCCCTCTCTCCTTCTCTCCCTTTCTCCTCTTTCTCTCTCCCTTTCTCTCTCTCTTCCTTTCTCTTTCTCCCTTTCTCTCTCTCACTTTCTCTCTCTCCCCCCCTTCTCTCTCTCTCTCCCTTTATATATCTCTCTCTCCCTTTTCTTTTTCCTTCTCTTTCTCTCTCTCTCCCTCCTCTCTTTCTCTCTCTCCCTTTCTCACCCTTTCTCTTTCTTTCTCTCTCTCTCTCTCTCCATGCAGAAATGAGAAAGAGCCTTCTCTAAGGGCCTTCATTTCGGGCTATTTTTTCCTTTTCTTGAAACCCGAGGTTCTGTTCCCGTCTCTATTCAGCATCTTTTGTTGACCTGCAAATTATCGATTTTTGCCTCTGGCCTTCAACAGCGCAAGCTTTATTTTAGTATAGGAGATGTATGTCCTTTTCATACGTGGGTATGGCTTGTGATGGAATGATAGCAAAGAGGTGTGTCTATCTGTACGAGTGTGTAACGGCAAGCAGCCAGGTGTGTAATAAGAGGTGCCGGAAGCTGGTCAGCATGCAAAGGACTTAGGTAGGAACTTACCTTGTGAGATACGGGAAGTCCTCGACTTAATGACCACAGGATTCCCGTTGCTAAGCAAGGCGCTAGTTGAGTAAGCCCCAACCGAGTTTGCAACCTTTTAGTCACGGCTGTTGAGCGAATCACTGCAGCTGTTAAGGGAATCCTGCGGTCGTTAAGCGAATCTTCCTTCCGCCATTGACTTTGCTTTTCAGAAACCGTCTTGAGAAGGACAGAATTGTGTGTCCCTGCAAGGCTGCAGCTGTTTGTCAATACAGGCCTGAGTTTCGATCACGTGACCGTGAGGGTCTCGGGATCGTTGTAAATGCGAGGACCAGTCGTAAGTACAGGTAACCGTCCACTTACAACCTTGAGTGACCCTTTCAATTTATAACACCACCGCAAAAAAAAAAAAAGGGACTTAGGATCATTTCCCACATTGCAGCATTTCCATGGTCACCTAATCAAAATTCAGAGGCTTGGCAGCTTACTCGTATTTATGACGGTCGCCGTCAGAAGTAGGATTCACTTACCTTCCCTACTGGTTGACAAATGTGAGCATGGGCGCTCGTTCGGATTGCACGCGCCTCATCTGCACATGTGCGCTTCGCTTTCGGCGCATGCGCAGTCCTTGCACATTCCGTGAGGGGCGGGTGGGCGGAGCCTCTTGAAGCGGCCGCTACCGGTTCAGCCGAACCGGAAAGAACCAGCTGAATCCAACCTCTGGTCTCTGTGCAGGTCACGCGATTCCCTTTTGCGGCCTTCTGACCAGCAAAGTCAGTGGGGGAAGCCAGACTCACTTAACCACGGTTGCTCACTGATTCACTTAACAACGTTGGAAGAAACGTGCTGAAAGGGGGCAAAAGGCACTTCGCGAAAAGTTTCGTCCGATTTTGGTCCTCCTTCGAGGTCTACCTGTGCTTTTTTTCTCAGCGCTGCTGCAAGCTTGAACGGCCGCTCAACGAATGGCCGTATGCCGAGGACCACCTCCGACTGCTCTTTCGCCGCCAATCCCGCCGTTAGAGAAGGGTCGCGCAAGTCAAATCTCATATATAACAGTGACATAAGAACAGCGTTGCTGGAAGAGGCCACAGCCCATCCAGTCCAGCCTTCTGTCTCACACAGTGGCTCTCCATTTGCTTCAGGGTCTTCCCAAGCAGATGTCTTCACCTGCTTATGATTCCCTGCAAATGGCATTGAGAGAAATCCTGCCTATCTCTCCAACCCGGAGGGTGTCCTTAGGCATCCATCATGATAGCCATTGATACCCTTGTTCTCCATGAACTCCTCTGATCCTTTCTTAAAGGTGTCGAGGCTGACAGCTGTCACCACTTCTTCTGACAGGGAGTTCCATAGACCAGGGATCCTCTGGGTGAAAATGTATTTCCTCTTATTTGTTGGAGGTTTAGCTTCCAAAAGTTTCATGGAGGGCCCCCTAGTTCTAGTGTTGTGTGATAGGGAAAACAGTTTTTCCTTTTCTACTTTGTCCACACCGTGCATGATTTGATAGACTTCAATCAGGTCACCTCTCAGGCGCCGTCGTTCTAGAGTGAAGAGGCCCAGCCGTTGCAGCCTCAGATGGTAAGGAAGGGGTTCCAGCCCTCTAATCGTTCTAATTGCCCTCCTCGGCACCTTTTCCATTTCCATCATATCCTTCTGAAGGTCTGGGGACCAGAACTGTACACAATACTCCAGAGGGGCCTCACCATAGATTTATAAAGCGGCAAAATGACACTTGCTGACTTATTTTCTATCCCCTTCCTAAGGATCCCTAGCAATGAGTTTGCTTTTTTCACTGCTTTCACTTTTTTCACTTCCAAGTTGCCATTTCGAAGCCTGCTCATGGTTTATTGTATTTCCTCTCCGCAGATCATCCCAATCTTTCGAACCCCTCCAGACTCCGGACCACGCCGCCGCCTCTCTCCCACGCCCACACGCCGAACCAGCACCATGCCGCGTCCATCAACTCTTTAAACCGAGGGAACTACACGCCACGCAGTAATCCCAGCCCCGCCCCTACGGACCACTCGCTCTCCGGAGAGCATCAAGTAGGGAACCAAGAACCTACGCATGCTCAGGACAACTGGTTACTCAACAGTAACATCCCCCTGGAGACCAGGTAACGCCCATATTGTTTCCCCACCACCACCACCCTCCCTTGGTATAAAAATGTTATATTTGTTATATCTTCAGGGATATATGTTCTGACTTAGGCTTCCCCCAAAAGCACGAGGCAGAGTCCTGGTCCCGACAAAACCCCGTTTAGTCCTCTCGTTCACATTCAGCCAAGGCCTGGCAAACAGTCTTTCAAAGGAATGTTTATGATCACAGACCTTATCTAGCAGTGGTGGGTTTCTGCAGGCTCGCACCTACTCGCGAGAGCCGGTTGGTGAAATTTAGAGAACCGGTGAGAGGGGGTTCCACTGGCGTACCTGGAAGTAAATCTGGCCCGCCCCTGCCAGTGACCCAACGGGAAGGAAAGGAAAAGAAAGAAAGAAAGAAAGAAAGAAAGAAAGAAAGAAAGAAAGAAAGAAAGAAAGAAAGAAAGAAAGAAAGAAAGAAAGAATTTATCATCACAATTGAGTCCAAAATTTTGGTTGCTAAGCAAGAGCATTGTTAAATGAGTTTCACCACATTTTAAAAGGTGGCCACTCCCATCCTGTCACCTGACTGCCAAGCCACGCCCACAAAATAAGCCACACCTACAGAGTAGGTTCTAAAAAATTTGAAACCCACCACTGTTATCTAGGTTGGAACTCTGCCATGCAAATCTTTTCCCAATGAGGTAGCTGTGCAAGGAAAGGCTGGGCACAGAGTTCTCTGAGATTCACGGGCAGATCTTCACACTCCTGAAACGACCGACCAACCGAATTGTTTCCTGCAAAAGCCCCCTCCCCTTTCGCTCCTCTTTTATTTCCTATGGGAGGGGCCATTCACCGTCCACCTGTGGCTTTACTCCCAAGTCAACCCCTGATTTCTGAGCTGTTTTTCTGGCAGCTCTGCGCAGGCGCAGAGTGGGAACAGGCTCCTGCTGTTCCTCTGCCTCACTGCTGTCTAGCTCTGTAGGCACCTGATAACTGTCAGACGGCCTCGGCCCCCTCTCTGCCTCCGACACAGAGCCCTCCTCAGAGCCTTCCCCAGACTCCAGGACTGGCCCATCTTCCTCCCCAACCCTCCTCACTGTCCGACTCTGCAGGTGGGCCACAACAGTATAATAAAAATTCTTAAAAGGACAACTTCATCTCTTGGCTTCCTCCAAAAGTTAGAGGAGATACAGATCGATTTTATCAAAATCAGTACCGTGTTTCCCCAAAAATAAGAGCAGGTCATATTATTTTTTGCTCCAAAAGATTCATTAGGGCTTATTTTCTGGTTAGGTATTATTTTGGGGAAAATACGGTACTAAATGCATTCCTCTGGTTGACGATCTTCACTACCGTATTTTTCGGAGTATAAGACGCACCTTTTTCCCTCAAAAAAGAGGCTGAAAACCTGGGTGCGTCTTATACACTGAATACAGTATTTTTTGCTGCCTGAAACCCCGCCCCTTCACCAAAATGGCTGTGCAGAGCCTTTAGGAGACTCTTAGAGCAGGGGTCTCCAACCTTTGCAACTTTAAGTCTGAAGGACTTCAGCTCCCAGACTTCGCCAGCCAGCAAAGCTGGCTGGAGAAGTCTGGGAGCTGAAGTCCTTCAGACTTAAAGTTGCAAAGGTTGGAGACCCCTGTCTTACAGTGCTCCCAGGGGCTGGGGAGGGCAGAGATGAGCGAAAAACAGGCCGTTTTTTACTCAATTTTGCCCCCCCCCAACCCGCAGGAGCACTCTATAGGCCTCCTAAAGGCTATGCCTGCCTCTTTTTTTTTTTTAAACGGGCCATTTTCTGCTCGTTTTTGCCCCCCCCCCCCGAGTATTCTATAGGCCTCCTAAGGGCTGTGCATGCCCTTTAAAAAAAAAAAAGGCCGTTTTTGGGAGGTCTGCAGAGTGCAAAATCTTTTTTTTAATTTGCCGCTTCAAAATCTTGGTACGTCTTATACTCCCCAAAATACGGTAGGCCTTATTTTTTTGGGAGAAGGGCTTATATTGTGAACATCCTGCAAAAAGTCATGCTAGGGCTTATTTCTCAGTCGGATCATATTTTTGTGGAAAACAGGGTAATATTGTAGGCCCATGATGGTGAACCTATGGCCGTCACAGATGACAGGCCAACCTATTGCCCTGTCAACTGTCCAGTGCCCATGCGCGCGCTGGCCAACTGACTTCGGCCTTCTTTTGAGGCCATTTTGAGCCCTCCGGAGGCTTCAGGAGCTTCCCTGAAGACTCCAGAATGTGAAAAAACGGCCCTACGGGCAAACCGGAACTTCAGGAACGGACTTCTGCTTTGCTTGTAGGGCCAGTTTTAGCCCTCCGGAGTATCAAGGAGCCCTCA
This sequence comes from Rhabdophis nuchalis, assembly GCA_039707465.1. Taxonomy (NCBI): domain Eukaryota; kingdom Metazoa; phylum Chordata; class Lepidosauria; order Squamata; family Natricidae; genus Rhabdophis; species Rhabdophis nuchalis. The sequence continues at coordinate 62,450,049 of CM077649.1, forward strand.
GGAGCCTTCCCAAACTTCCGGCTTGCCTGTAGGGATGGTTTTTCGTACTCTGGAGGCTTCAGGGAAACTGCTGAAGCCTCCGGAGGGCCTCGGGGGGTGGGGGGGTTTCTTTTCACCCTCCCCAGGCTCCTATAAAGCATCCAGAACTTGGGGAACGCCAAAAATGGTCGGGGGGAGCCCAGGTAGTGCGTGCATGCGCACTCTGGTCATGCGCATAGCATTATGGGTGTGGCATGCCCGCGCATGACCCCCCTGCGCTCCCCCCGCACCCCCTCCGCTTTTGACACGCGAGCCATAAAAGGTTCGCCACCAGTGCTGGATGCGATGTAGAATTCCTTATCCATTAATCCATTTGGCAAGGCCTGTGAACTTCTGGTCTCTGCCTGGTTAAAATTCCCTGAAATACAGGTAGAGCTACACCTTGCAGCCCGTTGCAGCATCGGATTCTGCCCCATACATCCTCCCGGCCGATTCGCTCCCACAGAGAGGGACTTCTCCGGGTGCCGTCCACTAGACTTTGTCAGCGGGCGACGCCCAGGGGAAGGGCCTTCTCTGTGGCGGGCCGAGCCCTCTGGAACGACCTTCCCCCCGACATTAGGACATTAGAACAACTACGGACCTCCGCTCCTTCCGTCAGAAATTAAAAACTCACTTCTTCTGCTTGGCCGGCCTAGGTTAGTCTCTACCTCAGGGGTTAGGGAATGTTAATTTTAAAAATGGGGATTTTAGTGCAGGGACAGTTGATTTAATCTGTTTTTATTGTATTTATTTATGTATATATTTTATGTTTGTTTTAATTTTTCCCTGTGCACCGCTCCGAGTCTCCCAGGGGAGAGGACGCGGTATAGAAAAATAAAATCTATCTATCTATCTATCTATCCCCATGGTCACGTGATCAAATTTCAGGCGCTTGGTTCATATTTACGACGGCTGCTGTGCCCCGGGGGTCACATGATCCCCTGTTGCGACCTCCTCCCAGGCAAAGTCAGTAGGGGAATCCAGATTCGCTTAACCACTTAATTAACTGAACGACTGCAGTGGTTTAGTTGCAAGGATTCCCATGGTCAGGTGATCGAAATTCAGCTTGGCGTCTGACTCATACTAACGACGGTTGCAGGGGGAGGGGTCACGGGATTGCCTTTTGCGACCTTCTGACAAGCAAAGTTAGTGGGGAAGCCGGATTCCCTTAACGACCGTATTACTAACTTAAGAACTGACGCGATCCATTTAACAACAGCGCCCAGAAAGATCATTAAAAGGGAACGGTAAAGGTTCCCCTCGCACATCTGTGCTAGTCATTCCCGACTCAAGGGGGCTCCGTTTCAAAGCCGAAGAGCCAGCGCTGTCCGAAGACGTCTCCGCGGTCATGTGGCCGGCATGACTAAATGCCGAAAGCCCACGGAACGCTGTTACCTTCCCACCAAAGGTGGTCCCTGTTTTTCTATTTGCATTTTTAATGTGCTTTCGAACTGCTAGGTTGGCAGAAGCTGGGACAAGGAACGGGAGCTCACTCCGTTATGCAGTGCTAGGGATTCGAACCGCCGAACTGCTGACCTCTCGGATCGACAAGCTCAGCCTCTTAGCCACTGAGCCACCACATCGCTCTAGAAAGATCATTAAAATAGGTCAAAATTAACTTAACCACTGACTTGCTTAACCACAAAAATTTGGGGCTGAATTACACTTGTAAATTGAGCGCTGCCTATAGCTTATTGCCAAACAATTTCTAGCACTGGAGAGAGGGAGGGAAAGAGTGGGGGAGAGAGGGAGAGAGAGAGAAGAAAGAGAGAAAGAGATAGAGAAGGGAGAAAGAGAGAGAAAGGGAGAGAGAGAGAAAGAGAAGGAAAAGGGAGAGAGAGAGATATAAAGGGAGAGAGAGAGAAAGGGGAGAGAGAGAAAGCGAGAGAGAGAAAGGGAGAAAGAGAAAGGAAGCGAGAGAGAGAAAGGGAGAGAGAAAGAGGGAGAAAGGGAGAGGAGAGGGGGAGAAAGAGATAAATAAAGGGGGAGGGAGAGAAAGAGAGAGAGAAAGGGAGAAAGAGAGGGAGAGAGAAAGAGAGAGAGAAAGAGGGAGAAAGGGAGAGGAGAGAGGGAGAAAGAGAGAGAAAGGGAGAAAGATAAATAATGGGAGGGAGAGAGAAAGAGAGAGAAAGAAAGGGAGAGAGAGAGAAAGAGAGGGGAGAGAGAGAGAAAAGAAGGAAAAGGGAGAGAGAGAGAGATAAAGGGAGAGAGAGATAGAAAGGGGGAGAGAGAGAGAGAAAGGGAGAGAAGGAGAGAGGGAGAAAGAGAGAGAAAGGGAGAAAGATAAATAACGGGAGAAAGGGAGAGAAGGAGAGAGAGAAAGACAGAGAAAGAGAAGGAAAAGGGAGAGAGAGAAATAAAGGAGAAGAGAAAGAGAGAAAGGGAGAGAGAGAGAGAGAGACAGAAAGAGAGGAAAAATATGTCCTACTTGATCCCCTGTCGCTTAAAGATATCATTGACGTTAGCAGGAGCTTGTAAGGCCACTTTGCCCATTTAAAACTGGGCGCGAGTAGAATAAATTTTAAAAGGGGGGCGCCCAGCCGCCCGACGTTCCTTCGCCTAGTTTCATCCCCCCAAAGGGGCATCCATCAATATCCTATTTAACAAAAACCACAATCGGTCCGAGACATCGAAAAGATTTACTTTCCGAGCACAGGCGGATGGGAAGGAGGTGTAATTGGAGTCGACTGCCCAGGAATCTTCGTTAAGAAATAACCATCAGACGCTTGCCGGCTGCGTCGCGCTCATATATTAAAATATGGCTCTAGCGCGCCCGGCGTGCCGCACAGCGCCCGCATCCGTCAAGGAGTGGCGTTTTCCATCCTGACCGTCCCTCCCTGCCGTTTCTCAGGGCCCCGTCGCTCTTCTCTCATCCTGACTTTGGATAATTGCATGTTGTAGTTAGTGTTTATTACGGCCATCGGTTATGTAATCCAGTGGAACGTGTTGTGTTTCCACACACACACACCTGCCGGCAACCAACACCGCTAGCTTATGTAGAGTCGGTGGGCCGTCTGAAGGCTGCGTCCTGGGATAACGTTAGGAGAAAACAGAATAGCAGAGTTGGAAGGGACCTTGGAGGTCTTCTAGCCTGACCCCCCGCTCAAACCAGGAGTCACTATGCCATTACAGACAAGAGACTGTCCAGTCTCTAGTTAAAAGCTTTCAGTGATGGAGCATCCACAACTTCTGAGGTCAAGCTGTCCCACAGGTAATTGTTCTCAACCAATCGATCATAATAGAGGTGGAAGGGATCTTGGAGGTCTTCTAGTCTGACCCCCGGCTCAACCAAGAATCACTGTACCATTACAGACGAGAGACTGTCCAGTCTCTTCTTAAAGGCCTCCAGTGATGGAGCACCCACAACTTCTGAGGTCAAGCTGTCCCACAGGTAATTGTTCTCAATCGATCAGAATAGAGGTGGAAGGGACCTTGGAGGTCTTCTAGTCCAACCCCCTGTTTATGCTATTGTAGAGAGAGATTGCTTCTCTCTTTTTCTTTCTGCTTTTTGAAAAAAAAATATTTCCCAACAGTTCTTTCTTTCTCCCAACCTCACTTATACAGTACAATACAATACAATACAATAGCAGAGTTGGAAGGGACCTTGGAGGTCATCTAGTCCAACCCCCTGCCTAGGCAGGAAGCTTATACCATTTCAGACAAATGGCTATCCAACATCTTCTTAAAGACTTGCAGTGTTGGGGCATTCACAACTTCTGGAGGCAACTTCTGTTCCACTGACTAATTGTTCTGACTGTCAGGAAATTCCTCCTCAGTTCTAAGTTGCTTCTCTCCTTGATTAGTTTCCACCCATCGCTTCTTGTTCTGCCCTCAGGTGCCCTCAGGCAACCGTTCCTCAGAATCGTATCTCGTTTTTTAATAGCGGCAAGTTCCTGCCAAATGGCACAATTTCATTTTGAAAACAGCAGCCGCAAACAAGACAAGAAAGACTTCTTAACGACTGATAAATTTTCATTTGTGTCTTTCCTGCTATGCCGCCTGGCAGCTCATCCATCAAACATTCCTCTTTATGATTTCTATTTTGGCAGACCGTTTTTGCCCGTGTTCTTCGGAAGTAGGAAGGCAAGCAACAGCTAGCTGTGATTTTAGTGTGGGTCAAGCTCTCTATTTCTAATTCACGCCTGTTGAATGTCTTTTTTTTTTTAAAGTTTTTTTTTAATTATTTATTTTTTAACAAACATATACAATACAATACAGTAGCAGAGTTGGAAGGGGCCTTGGAGGTCTTCTAGTCCAACCCCCTGCCTAGGCAGGAAGCCCTATACCCTTTCAGACAAATGGCTATCCAACATCTTCTTAAAGACTTCCAGTGTTGGGCCATTCACAACTTCTGGAGGCAACTTCTGTTCCACTGATTAATTGTTCTCACTGTCAGGAAATTTCTCCTCAGTTCTAAGTTGCTTCTCTCCTTGATTAGTTTCCACCCATTGCTTCTTGTTCCGCCCTCAGGTGCTTTGGAGAATAGTTTGACTCCCTCTTCTTTGGGGCAGCCCCTGAGATATTAGAAGACTGCTATCATGTCTCCCCTGGTCCTTCTTTTTATTAAACTAGTCATCCCCAGTTCCTGCAACCATTCTTCATATGTTTTAGTCTCCAGTTGCTCTTCTCTGCACTCTTTCCTGAGTCTCCACGTCTTTTCTACATCGTGGCGACCAAAACTGGATGGTGTATTCCAAGTGTGACCTTTCCAAGGCATTATAAAGTGGTATCTGCACATGCGCACATTGGGAACAGGCTCCAGCTGTTCTTCTGCCTTCAAAAAAAGAGGCTGAAAACCTGGGTGCATCTTATACACTGAATACCGCATTTTTTGATCTCCTGAAACCCCACCCCCTTCACCAAAATGGCCGTGCAAAGCCTTTAAGAGGCTTACAGAGTGCTCCTGGCAAAAATGAGCAACAAAATGGCCCATTTTTTGCTCATTTTAACCCCCCAGTCCCCAGGAACACTCTACAAGCTTCCTAAAAGCTATTCATGCCCTTTTTTTGAGAGAAAAAATGGGCCCGGTTTTTTAAAAAATGGGCTGTTTTGGGGAGGTCTGCAGAGTGCAGAAAATTTTGGTGCGTCTTATATTCTGAAAAATACGGTAGCTGAAAATTTCAGATTAACCTTGTTTTGTATTGCCGGGATTCTTACTCTATGTGTGATTGCGGTAGTCCCCAGATCAGCAATCTGTGTTTAGAAATACAGGTAGTCCTCGACTTATGACTGCAATCGAGCCCCACATTTCGGTTGCTAAGCAAGACAGTTTTTGAGTGAGTTTTGCCCAGGTTTTGCAACATTTGTTCCGTCGTCCACGGCGATTGTTAAGGTAGTGTGAAGTGAATCTGGCTTCCCAATTAACCTGGCTTGTCAGAAGGTCGGCAAACGATGATCATACAATACAGCAACCGTCATAAGTACAAGTCAGTTGCCAAGCGTCTGAATTTTGATTATCCATTGCAGCATCGCCACGATTGGATAATCAAAATCCAGATAATCACGAGGGGTGAAAGTCGCTTTTTTCAGTGCGGTTGTAACTTTGGTCACTAAACGAATTGAACTACCTGTATGTGGGCCAACCAGCTTTTCATTGGAATACCCCTGTTGGGATGCCAATGTTTTTCGCTGTGATTGCGTAGGAGGGGTAGTGTCCTTACCCAGCTCCCTCTGTAGTTAAATCAATGATTCCTTTATTAGGAGCGCTGGCAGCCCCAGCGAAAAAGTTTATCTCAACGCAGGCTAACAAGTCCGCCCGGCAGGGAGATGAGTAGTTGTCTGCCACATCTATTCATCTCTGCCCCCTGCCTTTTATCCCCAGAGCTAGGGTGGGGCTTCACTAGCAGCGGTGGCTCTTCCATCCCAAGGACCAGCCCATAGATTTCCACTGCTCTCCTCTCCTCTGCCACATCTATTCCTCTCCACCCCCTGCCTTTTATCCCCAGAGCTAGGGTGGGGCTTCACTAGCAGCAGTGGCTCTTCCGTCCCAAGGACCGGCCCATAGATTTCCACTGCTCTCCTCTCCTCTGCCACATCTATTCATCTCCGCCCCCTGCCTTTTATCCCCAGAGCTAGGGTGGGGCTTCGCTAGCAGCGGTGGCTCTTCCATCCCAAGGACCAGCCCATAGATTTCCACTGCTCTCCTCTCCTCTGCCACATCTATTCCTCTCCACCCCCTGCCTTTTATCCCCAGAGCTAGGGTGGGGCTTCACTAGCAGCAGTGGCTCTTCCGTCCCAAGGACCGGCCCATAGATTTCCACTGCTCTCCTCTCCTCTGCCACATCTATTCATCTCCGCCCCCTGCCTTTTATCCCCAGAGCTAGGGTGGGGCTTCGCTAGCAGCAGTGGCTCTTCCGTCCCAAGGACCGGCCCATAGATTTCCACTGCTCTCCTCTCCTTTGCTTTCTGCACATCCGCGCGTCAGAGGCACTGGACCCAGCTGTTCCTCCTCTTCCTCATCAGCCACCTCCCGACCTGGGGGCTGTTGACTCTCCATCTGAGGGCTGACGGACAGCTCAGGCTCAGCTTTCCGTCTCTCTCTGACAGCTCCATTCCCTCTTCCCCCGCGGAGCTCCGTGATCCTGACTCCCATGCCTCCGCCTCCTCCGATTCAGCTGCCGGAAGGTCCCTCCAGCAGCTGACAAAGCCACAAGTAGATTTTTGTCGAGACGGGAGTGGGTGCTTCTCCAGCGCTGTATATCTCTCTTATATTGCCACGCGCTATGCTTATGGACCGATGGCGGCCCCTTCATTCTAATTCCATGCGCAGCCACCCTTATAACCATTGTTGGGTTTGTGAGGGCGCCACGCATCATAGCTGCATGTCTCACTTGCCTTCATTCGTGTTTCCACCTGTACATAGAAACATACCAAACCAGACATTCCTTGAGACATTGCAGGACAACTTCATTGAGATGGACATTCTTACCTCTTCCCGACATGACGCTGCTTACAATGATGGGTATGTTGATATGCTTAATGCGATAATTTATTTTTTATTTATTTATTTATTTATTTTAAATCTTGCATGCCGAAACCCACCTCATCCGTTTTGCCTCTCCTCTAACTTCCCGCCTCATTTCATCCCTTCCCCCGCCTTGCCCCCCCTTCCCTCCCTTTCTTTTTCCCGCCGAGCGAAAACCGTGAGGTAAATTCGACGCCAGGAACGTTACAAAAAATATTGTCCTGTACATATTAATGGCAGCCTCGTTAATATGCTTAATTCATGCCATCCTCATTCTGGCTTCGTCCTGATCATCATTTCACTTCATGCCGGAGGCCATTGAAGAGGAGGTGGACGATGGGCCCGGAGGTTTTGTTTTTGAATCGGTGTGGATTTTGGTCTAGCTAATCTGATGTTTTCCAAGCGCGACAGGAAAAAAAAGACACAAATTTCTCGTCTTTTTGACCCTTCTGCTTCTTCTCTTCCACAGTATTTTCCCTGGATTTTTTTTATGTTCCCCTAGGAAGAGAAACTTCGACGAACGTATATACAGGTAGTCCTCGACTTACGACTGCCATCGAGTTCCACATTTCCATGGCTAAAGTGAGATAGCCGCTAAGTGACTTTTCTCCCGTTTTACAACCTTTCTTGCCACGGTTCTTAAGTGGCTCGCTGCGGTTGTTAAATGAGGGACACAGTCGTTAAGCGAATCCAGCTTCGCCATTGACTTTGCTTGCCAGAAGGTCACAAAAGCGGATCATGTCACACACACACACAAGACACACTGATGCCGTCATAAATGTGAATTAGTTGCCAAGCATCTGAATTTTGATCATGTGACCACAGGGAGGCTGCAACAGTCGTAAAGTGTGAAAAATAGTCATGAGTTTCTTCCAACGATCACTAAATAAATGTCGGGCCCCGATGGATGCCCTAATTAAATCATGAGCCTCGAGCCAAGCTTCAAAAGAAATCCAGTTTTTTATTAGGAGCAATTTGTCTTTGCGTACCCAAGTGAAGCCAGCTCTGACCCCACGTAATTTACGGCCCAATTATGACCCTGTTTCCCCCTTCCCCCCCCCCCCCCCCCAAGGTGTGCCATAAATCACATTCTCCAGTGGAGCATTTTCAGACACCAGGAGAACGTAAGTTCTAGTCCCGCCTTAGGCATGAAAACTGACTGGATAATTTTCGACCATGCCCTTTCTCTCAGCCCTACCCGCCTTACTGGGTTGTTGTGAGGAAAATAGAAAGAAGAAAGAATATTGGACATTTTTGCTGCCTTGAGTGATTTATAAAAATAATAAAGTCCAGACGGTCATTTAAGTAGGGGGAGTAGGACCCCATAGCTGGTTTAAGCAAACACTTCAGGGATGGGATTCAGCCAGTTCGGATCAGTTGCAGCGAACCGGATACTAATTTTACATTTGGTTAGCCGAAGCGGTACTTCCAAGGACTGGCTGGCCACGCCCCGTCATTCCCAGGACTGTCCATGCAGCCTGTTTTCGATGGCAAGTAAATTCAGGGCCCGCGCAGAGGCTCGGGCAGGGCGAAAAACGGGCCTCCTCGAAGTCCAGAAATGGGAGGCCATTTTTGCCCCCCTGGAGCCTGGGGAAAATCCTACCCCCACCCCCCACACCATGGTCCAGGAGGCCAAGGAGGCCACGCCCACCAAAGTCACATTTTTCAAGTGCTAACTCCAAACAGTTACTAAGTGAGGGGTTGTAAGTCGAGGGCTACCTGTAAACTCCTGATTCGTGACCCCCTGGAAGGCAACAGATCAAACCAAGAGGAATTCCTTCTAAATCTAAGTCTCCCCCTCTTTACTCCAACCAACCAAAAACAAAGAAAAGGACAATAAATTCAAACAGCCTGACAGTTATATCTTCAGTACCTCCGTAGGGTTTAAGTCTGGTTGCCATTTTACCTTTTTAAGGGTTGTATTTCTCTTTCTTTCTTTCTTTCTTTCTTTCTTTCTTTCTTTCTTTCTTTCTTTCTTTCTTTCTTTCCTTCCTTCCTTCCTTCCTTCCTTCTCCTTCCTCCCCTCCCCTTTATCCTCTTTCCTTTTCCTTCTTTCTTTCTTTCCTTTCTTCCTTCCCTCCCTTTCCTCTTCCTTCCTCCCCTTTATCCACTTTTCTTTCTTTCTTTCTTTCCTTCCTTCCTTCTCCTTCTCCTTGCTCCCCTCCCCCTTATCCAATTTCCTTTCCCTTCTTCCTTCCTTCCTTCTTTCCTTCCTTCCTTCCCTTTCCCCTTCCTTCCTCCCCTTCCCTCCCCTCCCCTTCCCCTTTATCTCCTTTCCCTTCTTTTTTCTTTCTTTCTTTCCTTCCTTCCTTACCTCCTTTTCCCCTTCCTTCCTTTCTTCTTTCCTCCCCTTTATCTACTTTCCTTTCCCTTCTTTCTTTCTTTCCTTCCTTCCCTCTCTTTCCCCTTCCACTCTTCTTTCCTTCCTTTCTTCCTTCTCTTCCCTTCTCTTTATCTCCTTCCCTCCTTCCTTCCTTTCTTTCCTTCCTCCCTTCCCCCTCCCCTTCCTTCCTTCCTCCCCTTCCTTTTATCTCCTTTCCCCCTTCCTTCCTTCCTTCCTTCCTTCCTTTCTTTCCTTCCTTCCTTCCCCTTCCTCTTCCCCTTCCTTTCTTCCTTCCCATTCCTTCTCTTTATCTCCTTTCCCTCTTTCTTTCTTGCTTCCTTCCTTTCCTCTTTTTTCTCCCCTCCCTTCCTCTTCCGATGCCTATGTGCCAATCTGACCTCTGTCGTCTTTGCATTGGAGGCTCCGGAGCCCGGTGGGCTGGGCGTGGTCCTCCCACCTGCCTTGACCCTTCTCCTTCCTCTCCTCCCACAGGCACTTCCTGTTCAAGCCCGGGGGGACGTCTCCGCTCTATTGCACCACCTCGCCAGGGTACCCCTTGACCTCCAGCACGGTCTACTCGCCCCCCCCTCGGCCCCTCCCCAGAAGCACCTTTTCCAGGCCTGCCTTTAACCTGAAGAAGCCATACAAGTATTGCACCTGGAAATGCGCGGCCTTCGGCGCGATCCTCATCTCCATCACCCTGGTGGTGCTGCTGGCGTATTTCGTAGGTAAGCTGCCACTGCTTTGATGTCCTACTTGGAGAAGAAGCCGAGGGCGGTGGGCTCGAACGGCAAATGGGTTGGGGGGGTGGGTTGGGGGGGTGGAGGAGGCCTCCCTCCCTTGGGGAGACGGTTCGCTTCGAGAGAAGGGAAGACTTGTAATTCAGAGTTAAGGGGAGGGGTCCTTGGTGCTCTCTGGGCTTGGTGGTTTCCTTGCAGACGTTTCGTGACCCAACTAGAGAATGTCATCAGTGTTAGAAGGGAGTGGGCGTTGTGGAGGAGGAGGAGGAGGAGACGACTGTGGGGTCCTTGGTGCTCTCTGCTTGCAGACGTTTTATTACCCTACTAGATAATATCATCAGTGTTAAAAGGGAGTTGGATTTGAGGAGGAGGGGGAGGGGGGTGGAGGAGGAGGACGACGGCAACAGTGGGGCCCATGGTGCTCTCCGAACTTGGTGGTTTCTTTGCAAACGTTTCATGACCCAACTAGATAACATCATCAGTGCAAGGAGGGAGTGTGGAGTGCAGAAAAGAGGAGGATCAGGAAGACTATGGGGATCCTTAGTGTTTCTCTGAGCGTGGCTGTTTTCTTGCAGATGTTTCATGACCCAACTAGGTAACATCATTAGTGCTAGAAGAGAGTGGTGGGAAGAGGAGGAGGCGGAGGAGGAAAACTATGGGGGTCCTTGGTACTCTCTGAGCTAGGTGGTTCCCTTGCAGACGTTTCATGACCCAACTAGATAACATCATCAGTGCTAGAAGGGAGTATAAATTGTGGAAAAGAGGAGGAGGAGGAGGAGGAGGAGGAGGAGGAGGAGGAGGAGGAGGAGGAGGAGGAGGAGGAGGAGGAGGAGGACAATGACTGTGGGGTTCTTGGTGCTCTCTGAGCTTGGCGGTTTTCTTGCAGACGTTTGATTACCAAACTAGGTAACATCATCAGTGCATCATCATCAACGTTTGCAAGGAAACCAACAAGCTCAGAGAACAACAAGGGGTGTGTGTGTCATTCTGCTCTTCAACCTGAATTTAGATAGTCCTCAATTTAACAACCATAACTGGGACTGAGGCATTTTTTTTAAATTCTTTGTATTAATACAATACAATAGCAGAGTTGGAAGGGACCTTGTAGGTCTTCTAGTCCAACCCCCTGCGTGGGCAGGAACCTTATTCCATTTCAGACAAATGTCTATCTAACATCTTTTTAAAGACTTCCAGGGTTGGGGCATTCACAACTTCTGGAGGCAAGCTGTTCCAGAGGTTAATTGTTCTAACTGTCAGGAAATTTCTCCTTAGTTCTAAGTTGCTTCTCTCCTTGATTAGTTTCCACCCATTGCTTCTTGTTCTGCCCCCAGGTGCCTTGGAGAATAGTTTGACTCCCTCTTCTTTGTGGCACCCTCTGAGATATCGGAACACTGCTATCATGTCTCCCCTGGTCCTTCTCTTCATCAAACTAGACATACCCAGCTCCTGCAACTGTTCTTCATATGTTTTAGCCTCCAGTCCCCTAATCATCTTGGTTGCTCTTCTCTGCACTCTTTCCAGAGTCTCCACGTCTTTTCTACATCGTGGCGACCAAAACTGGATGCAGTATTCCAAGTGTGGCCTTACCAAGGCACTATACAGTGGCATTAACACTTCACGTGATCTAGATTCTATCCCTCTGTTGATGCAGCCTAGAACTGTGTTGGCTTTTTTGGCAGCTGCTGCACACTGCTGGCTCATATTTAAATGGTTGTCCACTAGGATTGGCACATATTTAAATGATTGTCCACTATTGATTGATTACAATTAAATGCAGCCCATCTCTCTCTCTCCAAAGGGAATCAGTTAAAGAAGATAGCATCCAATTTTGCCATTTTTTCAGCCACGGTTGTTAGCCATAGCAATAGCCCTTTAGATTTATATACACCATGGTGCTTTTAAAGCCTTCTCTGGTCGTAAGTTGAGGACTACCTGTAAACCTAACGGGAATGGGTGGAAGAACGGTTGCGGGAACTGGGTGTGTTTAATGAAGAGAAGGACCAGGGGAGACAGGATAGCAGCCTTCCAATATCTCAGGGGTTGCCCCAAAGAAGAGGGAGTCAAGCTATTCTCCAAAGCATCTGAAGGCAGGACAAGAAGCAATGGGTGGAAACTAATCAAGGAGAGATCCTTCCTTCTCGCCTTCCTTCCCACCTCTCCTTCCTTCCTTCTCTTCTCCCTCCCTTCCTTCTCTCCTTCCTTCCCATCTTCCTCCATTCCTCCCTTCCTTCCTTCCTTCCTTCCAATATCTCAGGGGTTGCCCCAAAGAAGAGGGAATCCAGCTATTCTCCAAAGCACCTGAGGGCAGGACAAGAAGCAGGAGAGATCCTTCCTTCTTGCCTTCCTTCCCTCCTCTCCTTCCTTCATTCTCTTCTCCCTCCCTTCCTTCTCTCCTTCCTTCCCATCTTCCTCCATTCCTCCCTTCCTTCCTTCCTCCCTTCCAATATCTCAGGGGTTTCCCCAAAGAAGAGGGGGTCAAGCTACTCTCCAAAGCACCTGAGGGTAGGACAAGAAGCAATGGGTGGAAACTAATCAAGGAGAGATCCTTCCTTCTTGCCTTCCCTCCTCTCCTTCCTTCATTCTCTTTTCCCTCCCTTCCTTCTCTCCTCCCTTCCCATCTTCCTCCCTTCCTTCCTTCCTTCCTTCCTTCCTTCCTTCCTTCCAATATCTCAGGGGTTGCCCCAAAGAAGAGGGAGTCAAACTATTCTTCAAGGCACCTGAGGGCAGAACAAGAAGCAATGGGTGGAAACTAATCAAAGAGAGAAGCAACTTAGAATTAAGGAGGGATTTCCTGACAGTTAGAACAATTAATCAGTGGAACAGAAGTTGCCTCCAGAAGTTGTGAATGCCCCAACACTGGAAGTCTTTAAGAAGATGTTGGATAGCCATTTGTCCGAAATGGTGTAGGGTTTCCTGCCTAGGCAGGGGGTTGGACTAGAAGACCTCCAAGGTCCCTTCCAACTCTGCTATTGTAAAATTGTAAGTTTGATTCCTTCTGGACCCCAGACCAATGGACGAGCTTCCAAAGGTGACATTTTGAAATTCGTTTCAAAAGTCATTTCTCCCAAGTTGGCACATTATGACGGGACACCACCCTCGCTTCACACTTTAGCAAATTTGCCGTGCGCTGGTGGAAAGCTGAACAGGTGGCTCAGTGGCTAAGATGCCGAGCTTGTCGATCAGAAAGGTCGGCGGCTCGAATCCCTAGCGCCGCATCACGGAGTGAGCTCCCGTGACTTGTACCAGCTTCTGCACTTCGAAGGCACGTAAAAATGCAAGTGGAAAAATAGGGACCACTTTTGGTGGGAAGGTTGTGTCACAAAATTGGTTTGGTTGCGTGACAGTCAATTTACAACTGTCACGACCAATGTCGGTTGGGTGGGCTCCATCCCAGTCGTATGTCGAGGGACTGCCCATGTCGAGCGACTCAAAATGCGGGACATTTAAGGAACGGAATGTTGGTTTTGTCCCTTTAATTAAAATGGACTCTAAATTCCAATATATTTCACAGTTTGGCGGTTGTCTTCTAGTTGAACGCAGGCTTTGTCCTCGGCGACAGCCATGAATTATAATTACAAATTTCTCCAAGAATTAGTTAAAATCAAAATTAATTGTTTCCGTTCAACATAAACATATTTAATGAGGAGACTCCGCTCTCGGGCTAACGGTTCTAATCAGCAGGTAGGGAGGGGAGATGCAGATAGTTAATTAGATTTAATGAAAAACTGTGTGTAATTTTAAGTATAATCAATTATTTATTAATGTAACGAGAGCCGGCTCTGGCTGAGCTTACTAATTAACTCATTTAAAAATTATGAATAACCTTTTCATTGGTAATTATTTTCTACATCTTGTCAAGCTGCAGATAAAAATTGCATTATCTTAAAACACACAGAGAGAGAGAGGCAAAGCTTTTGTACCACGATTCTCCTTGGCTGAATAAAATGGGGGGATTTCGGGGCCCGTGTTTCATCCCTGTTTCTCGGGCCGCCGGGGTGTGGTGTCGAGGGTTGTGTTACCCTACCTGGACTTGTGTAGACTTTTTTTTTTTTTCATATGTCAAAACAGTGAAATCAGACATGGTGATGCAACAGCTGGAAATAATATACTAATGTCACTGATGCAACCCCAAATATGGAGCCTGGTACTTGAATAAAGCTTTCGTCATTGTCCAAAACACAACTAGACAGTCTCCTTCGTGGAATGAAAAGTTGTAGAACCAGAGACAACTTTGAATCCCCAGCGCCGTGTAACGGAGGGAGCTCCCGTAACTTGTCCCAGCTTCTGCCAACCTAGCAGTTCGAAAGCAGGTTAAAAAATGCAAGAAAAAAAATAGGAACCACCTTTGGTGGGAAGGGAACAGTGTCCCGTGCGCCTTCGGGCGTTGAGTCATGCCGGCCACATGACCCCGGAGACGTCTTCGGACAGCGCTGGCTCTTCGGCTTTGAAACGGAGATGCGCACCGCCCCCTAGAGTCAGGAACGACCGGCACATATGTGCGAGGGGAACCTTTGCCTTTATCTTTACCTTAGCACAATAAGTCTAGATTAACTTTTTTTTCCGGCTATAGACACCAAGATGGGAAAGTGTGGCTTACTTTTAAATCCAGGAGTATTACAAAAGCAATCTACTCTAATCTAGCACTCCATTGGCACAATAACAGCTCAACATCGCACAAAAGAAACTCTGTCTATATGCTTTTCAGATGGGCAAGCTCACCGAGTGATACGCTACCGCACGAAACGTTAAAAAAATAAGGCAATCTGCCAATGGGTAGATCTCGACTTACGGCCACTATTGAGCCCAGTGTGTATGTTGCTAAGTGAGAAATTTGTTAAGCGAGTTCTGACCCATTTTACGACTTTGCCTTCCGCGTTTGTTAAGTGGATCACTGCAATTGTTCAGTGAGCGACACGGTTGGGAAATGAATACGGCATCCAGTTTTGGTCACCACGATATAGAAAAGACATGGAGACTCTGGAAAGAGTGCAGAGAAGAGCAACCAAGAGGATTGGGGGACTCGGGGGCTAAAACATATGAAGAACGGTTGCAGGAACTGGGTATGTTTAGTGGAAAGAAGGACCAGGGGAGGCATGATAGCAGTGTTCCAATATCTCAGGGGTTGCCACAAAGAAGAGGGAGTCAAGCTATTCTCCAAGGCACCTGAGGGTAGAACAGGAAGCAATGGGTGGAAACTAATCAAGGAGAGAAGCAACTTAGAACTGAGGAGAAATTTCCTGACAGTGAGAACAATTAACCAGTGGAACAGAAGTTGCCTCCAGAAGTTGTGAATGCCCCAACACTGGAAGTCTTTAAGAAGATGTTGGCTAGCCATTTGTCTGAAATGATATAGGGCTTCCTGCCTATGCAGGGGGTTGGACTAGAAGACCTACAAGGTCCCT
The DNA here is from genome assembly GCA_039707465.1 of Rhabdophis nuchalis. Lineage (NCBI taxonomy): Eukaryota > Metazoa > Chordata > Lepidosauria > Squamata > Natricidae > Rhabdophis > Rhabdophis nuchalis. The sequence goes on from CM077649.1 coordinate 62,465,496, forward strand.
TCCAACTCTGCTATTGTATTGTATTGTATTGAATCTGGCTTCCCCACTAACTATGCTTGTCAGATTGTCACCCCTGAGCAGAGGGTTGGACTAGAAGACCTCCAAGGTCCCTTCCGTCTCTGTTATTCTGCTAAATCCTGTAATGATTGTGTGAAGATTGTGCAACCACAAAACACTTCTTCTGAATTCACATTTACCATGTGTAGGTTCCTTCCAACTCCAGTATTCTGTTATTCCTCATTTCCATCGGCAGAACCCTCGCGAGAAGTCCGGTTAAATTGCGGTTAAATCCAAGTCTATTATTTCCCTCCTGCCAGTTTATATTTCCACCCTGATTTTATACTGCTAATTTTAATTGAGTTTAATTGGGTCGAGTGAGCAAAATATATTTCATGCTGACGGGTTAAATTAAGGCGCTTGGATGTTTCTGGATTAATGACGATAAATTCTCTAAACAACCTTAGCTTTCTGAAATAACTCAGATCGTTTAGTTTGGGAGGAAAACAAACTGTGAATATCTCAGGAAACTACCGAATTGACGGATGTACAGCTTCTTTTTAATAAGACAGCGTCATCTGCGTAGATATTTTGAGCCCAGTTCCGCATCCCTGGAGCGCCGCCAGAATCCGACGGCATCGGGCAAAATAAATTGTAGATCAACACGCCTATTATTTTTAATCACTCTTGATTTGGATTTGTTTTGATCTGATGTGTAGAATGCCTTCCTAGCTTTTAACTCACCAATTGTTGTTTTTTAACGAAGAGAGAAAGGAATTTAATTTAATTTATTCGAATTTATAACCCGCACCTTCTCCTAAAAAGGGACCCAAAAAGGAAGAAACGGGATCTGTATTACGGGATCCAATCTGGGTCGGTCACCGGGACCAGAAGTTTAATTTTCCCAGCTTTTGAAGCAGATGTGGTATTCAGCCGGTTCTTACCGGATCTGGCGAACCGGTAGCGGAAATTTTGAATAGTTCGAAGGCAAATCCTTCCTCTGGCTGGCCATGCCCCCATCTATTTGCTCCCAAATCTCACTTTTGTTGCCCTGCACAACAGGGCTGGAAAGCAGGTTAGTGGGGTGGGGGAGACAGCGGTGGGTCCCAGATCCCGTTCCAACTAGTATGGTTGGGACGGGACCGGCGCCACCCACATGGGTGCGCATAGTGCACTCTTATGTGTCGTACTTACCTGCGATGCTTCCGCAAGCCTCCGCGACGCTCCGGCTGCTTGCCAGAGCGTCGCACAGGTTCTGTGCGCGCCATGCACGTGCATAGAAGTGCCAAAAACACAAAGCACAGGTAAGGAGCGAGGGCAGGTGGGTGGGCCCTCCAGAGCACCCTACCGGAACGGTATCCGGTGCTCCAGGCAGGCTCCGCTGGGTGGGGAGGGATTATGGATTTAGCAGTAGCCTTCCCCTGGAGTAGAGTAGGTCTTTCCTTCCTTCCTTCCTTCCTTCCTTCCTTTCTTTCTTTCTTTCTTTCTTTCTTTTTTCTTCCTTCCTTCCTTCCTTTCTTTCTTTCTTTTTTCTTCCTTCCTTCCTTCCTTTCCTTCTTTTTTCTTCCTTCCTTCCTTCCTTTCTTCCTTTCTTTCTTTTTTCTTCCTTCCTTCCTT
>CM077649.1:62472109-62482109 GCA_039707465.1 Rhabdophis nuchalis
CTAGCAGTTCTCCCTGAAGCCTCCTGGGGCCAAAAATAGGACACGGGGGGAATGCCCCAACCCCCCTGGACTCCCCCCATGTATGCACATGTGACACCCCCCCCCCCATCATGTGTGCGCATCCCCTGCATGCACAGCAGAGACCCAGAAATCAGATGCCCAGCAGGAGGCGCCCGTGCATGCGCGGTGGAGCTGAGCCGGGGTGACAGCTCGCGTGCCCACAGAGAGGGCTCTGCGTGCCACCTGTGGCAGGCATGGCATAGATTCGCCATCAAGATTATAGATAGTCCTGGCTTCACAGTGGTAATTAGAACCAGAATTTCCATCCCTAAGCAATGTAGAGATAATCCTCAAATTATAAATATTCGTTTAGTGACCGTTGGAAGTAAACAACAGCACTCAAAAAGGTGAAGTGACTGTTTTTCACACTTACAATTTGTTGCAACAATCCCAGGGTCAACCGATTAAAATTCAGACGCTTGGCAACTGCCCCGTATTTATGACGGTGGCAGTATCCCGAGGTTCTGTTCTACTCTACTCTACTCTACTCTGAATTCTACTCTATTCTTATCCCTCTATTCTATTCTATTCTACTCTACACTACTCTTCTCTATTCTGAATTCTATTCTATTCTTATTCTTCTATTCTACTCTACTCTGAATTCTATTCTATTCTTATTCCCCTATTTTATTCTATTCTTATTCCTATATTCTATTCTACTCTACTCTATTCTGAATTCTATTCTATTCTTATTCCTCTATTCTATTCTATTCTATTCTATTCTATATTCTATTCTATTCTTATTGCCCTATTCTATTCTATTCTTATTCCTATATTCTATTCTACTCTACTCTACTCTATTCTGAATTCTATTCTATTCTTATTCCTATATTCTATTCTATTCTATATTCTATTCTATTCTTATTGCCCTATTCTATTCTACTCTACTCTACTCTACTCTATTCTGATTTCTATTCTATTCTTATTGCCCTATTCTACTCTACTCTGCTCTGCTCTACTCTATTCTGAATTCTATTCTATTCTATTCTATTCTTATTCCCCTATTCTATTCTATTTCTATTCTGAATTCTATTCTATTCTATTCTATTAAGTATCACAGATAAAGGGATTCAGATAATCTCAAACAATATGTTCTAATGCATGTGTTGGTAGCATTGAGATATTAAGTATACATGTGTTTTGGGGGTTGAATTGAGTTTAGGAATTATGGTTCATCAGTTACAACCATTTTCCTTTCCCCCAAATTACAGGTTGCTTAATGAAGTAGTCTACTTAAAGTTCTATTGGCCATAACCAACTAGTCTTTTATTTTACTAATCATTTACATGCTCCCTGTAAAATCTGCCTCCTTTGGTTTCTCTAATTACAGCAAATACCCCAATGGGAAGATTCTTTTTTAATATACACAAATTAAAACTCCATTTAGAGGTGCAATGGGACCATGCAGTAATTGACTTGATCACGAAGAAATGTTCCCGGATAATGATTAGAAGACAGAAATTAGGGGAAAAAAATATCTTTCTTCATAGGTTAGAACGATCCAGATGAGAAAATAATGTTTGAGAAAGAATGAAAAAAAGAAAGGACAAATCTGAAAGGGGGTTTAAGAAGAGCTTCATAAAGAGAAATTATTTTAATTGTGCATGTCTAATATGGTGGCTTTCCAAAGGAAAACGTTGCGGTTCGCCAGCAGCCTGGAGAGCTGGGCAGCTGGCAGCAGAGTCAGACAAGTGAGGAGGGTTGGGGAGGAACATGGGCCAGTCCTGGACGAGGGCTCTGTGTCGGAGGCAGAGATGGGGCCAGGGCCATCTGGAAGTTATGTGCTGCTTCGGGAGCCTCCAGAGTCAGGCAGCAGCGAGGCAGAGGAACAGGGGGAGCCTGTTCCCAGTGCGCACATCAGTGGTGGGTTTCTGCAGGCTTGCACCTACTCGCGAGAGCCGGTTGGTGAAATTTAGAGAACCGGTGAGAGGGGGTTCCACCGGCGTACCTGGAAGTAACTCTGGCCCGCCGCTGCCAGTGACCCAACGGGAAGGAAAGGAAAGGAAAGGAAGGAAGGAAGGAAGGAAGGAAGGAAGGAAGGAAGGAAGAAATAAAGAAAAGAAAGAAAGAAAGAAAGAAAGAAAGAAAGAAAGAAAGAAAGAAAGAAAGAAAGAAAGAAAGAAAGAAAGAAAGAAAGAAAGGTCCTTCTGGTTTAGTTCCAAGTGGGGAGAAAGACACTGGAAACAATGGTGTCTGTTTGGAAAGATGGTTTAATGGTGGACAGGACCACGTGGCTTAAAGAAAGGGGGTTCCACCGGTGTTCCTGGAAGTAAATCTGGCCCCCAGCTGCCAGTGACCCAATGGAAAGGAAAGGAAGGAAAAAAGGAAAGAAAGAAAGAAAGGGAGGGAGGGAGGGAGGGAGGGAGGGAGGAAGGAAGGAAGGAGAGTGAGAGAGAAAAAGAAAGAAAGAAAGAAAGAAAGAAAGAAAGAAAGAAAGAAAGAAAGAAAGAAAGAAAGAAAGAAAGAAAGAATTTATCATCACAATTGAGTTCAAAATTTTGGTTGCTAAGCAAGAGCGTTGTTAAATGAGTTTCACCACATTTTAAAAGGTGGCCACTCCCACCCTGTCACATGACTGCCAAGCCACGGCCACAAAATAGGCCACACCTACAGAGTAGGTTCTAAAAAAAATTGAAACCCACCACTGGCGCACATGCTCAGAGCTGCCAAAAGACAAGAACAGTTAAGACAAAAGAGGCGACTCTAAGGCTTGGAGATGATTGGCCCCTCCCATAAGACATAGCAAAGGAACGCGAGCCTTTGGCAGGAAGCCACTTTGTTCGTTCTGGTCGGTTTAAACTCTGAAGCTCGGTTTTGACTCTGTGCTCCATGTGGCCTTGCAAAACTAATTACCAATTAGGTCATTGGCAGCGTTTCAAGGGAGAGAAAGATGGCCGCTTATCAACCTTATCCGAAGGACTGTGGCAAACTTCTGTTGGACTCTTTACAAACTATTTATGACTCATGATGGGCTGTAAATGGACATAATTCCCAGCCGTTGAAATAGAAGGAAGGTTTGGGGGACTAAAGCATGTGCTTTTTACTGTCTCAGGAAGCTTCGGTTAGAACAGGAAAAATCAAAAGCATTGTCAAGAAAAAAAAATCTTTACAATTGTAACACCCATAAGTGTAGAATCTAGATCACGTGAAGTGTTAATGCCACTGTATAGTGCCTTGGTAAGGCCACACTTGGAATATTGCATACAGTTTTGGTCGCCACGATGTAGAAAAGACGTGGAGACTCTGGAAAGAGTACAGAGAAGAGCAACCAAGAGGATTAGGGGACTGGAGGCTCAAACATATGAAGAACGGTTGCAGGAACTGGGTATGTCTAGTTTGATGAAGAGAAGGACCAGGGGAGACATGATAGCAGTGTTCCGATATCTCAGAGGGTGCCACAAAGAAGAGGGAGTCAAGCTATTATCCAAGGCACCTGGGGGCAGGACAAGAAGCAATGGGTGGAAACTAATCAAGGAGAGAAGCAACTTAGAACTGAGGAGAAATTTCCTAACAGTTAGAACAATTAACCTCTGGAACAGCTTGCCTCCAGAAGTTGTGAATGCCCCAACCCTGGAAGTCTTTAAGAAGATGTTGGATAGCCATTTGTCTGAAATGGTATAAGGTTCCTGCCCACGCAGGAGGTTGGACTAGAAGACCTTCAAGGTCCCTTCCAACTCTGCTATTGTATTGTATTAAGTGCTTTTGCAAGAATCAAGTATTAAAAGGATTTCTGCAATCAAGCTATGCATTGCATGATTCCATGTGTATATAAAATGTTAAATGCCCCAAATACAGAGTCCCCAACTTATAACAGCTTATTTAGTGACTGTTCAAACTTACACCGGCGCTGAAAAACTCGTGACCAATTTCCTAACTGACGACCTTTTCAGATTTTCAGATTCATGCACTTGGCCGCTGACTCACATTTATGACGGTTGCAGTATCCCGAGGGTCATGTGATCCCCTTGTCTATCAAGCAAAGACAATGGAGAAGCCCGATTCACCTTAATAACCGTGTTATTCCTTTACCCACTGCCCTGATTCACTTAACAACTGTGGCAAGAAAGGTCGTAAAACAGGACGAAGCTCATTTAACAAATGTAAGAAATGTCTCACTTAGCAACATACATTTTGGGCTCAATTGAAGTATATAATATATAAAAGAATATAATTGGAGGACTATCTAGAGTCCAGGGGTCTGCAAAGTTGGCTCTTTTAAGACTGGTGGACTTCAACTCCCAGAATTCCCCAGCCAGCATGCAGAGCCTTGGTCTAAGGCAGGGATCTGCAAAGTTGGCTCTTTTAAGACTGGTGGACTTCAACTCCCAGAATTCCCCAGCCAGCAATGCTATCTAGAGTCCAGGGGTCCAGCGAAGCTGGCTGGGGAATTCTGGGAGTTGAAGTCCACCCGTCTTAAAAGAGCCAACTTTGTAGACCCCTGGTGTAGGGTCTCCTGCTTAGGCAGGGGGTTGGACTAGAACAGGGGTCTGCAAAGTTGGCTCTTTTAAGACTGGTGGACTTCAACTCCCAGAATTCCCCAGCCAGCATGCAGAGCATTGATCTAAGGCAGGAGTCTGCAAAGTTGGCTCATTAAAGACTGGTGGACTTCAACTCCCAGAATTCCCCAGCCAGCATGCAGAGCCTTGGTCTAAGGCAGGGGTCTGCAAAGTTGGCTCTTTTAAGACTGGTGGACTTCAACTCCCAGAATTCCCCAGCCAGCAATGCTATCTAGAGTCCAGGGGTCCAGCGAAGCTGGCTGGAGAATTCTGGGAGTTGAAGTCCACCAGTCTTAAAAGAGCCAACTTTGCAGACCCCTGGACTCTAGATAGCTTTGCTGGCTGGGGAATTCTGGGAGTTGAAGTCCACCAGTCTTAAAAGAGCCAACTTTGCAGACCCCTGCCTTAGACCAACGATCTGATTTCTAGACCAAAAGAAAATCCATCCAGGGACACACAAAAAAAGGAAGAAAGAATAAAAAATACATATTCTGTTTAGGAGGCAGCTAAGAGGTTAGGAGATGTTGGTGGTCCACTCTTCATTTCTCCCCCTCTGCAATTAACACATTTCTATGTTTTTCCCCACACAGTCGCATATTCCCAAAAGCAGCTCTCAAGTGGTAATACCATTGCGTGATATTAACAGAACGTAAAAACTGGTGGAATTGCAAATATTTATATCCCACCTTCCTGTCTGACAAGCACATTAAACAAATAATGACTTCTTTTTTTTTAAAAAAAAAAAAAGCAGGGCGGGGTGGAGAAGAAAAGTTAAAACTCTTAAAAATGTGGACTTGGAACGGAAGAAATAGGAAAGTCTGCTCCCTTTGTGACCCTTTCTGTTGAAAAGCTTGATCCTTAAATTGCAAGTGGTAAAATGTCGTGTGTGTGTGTGTGTGTGTGTGTGTGTGTGTGTGTGTGTGTGTGTGTGTGTGTGTGTAAAACTCCTTTTTAAGTTGAACAAAAAAAGGGAGCGTTGTGTTTTATTTGTACAATTTACAATCCTCAACTTACAATTTAACGTTTTTAAATTTTGCAATTTTAAATGTACAATAGGTACTTATTTACAATTACTAAGAATAGAAAAACAGACTTGGAAGGGACCTTGAAGGTCTTCTAGTCTAACCCCCTGCTTAAGCAGATTTACAGTCACAGACCTTATCTGTGCAAGAACTGGGTATGTCTAGTTTAATGAAAAGAAGGACCAGGGGAGACATGACAGCAGGGTTCCAATATCTCAGGGGCTGCCACAAAGAAGAGGGAGTCAAGCTATTCTCCAAGGCACCCGAGGGAAGAACAAGAAGCAATGAATGGAAACTAATCCAGGAGAGAAGCAACCTAGAACTGAGGAGGAATTTCCTGACAGTGAGAACAATGAATCAGTGGAACAGAAGTTGCCTCCAGAAGTTGTGAATGCTCCAACACTGGAAATCTTTAAGAAGATGTTGGATAGCCACTTGTCTGAAATGGTGTAGAGTTCCTGCCTAGGCAGGGCATTGGACTAGATGACCTCCAAGGTCCCTTCCAACTCTGCTATTGTATTGTTTTGGTTTGTTTTGGTTTTGAGAGCTGCCAGGCCAATATCTGCAATGAACCAATAAAGCGTACGAATGGTCTCCTGCAAACTCCACTCCCCTTTCGCTCCTCTTTTATTTCCTCTGGGAGCAGCCATTCATCATCCACCTTTAGCCTTACTCCCAAGTCGACCCCTGTTCCTTAGCTGTTCCCTTCGTCTGGCCACTCTGCGCATGCGCACACTGGGAACAGGCTCCAGCTGTTCCTCTGCCTCACTGACGTCTGACTCCAAAGGCAGCCGATAACTCCCAGATGGCCCTGGCCCCCTCTCTGCCTCCGACACAGAGCCCTCATCCGAGCCTCCCCCAGACTCCGGGACTGGCCCGTCTTCCTCCCCATCCTCCTCACTGTCCAAATCTGTTGCCAGCCCTGCTGGCGGGCCACAACAGTTTAAATCTCTGATGCCTAAAATACGAAACAACGAGCATCAACAACAACAACAAAATACCGACTCTTCTTCTCCCATCATCAGGGTTTCCAAACCCTGATGAATACCTGTTTCCAAATACCTGTTTCAGCACCAATTTAGGAAACCATTAACACACACACGCCCCTTTGAGCCCAAGACGGCGGGGGGGGGGTGTTTTTTAATTTTGAGCTTTGTCATGGATCCTTGGTCTTTTTTTTTTTTCATTATTGCATTCCGTTTACCCATCTCTGCTAAGAAAAGGCCAGCTGCATGTATAGCTTTGCAAGGCTCTCTCTCTCTCTCTCTCTCTCTCTCTCTCTCTCTCTCTCTCTCTCTCTCTCTCTCTCTCTCTCTCTCTCTCTCTCTCTCTCTCTCTTCTTTTATTCCTTTCAGTCCTTCTGTGTTTTTTTTGTTTTTTCTTTCTTTTCCGCTGACCGGTGTGAATTTCTTTTCAATCTTCTCGGCCAGCCTGGGATGCTTCGCTGAGCAGGTCTCTTTGTCTTCGCTCTTTTGCGGTCATCTATCAAAATCGGTCCTCTGGCCCAGCTAACACCCTCACTCCATCAACCTGTCCCAACGTGGAGTCAATTCTCCCCGCCATCTAACTGGCCATCTTCGTTACTCGTCGCACACGTCTTTCATTCTTCTCCTCTCCTTTTGTCTGTTCTGCTGACGACGGATTTCCCTTCTCCTTGCTTGATAAGCAAGCAACCCATTTCCTGAAGGGTCTAATTTTGAGCCCAAGATGGAGGGGGCCAAGGATACAGGTAGCCCCCCAACCAACTTCTGAGCTTTAAATTTCTTAATGCTTAGCAACTGACCCCCTTGGTTAAGTTGCTAACCAACTCCTTTGTTAACTTCAACTTAACACACTCTTTTGTTTGTATACAGAATAACAGGCTTGGAAGGGACCTTGGAGGTCTTCTAGTCCAACCCCTTGCTCAAGCAGGAGTTCTATACCATTCCAGACAAATGGCTGTCCAGTCTATTCCTAGAAACCTCCAGTGATGGGGCACCTACACCTTCTGGAGAGAAGCTGGTTTTTTTCTTAGAGTTGGAAGGGGCCTTGGAGGTCATCTAGTCCAACCCCCCGCCTAGGCAGGAAGCCCTATGCCGTTTCAGACAAATGGCTATCCAACATCTTCTTAAAGACTTGCAGTGTTGGGGCATTCACAACTTCTGGAGGCAACTTCTGTTCCACTGATGAATTGTTCTCACTGTCAGGAAATTCCTCCTTAATTCCAGGTTGCTTCTCTCCTGGATTAGTTTCCGCCCATTGCTTCTCGTCCTGCCTTCAGGGGCTTTGGAGATGAGGTGGACTCCCTCCTCTTTGTGGCAGCCCCTCAAATATTAGAACACTGCTATCATGTCACCCCTGGTCCTTCCCTGCTTTTGAACACATGCTCCAGGGAGTAAATGAGCTGTAGTATTCCATTAGGGATTATGAATGGTACCCATTGCTAATAAGGGACGTGGTGGCTCAGTGGCTAAGACGCTGAGCTTGACGATCAGAAAGGTCGGCAGTTCGGCAGTTCGAATCCCTAGCACCGCATAACGGAGGGAGCCCCCATGACTTGTCCCAGCTTCGGCAAACCGAGCAGTTCGAAAGCACGTTAGAAAAATAGTAGAAAAATAGAAAAGCAAGTAGAAAAATAGGAACCACCTTTGGTGGGAAGGGAACAGCGTTCCGTGTGCCTTCGGCGTTGAGTCATGCCGGCCACTTGACCCCGGAGACGTCTTCAGGCAGCGTTGGCTCTTCGGCTTTGAAACGGAGATGAGCACCGCCCCCTAGAGTCGGGAACGATTAGCACGTATGTGCGAGGGGAACCTTTACCTTGAGTGAATTAATACAGAGGCTGTCTCCAGATTATAATAACGATTCTGTTTATAGGATATCTTTTCCCTGCTCTTCTCACGGGGGCCTTTGCATCCTTGGCATAAAAATAAATAAAGAAATCACTGCAGCCGAACTCCGTTGGCACCACGGGTGCCCCTGCCCCTAAAAAGGGAAGACCAAGTTAACACAGGGAAAGGCACGGTGCTAGGCGTCTTAAGCCCTCAGTAGCTGCACAGTGGAGCAACTCCGTGCTCTTTCTAAAGGGATTTTAATTGCACTCTGCTCTTTTAGGAGACGGTAGCTCTTCCACAGAGGCTGTGGGAGGGTGGCGAGACAACCTCTATTGAGTGTTGCCCGCGAGGTGGAAAATAGGTGTATTTGTCCTTTGAGTGCCTTTATTTACATCTCAGGGAGAAGAAAAATGGCCAGAGAAATGCCATCGATTGGTTTAGGCTGAGGGGGTTTCAAGGGGGGCCACCGGGAGGCCATTTCCGAGCTCCCACTTGGCTTTGAGGTGTTCTTAGCGGTTCAGAAATGTTCACAGAGGGAACTTCTCTTGCTTGGCAGAGGACAAAGGAAGCTTATGGGCTTCACTGTGGGAAGAAACCTATGTATGTATGTATGTATGCAGGCATGCAATCCATGGAAAGAGTGACTTTTGTGGCTACTCGAGTTCTAACCAAGAAAGATAGACAGACAGACAGACAGACAGACAGACCTCTATCATATCAATCTCATTCTAATAGATAGATAGATAGATAGATAGATAGATAGATAGATAGATAGATAGACAGACAGACAGACAGACAGACAGACAGACAGACAGACAGACAGACAGACAGACAGACAGACAGACAGACAATGATAGATTAGATAGATAGACAGACAGACAGATGATATAGCTAGAGATACGTAGGTAGGTAGATAAAGAGAGAGAGAGAGAGACATCTCATTCTGATGAATAGGTAGGTAGGTAGGTAGGTAGGTAGGTAGGTAGGTAGGTAGGTAGGTAGGTAGGCAGGCAGGCAGGCAGGCAGGCAGGCAGGCAGGCAGGCAGGCAGGCAGGCAGGCAGGCAGGCAGACAGACAGATCCAGATAATGATAGATAGATAGATAGATAGATAGATAGATAGATAGATAGGTAGGTAGGTAGGTAGGTAGGTAGGTAGGTAGGTAGGTAGGTAGGTAGGTAGGTAGGTAGGTAGGCAGGCAGGCAGGCAGGCAGGCAGGCAGGCAGGCAGGCAGGCAGGCAGGCAGGCAGGCAGGCAGGCAGGCAGGCAGGCAGGCAGGCAGGCAGGCAGGCAGGCAGGATAGATAATGATAGATTAGATAGACAGACAGATAGATGATAGACATAGATAGAGATATGTAGGTAGGCAGATAAAGAGAGAGACAGACATCTCATTCTGATGAATAGATTATAGATAGATAGATAGATAGATAGATAGATAGATAGATAGATAGATAGATAGATAGATAGATAGATAGATAGATAGATAGATATGATAATGACTATGATGATAGTGATGATGAAGATAGACAGATAATGATGAAGATACGGAGGAAGGAAGGAAGATCCTTCCACTGAGCCTACTGAAAGGAGCGACAAACATCTCAGAAGGG
>CM077649.1:62487109-62522109 GCA_039707465.1 Rhabdophis nuchalis
AAGTGTGGCCATAATTCGAGGACTACCTATAGAAGCAAAAGCAAGCCCAATTATTTAACTTTTGTGTAAATGCTTCAATGTCTGGAAGTTGTTCATTCCTATCCTTTACCATCCGAGAACACTTCAAGCTTTCTAAAAATGTATCCGCCTTTTCGGGGGGGCCAAAAGACCTCTCTACCAGTTGAAGGTAGTAAACTGTTAACTATTCAAAGCTACAGTATTGGACAAAATTGTGGAAACCTTTTTTGGGGGGGGGGGTGTAAGTATTTTTGACGGCTAACAACACCACTTTTTTTTGGAGTACTATAAAATTATATATTTATTTTTTTATTTTATTTTATTTTATTTTATTAAATTTGTATAACCACACCTATCTCCCGGAAGGGACTCAGGGCGGTGCACAGGAAATTAAAAACAGAAAATACTAAACAGAACAATAATAAATACGACTTCAGGCTAAAATCCAATTAAATACGAGAGGCCCTGTGCTAAAATTCCCTAAAACTATTCACCCATTTAAAATCCAATTAAAACTATTTAAAATCCAGTCTGCAAATGTGATTGAGCGGATTAGGCCAAGCCGGCAAGATGGAAGAAATATGTCTTCAGATGTTGGCGGAAGGAGCGGAGGTCCGTGAGAGTCCTAAGTTCGGGGGATAGGTCGTTCCAGAGGGTTGGGCCCGCCACAGAGAAGGCCCTTCCCCTGGGTCCGCCAGCCGGCATTGCCTGGTGGACGGCACCCGGAGAAGTCCCTCTCTCAACGGAAAGATAATTTAATCAAGAATGCAATGCAATCCCTTGTATGAAGGATTTGCTATTAGAAGTTATAAAGAAGAAAAATGAAACACGTAGGAAAAAAACGAGAGAAATACAAAAATTACCACCCTAGAAAAACCTGTATGTAAAAATCATCCTTTATTTAGGAAAACTAGCGTGACCATCTACCACAGTATCTCAGGAAAAAAAGTTGTAAGAGGTAAAATCCTGTCTTTCCTTAAAGCTAAGCGTGGTGTACCACAATAAAACTCAAGATTGCTACGAAAGCCGCACAATTTTCCCCCCCATGAAAGTAAAAAGTTTGTGAACGTTAGAACCTTTGTGTGCCAGGCTGATAATCGTGCTAAATTTTTAAAAAAAACCCAAACCTGTTCTCCAAGTATGAACATTTCTCCCAGGCTTCCTGCCTGGGCAGGGAGTTGGACTAGATGACCTCCAAGGTCCCTTCCAACTCTGCTATTGTATTGTATTGTATTGTAAATATCACAGCTCAATTGTGACTTCAGAGTCATATGGAGAATGCAATCATACGTACCAGAAGCATCCAGTGATACCCATTACAACGGTCGTAGGCACAAGTCAGTTGCCAAGCTTCTGAATTTTGACCACGTGACTTTGGGGATGCTGCAACGGTCTAAATGGGGTTGGAAACGGTCGTAAGTCCCTTTTTTCAGTGATGTTGCAACTTCAAATGGTCACCGTTGTAAGCTGAGGACTTGATTTCGGAGTCTTCAATGTTTGAAAGGCGAATTCAAAAAATCAAATTGCTCATTTCAGGTTGGGTGAAATGAGACTTCCATTATTAGATGTTTCTGGAAGCCGAGTTTTTTCCATGGTTGCCTGTGTAAATTCCACCCTCTGCACGGAAAGCTATCACTTTCAGTTGGATGTTCACATATCCGCAAATACCACACATATTTTAAATAAACTTAACACCAAAGCAGTTAATCTGTCCACAGGGGTGGGGGGATTTGTGTTAACTTCCTAACAGATGGAATCACTTAAGTTTTAAGTAGACTTTTACTGTCTGGAATATTAAAACAAAAACAAAAGCTACGTTAGGGCTGCAAGAATTGACTCCTCATTGAGAGTCTTGCCATTAAACAGGGGAATTTGGCTGCAGACAAAGACTGCGGCTGGAGAGAGAACATTTTAATTCTTTATTCTCCAAATACCACTTCCCTTTACAGTAGGTTTCAAAAAGGAAGGAAGAAACGGGAAGGCCCGACGGCAACTTGGCAATAGTTTAAAGCGGGGTTCTTCAACTTGGTGTGGAATAGGAATAGGAATAGGAATGGAATTAATAGAGTAGAATAGAATAGAATAGAATAGAATAGAATAAGAATAAGAAAGAATAGAATAGAGTATAGGAATAGAATGGAATAGAATAGAATAAGGAATGGATTGGAATGGAATGGAATAGAAGAGAAGAGAAAAGGATGGGATGGGATGGGATGGAATACAATAGAATACAATAGAATACAATGGAATAAGAAATAGAATAGAATAAGTAATAGAATAAGAAAGAATAGAATAGAGTATAGGAATAGAATGGAATAGAATAGAATAAGGAATGGAATGGAAGAGAAAATGGAATAGAATAGAATAGAATAGAATAAGGAATGGATTGGAATGGAATGGAATAGAAGAGAAGAGAAAAGGATGGGATGGAATACAATAGAATACAATAGAATACAATAGAATACAATGGAATAAGAAATAGAATAGAATAAGTAATAGAATAAGAAAGAATAGAATAGAGTATAGGAATAGAATGGAATAGAATAGAATAAGGAATGGAATGGAAGAGAAAATGGAATGGAATAGAATAGAATAGAATAGAATAAGGAATGGATTGGAATGGAATAGAAGAGAATAGAAAAAGGAATGGAATGGAGTGGAATGGAATAGAACAGAACAGAGGAGTGGAGTGGAGTGGAGTGGAGTGGAGTAGATATGGAATAGGGATAGGGGCAGGACAGGACAGGACAATAGCAGAGTCGGAAGGGACCTTGGAGGTCTTCTAGTCCAACCTGGCAGAAAACCTTATACCCTTTCAGAAAAATGATTATCCAACTTCTTCTTAAAAACTTCCAGTGTTGGAGCATCTACCCCTTCTGGAGGCAACTTCTGTTCCACTGATTAATTGTTAATCAATTAATCAATAACATTAATTGTCAGGAAATTTCTCCTCAGTTCTAGATTGGTGGTGAAGTGGTGTGGGCTTCAATTCCCAGGATGGATGGGATGGATGGATGGATGGATGGATGGATGGATGGATGGATGGATGGATGGGCAATTGTGGGAGTTGAAGTCCACTCCTCTTGAAGTTGTCAAGATTGAGAAATACCGATTTAGATGTGTAGGCCACCTTTCTGTATCTCAGAGATTCAGGGATAAATAACCATCCCTGCAGATAAGTGCCAAGCTGGAGGAAATGCCAGAAAAACCTCACCACATTGTGGAAATACATGAATAATTTTAAAAAGGAGGACTTCCAATATCTCAGGGGCTGCTACAGAGAAGAGGGAGTCAAGCTATTCTCCAAGGCACCTGAGGGTAAAACAAGAAGCAATGGGTGGAAACTAATGAAGGAGAGAAGCAACTTAGAACTGAGGAGAAATTTCCTGACAGTCGGAACAATTAATCAGTGGAACAGAAGTTGCCTCCAGAAGTTGTGAATGCTCCAACACTGGAAGTTTTCAAGAAGATGTTGGATAGCCATTTGTCTGGAGTGGTGTAGGGTTTCCTGCCTAAGGACGGGGTTGGACTAGAAGACCTCCAAGGTCCCTTCCAACTCTGCTATTCTATTCTAAAATTGCCCGGTGAGGCCTAGTACCCTCAGTACTGGGGAGACAAACAGATTTATTTTTACTTACAAGTAGTCCTCGACTTCCAGCACTTCATTTAGTGACCATTTGAAGTTACGACGACACTGAAAAAAGTGACTTAGAACCATTTTTCGCACTTACGACCGCTGTGGCATTCCCGTGATTAAAATTCAGGCGCTGGGCAACTGACTCATTTATGACGGTCGTAGTATCCCGAGGTGATGCGATCCCCTTTGGCCACCTCCTGATGAGCAAAATCAACAGGGAAGCCAGATTTCACTTAACAACGGTGTTCCTAACTTAACAACCGAAGTGATTCTCTTAACAACGGTGGCAAGAATGGTCGTAAATCAGGGCTATTAACAACTTTCTCCCTCAGCCACAGAAATTTTGGGCTCAGTTGTGGTCATAAGTCAAAGGACTACCTGTATGAAATTTATATGGAATTTGGAACATATGGAAATTAAAAAATTATAAATTCAGCACCAGATTAAATTACAAGAGATTAAAATGATTTTTTTATAAAAAAAACCCATAGTGGAGTAGTGATGTAGCTTTTCCTCTTACTACACCAGCAGAGACAGTGTAGATAGAGAGTGGTTGTAAGAGAAGAGTAAAGTGGCCTTAAACTCTTCAAAACACAGTTTTAAATTTGGAAGAATTTTTTTAAAAATAATAATATGATTCAAAGGCTGCAAAGAGTTACAAAGAAAGGTTTAACTATTATATCTGGGTGAACCAAAGCACAGAAAAATTGCTGCAGGCTGTGAAAACGGAGAACATTACAAAAACAACAGAAACAAAGGCAGAATATAAGGAAAAACAGCTGGATGACAGATTAAATAGATGGAAGACCAAGGCTTTGCATGGACAGCACTTGAAAAACATGGAAGGAAAATGTGATGACAACTTGACATGGACATGGCTTAAGATGGGAACCATCAAGAAAGAAACGGGAGGTTTAATACTGGATGCTCAAGAACAAGCACTACAAACTAATGCCATGAAAGCGAAGATACAAAAATCCACTGACAACCTAAACTGCTGACTTTGCAATAACAAAGTCGCAACTGTTTCACATTTAATATTTAATAATGTTCAGTTGACGGAGTTTCATGTTTAATGAATAAAAGAAATAGTAATCGTAGTAATACTAGTAGTAGTAGTAGTAGTAGTAGTAGTAGTAGTAGTAGTAGTAATAATAATAATAATAATAATAATAATCATCATCATCATCATCATCGAATGGTATTTGTGCTGAATTTTTAAATGTTCAGTTGACTGAGTTTCATGTTTAATGAATAAAAGAAATAGTAATAGTAGTAATACTACTACTACTAGTAGTAGTAGTAGTAGTAATAATAATAATAATAATCGAATGGTATTTGTGCTGAATTTGTAAATGTTCAGTTGACTGAGTTTCATGTTTAATGAATAAAAGAAATAGTAATAGTAGTAATACTACTACTAGTAGTAGTAGTAATAATAATAATAAGCGAATGGTATTTGTGCTGAATTTTTAAATGTTCAGTTGACTGAGTTTCATGTTTAATGAATAAAAGAAATAGTAATAGTAGTAATACTACTACTACTAGTAGTAGTAATAATAATAATAATAATAATAATAATAATAATAATAATAATAATAATAATAATAGAATGGTATTTGTGCTGAATTTTTAAATGTTCAGTTGACTGAGTTTCATGTTTAATGAATAAAAGAAATAGTAATAGTAGTAATACTACTACTAGTAGTATAATAATAATAATAATAATAATAATAATAATAATAATAATAATAATAATAATAATAATAAGCGAATGGTATTTGTGCTGAATTTTTAAATGTTCAGTTGGCTGAGTTTCATGTTTAATGAATAAAAGAGGTAATAATAACAGCAGTAACAATCAATTAATACATATTTCTGCCTTCCTCGCTCCTGAAAAACGACCATCAAAATGACAGCAAAGTTTCGTAACAAAAATTTTTTAGTACGAAACATTTGATGGAGTTTCATGTTTAATGAATAAAAGAAATAGTAATAGTAATAATAATAACAACAACAACTATTACCTTGACAGTTCCTAGGTCCTTGGTTAGGACTTGAGCTGTTGAGCTACCAACCAATCCCAAAGGCTGTGAATCTCACCAAAGATTAACGACAGAATAATAATAATAATAATAATAATAATAATAATAATAATAATAATAATAATAATAATAATAATAATAATAATAATAATAATAATAATAATAATAATAATAATTATTGAATGGTATTTGTGCTACATTTTTAAATGCTCAGTTGACTTGAGTTTCATGTTTTATGAATAAAAGCAATAATAATAACAGCGGTAACAATCAATTAAATACATATTTCTGCCTTCCTCTTTCTTTAAAACGAACCATCAAAATGACAGCAAAGTTTCCTAACAAAAATATTTTGGGTACAAAACATTTTTAAAAAATTAATCTTGATCATAAAAATTCCAAAGGCATAGAAGATTGGAAATTTGTGGTTCCAGCCTCTCCGATTGGAGGGGAAAAATAATAATTATCTTGATTATCCAAAGAGGAGGTAATTTTTCAATTAAGAGAACCTTCACGTAATCCAAGGTGTTATTTTTTTATTTTCTCATGTATTTCAGCAGGGAAGCCCAGTACCTTCTTCCCCGAAGACAGTTTTATAGACACTGGGGAGATTGATGTCGGCCGAAGAGTCACGCAGAAGATTCCTCCCAGCATATTTTGGAGGTCCCAGGTGTTCATCGACCATCCTGTACATTTGAAGTTTAATGTTTCGTTGGGGAAATCAGCCCTGGTTGGGATTTATGGACGAAAAGGGCTCCCACCTTCTCACACCCAGGTGAGGCAAATTCTGGGGAGATCTGACCAATGGATATAGAATTAGCATGATTCCTACTCGTGCTTTGAACATAAGATGCAATAGAGACAGTTCTTGACTTACCACCGTTTGTTTAGTGACCGTTCAATGCTCCAACGGCACGGAAAAGAATATCTTATGACTGTTTTCCACACTTACGACGGCTGTCGCAGCCCCGTGGTCACGTGATCAAAATTTGGACGCTGGGCAGTGGTGGGTTTCAAATTTTTTAGAACCTACTCTGTAGGTGTGGCCTATTTTGTGGGCGTGGCTTGGCAGTCATGTGACAGGGTGGGAGTGGCCAACTTGTAAAATGTGGTGAAACTCATTTAACAACGCTCTTGCTTAGCAACCAAAATTTTGGACTCAATTGTGATGATAAATTCTTTCTCTTTCTTTCTTTCTTTCTTTCTTTCTTTCTTTCTTTCTTTCTTTCTTTCTTTCTTTCTTTCTTTCTTTCTTTCTTTCTTTCTTTCTTTCTTTCTTTCTTTCTTTCTTTCTTTCTTTCTTTCTTTCTTTCTTTCTTTCTTTCTTTCTTTCTTCCTTTCCTTTCCTTTCCTTTCCTTTCCTTTCCTTTCCTTTCTTCCTTCCTTTCCTTTCCTTTCCTTCCCGTTGGGTCACTGGCAGCGGCGGGCCAGATTTACTTCCAGGTACGCCGATGGAACCCCCTCTCACCGGTTCTCTAAATTTCACCAACCGGCTCTCGCGAGTAGGTGCGAGCCTGCAGAAACCCACCACTGACGCTGGGCCACTGGCTGATATTTACGACGGTCACAGTATCTTCCAGGGTTATGTGGTCCCCTTTTGCGACTTTCTGACAATGGGGAAGCCCCGTTAATTTCTTGCCACAGTTGTTAAGTGAGTCACAGCGGTTATTAAGTTATTAACAAGGTCGTTAAGTGACTCTGACTTCCCCATGGCTTGTCAGAAGGTCGCAAAAGGGGATCACGTCACTACCGATGGGTTTCACTTATTTTTACCACCGGTTTGCAGCACCCGGCCTCAAAACCATGGCTAAATAGGACAGCATAGAGCTGGAGCGGGTGTGCAAGCCCACCCACAATCTCCACTACCGGTTTGCCCTTACTGCTCCAAACCGGCTGAATACCATCGGCTGAATAGCATGTGACCCTGGGACACAGTCGCAGTCATAAATATGAGTCAATTTCCAAGTGTCTGAATTTTGATCACTTAACCACAGGGATGCTGCAACAGTTATAAATGTGAAAAGTGGCCATGAATAACCTTTTTTTTCATTGTTGTTATAACTTTGAATCAGTGGTGAAATTCAATTTTTTTTACTGCCGGTTCTGTGGGCGTGGCTTGGTGGGCGTGGTGGGGCTTGGAGGGCGGGGCTTGGTGGGCATGGAAGGGGAGGTTACTGCAAAATCCCCATTTCTTCCCAATCAGGACTCAGGAGGCAGAGAATAGATGGGGGCGCGGCCAGCCAGAGTTGGCATTTGCCGGTTCTCCGAACTACTCAAAATTTCCGCTACCGGTTCTCCAGAACATGTCAGAACCGGCTGGATTTCACCCCTGCTTTGAATGCTTACTAATCAAATTATTGTTAAATCGAGGATTATCTGTATCCAGGAGCTAAAATTATTTGGGTGGGTCTCCATTTCAACACACGTGTTCTTCCCATTTGTGTGTGTGTGTATTTCAGTTTGACTTTGTCGAGTTGCTGGACGGACGAAGGCTCCTGAGTCAGGAAGCCCGCAATCTGGAAGGGCCCCAACGGCAGCCAAAGAGCTCCGTGCCACCGGCCAGCCACGAGACCGGATTCATTCAGTATTTGGATTCTGGAATGTGGCACCTGGCCTTTTACAACGATGGGAAAGAATCCGAGTTGGTCTCCTTCCTCACCACCACTATTGGTAAGGGCATCTTAAGTTTTACCGATAGAAGGGGATATATGTAACCTCCACAAATGACTATTTTAGACAGTTTTAAATTTGGGGATTTTAATTTGTTTTTAGCGCAGGATGGTATCAAATAAGTTTTTTAAGTTTTTTACTTGATTTTAAAATCATGTCAGTTAACCCTTTCTACAACCGCTTTACATTTCGAGACAACTATGGTTAATATCTGCTAATCCACCTCACTGTAATTCGCAATCTATATAAATAAAAATGTAACAAGAGTTTGTTCAAAACCACTAATCTCCAAAAGTCCTGCCCCAATCGCTTCCAAATTTTCACACAACGTTCCTTTCAAATATGGCACCAATGATATATATAGGTTGTATAGATGTCACACCCCTGCCAAGTACACGCAACAGAAACGTAAAAAATTGTAAGAAAGGTAGGTCGATGGATACAGAGAGAGCAGTGGGCCACAGCTATTATGTCATCCTTTATGACATCAAATACTCTGTCCATAAGAGTCAAGGGGAAATACAGTAGGTAGGTAGGTAGGCAGCTATAGGGTTAGAGAGAGGGAGGGAGAAATGCGGTAGGTAGGTAGGTAGGTAGGTAGGTAGGTAGGTAGGTAGGTAGGTAGGTAGAGAGAGAGGGGGGGGAGGGAGAAATGCGGTAGGTAGGTAGGTAGACAGCTATAGGGATAGAGAGAGGGAGGGAGAAAAGCAGTAGGTAGGTAGGTAGGTAGAGAGAGAGAGGGAGAAATACGGTAGGTAGGTAGGTAGGTAGGTAGGTAGGTAGGTAGGTAGGTGGAGAGAGAGGGGGGGAGGGAGAAATGCGGTAGGTAGGTAGGTAGGCAGCTATAGGGATAGAGAGAGGGAGGGAGAAATGCAGTAGGTAGGTAGGTAGAGAGAGAGAGAGGGAGAAATACAGTAGGTAGGTAGGTAGACAGGTATAGGGATAGAGAGAGGGAGGGAGAAATGAGGTAGGTAGGTAGGTAGGTAGGTAGGTAGGTGGAGAAATACAGTAGGTGGGTAGGTAGACAGCTATAGGGATAGAGAGAGGGAGGGAGAAATGCGGTAGGTAGGTAGGTAGGTAGGTAGGTAGGTAGGTAGGTAGGTAGGTAGGTCGGTAGGTAGAGAAATACAGTAGGTGGTAGGTAGACAGCTATAGGGATAGAGAGAGGGAGGGAGAAATGAGGTAGGTAGGTAGGTAGGTAGGTAGGTAGGTAGGTAGGTAGGTAGGTAGGTAGGTAGGTAGAAATACAGTAGGTAGGTAGGTAGACAGCTATAGGGATAGAGAGAGGGAGGGAGAAATGCGGTAGGGAGGGAGGGAGGGAGGGAGGGAAGGGGGGGAAATACAGTAGGTAGGTAGGTAGGTGGAGAGAGAGAGAGAGAGAGAGGGAGAAATACAGTAGGTAGGTAGGTAGGTTGGGGGTTATACCGTGGTTGTGTGTATGTGTTTGTGTGTGAGGTGTAGATTTACACACAGATTTGTTGGCCATTTAACCAAACTGGGCCACAGCAACACGTGGCTGGGAACGGCTAGTTCTTATATAAGAATTAACACATAGAACAATCCTAACCACGGGGACTGTTTAATGGTCTAATTTCCCCCCCCCCTCTGGACTGCAAAATGATGTTTTGTTGTGAGAATGGCGTTTCTCCTTCTCCCCCAAGCAGCTTTAGTGTTGAGCCTCCGCTGTATTCAATAACTACCTGAGAGTCATTGCCTGTAATTTGTCTTGGCAGGTTAATTAAAAGTCTAGTTCTTATTAAAGCAAAGCCATTAAGGGATGCAATATAGCGTTTATTTATTTGTTTATCACTTACCCCCAGAGTTGATTTAATCTCTGGTTGAAATGCAGTAATAGTATAGATAACCCTCGAGGTAGGGCCATTTGTTTAGTGACCGAGTTGCCACAGCACTGACAAAAGTGACTACTGACCGTTGTGCACACTTATTGTTACACAATCAAGCTTTGGATGTTGTGAACGGTTGCAAAATTTGACCACTAGGACGTTTGCAGTGTTCAGGGGTCATGTGTACCAAAGGGGAAACCAGATTCACTTAACAACCACGTCACTAACTTAGCAATCGCAGTGATTCACCTAACAACTGTGGCAAGGAAGGTCGTAAAATAGGGCAAAACTCACCAAACAGCTGTCCTGGTTAGCAACGGAAACTTGGGGTTCAGTTGTGGTCGTAAATCAAGGACTACCTGTATTCTACTTTCTGGCTGAAATATTTGATTCCTGTTCCATCAACACGTTTTTTTACATCCTTGAAGTTGAATTATGTCAAAAAGCACCACGTTGTAATTTACTCTTATGCATGTCCCTTATAGTGGACAGATGAGAGATTGTTTCTTCATAGCGTCCTTCCAAAAGTTCCTCTTATATTCGTTGTTCTTGAATACCTTTTGACTTGTGGATTGTCGTTCTATTAAAGCCATGTTTCCCAAACTTGGGCAAAATGTAAGATGAGTGGACTTCAACTCCCAGAATTTTCAGCAATGCTAGCTGTGGAATTCTGGGAATAGTTGGAAATTGTTGAGATGAGCGATCCTTATTTTGAAGACATGGGTGTTGTTCCATGCAGAATAATAAAATAAAATTGCATAGTTTGGCCTATCTTTAACTCGTGTGTAAAACCACCTTTGCACCCTTTACATCAGTGTTTCTCAACTTTAGCAAGTTTAAGATGGGTGGACTTCAATTCCCAGAATTCCTCAGCCAGCTAGGCTGAGGAAATTCCTACTCAGATTTGCCAGAATGAGGAACGTCCCTAGAGATATTTTGGTGCATTTTATTAGAATAAAGTCAAGAGATCAAGTCCTGTGCATTTTAACACAAGATTGGAAATGGATAATGCAGACATAACTGTTCTGAAAGAGATTGCTATTAGAATTCTGCATAAGAGTTCTCTTTGATCTGACGGATAATTTAGAGTTGGTTTATGTATAGAGACAGAAGACGGTATACTTATTTTTCAGAAGGACGCAGATCTTTTTCAAAAGTAAGAAACCAGAGTAACAGAATGTATGAATTTAGCTACATTCTCACCCAGAACTGTGAAATCCAGCAATTTAGACCAGTGTTTCTCCACTTCGATGACTCTAAAAAATGTAGCCTTCAACACCCAGAATTCCCCAACCAGAATCCTTAAACATCTTAAAACCTCTGAGATCCATTCATAAACCTTCCACATCTCCATCCAGGGGTGGGATTGAAAATTTTTAGCAACCAGTTCTCTGTCCAGTTGCTGGAGGGGCGTGGCCAGGGGGTGTGGCCGATTCGGCCTCTTGCACCTTCCGGCAGGGGGAGGGCATTTTCCCCCTCCCCAGGCTCCTGATGCCGTATGCCTCCAAGAGGATGAAAACGGCCTCCAGCTGGCTCCAGAGGTCCTCCGGAAATGGGCCTATTTCTAGACATCCAGAACTTCTGGTATGCCTGTTTTTTGTCCTCCCAAAGTCTCTGCGCGAGGCCGCGTGGAGACTCTTGGGATGGGAGGGGATGGGTGGGCGGGGCCAGCCAGTCCTTGCAACAACCAATTTGGTGAACCGGATGCAAAATTAGCCACCGATTCTTCTGAACCGGCTGAATCCCACCCTGTCTCCATCCCTCTACTCTCGACTCTTGATGGATCTGTCGAACAAATAAAGTCACCAATAAACGAATAGAGAGAGTTTCTTTCTCCAAAGAGCAAAACTTGAGATCGTTTACCTTTCTTCAAACTTCTCCTGAACGTCTTGACACTTGAAAATTGACAGTGGGCCATAACCATTTTCGGCTAATCCACGTTCGGCAGGAAACACAAGCCATAGAGCTTCCCCTTGTAATAAGCCCCTTCCATTCCCTGTCCTTGCAAATTATAGCAAGGGAAGACCAAGGTCTCTCCCACTCTCCCTCTCTCTCCCTCTCTCTCTCTGTAATGAATTAGCTTCCTTGCAAATGACTTTGGCAGCATTTTTGTAACACAGATGCTCTTCCGTAAATTGCCCGGTGGATTCACCTCTGCCAGATCAACCGTGATTTATTTGGGACAAGATGGTCTTGAGTGGAGCAAAACAGCAGGCCAAAGAAGAGCTATAATCAGCACATCTGGGGCAGCGGTTGGCCATAAACCCCATTCAGAGATAGCAGGGAATAGCCGAGCTTCTCGGGATCTTTTCAGCCGTTCCCGATGTCAACTTTGGGGAACCAAAACGTTCTGACCCAGCCATTTCCCCCCAAAAGACAAACTCATTGAAGTGAATTCAAAAGATTCCTTTAATTAGGAGCGCCGACAGCCCTGGCGAAAAAGTTTCTCTCTCATCTCAGGCTAACGAGGCCGTCCGGCATGGAGATGAGTAGTTGTCTGCCACATCTATTCCTCTCTGCCCCTCTCTGCCCCTTTTATCCCCAGAACTAGGATGGGGCTTCTCTAGCAGCGGTGGTTCTTCCATCCCTAGGACCAGCCCATAGATTTCCACTGCTCTCCTCTCCTCTGCACATCTATTCCTCTCTGCCCCCTGCCTTTTATCCCCAGAACTAGGATGGGGCTTCTCTAGCAGCGGTGGTTCTTCCATCCCAAGGACCAGCCCATAGATTTCCACTGCTCTCCTCTCCTCTGCCACATCTATTCCTCTCCGCCCCCTGCCTTTTATCCCCAGAACTAGGATGGGGCTTCTCTAGCAGCGGTGGTTCTTCCATCCCAAGGACCAGCCCATAGATTTCCACTGCTCTCCTCTCCTCTGCCACATCTATTCCTCTCCGCCCCCTGCCTTTTATCCCCAGAACTAGGATGGGGCTTCTCTAGCAGCAGTGGCTCTTCCATCCCAAGGACCAGCCCATAGATTTCCACTGCTCTCCTCTCCTCTGCCACATCTATTCCTCTCCGCCCCCTGCCTTTTATCCCCAGAACTAGGATGGGGCTTCTCTAGCAGCGGTGGTTCTTCCATCCCAAGGACCAGCCCATAGATTTCCACTGCTCTCCTCTCCTCTGCCACATCTATTCCTCTCCGCCCCCTGCCTTTTATCCCCAGAACTAGGATGGGGCTTCTCTAGCAGCGGTGGTTCTTCCATCCCAAGCACCAGCCCATAGATTTCCACTGCTCTCCTCTCCTCTGCCACATCTATTCATCTCCACCCCCTGCCTTTTATCCCCAGAGTTAAGTTGGGATTTCACTAGCAGCAGTGGCTCTTCCATCCCAAGGACCGGCCGATAGATTTCCACTGCTCTTCTCTCCTCTGCCTTCTGTGTATCCACGCCCCAGGCACTGGACCCAGCTGTTCCTCCTCTTCCTCATCAACCCACCTCCAGATCTGAGGGCTGTTGACTCTCCATCTGAGGTTTGACGGACGGTCCAGACTCTCTCTCTCTCTCTCTCTGCCAGCTCCATTCCCTCAGAGCTCTCAGGTTGCCCTGATGTTGACCCCAACAATCATAAGTTGATTTTCTGTCCTTTGAGCAGGCACTAAACAAATGGTTGTAAGTCAACTTACAATCATAACTGGCACCAAAATTTCCACTGATAAGTGAGACACTCCTGTTAATGTATAAATTCTGATTCCCCCCACAACTTCTCATCAACCTCCAAATGAGCCAGATACCCCACTGCCTTTGTTTGCTTCTTTCTTTCTTTCTTCCTTCCTTCCTTCCTTCCTTCCTTCCTTCCTCCCTCCCTCCCTCCCTTCCTCCCTCCCTCCCTTTCTTTTTTCTTCCTCTTTCTCTCTCTTTTCTTTCTTTCTTTTTTCCTTCATTCCTCCACTTCTTTCTTTCTCTCTTCTTCCCTCCCTCCCTCTTTCTTTATTTCTTTCTTCCTTCCTTCCTCTTCCTCTCTCTTTTCTTTCTTTTCTTCCTTCCTTCCTCCCTCCGCTTCTTTCTTTCTCTCTTCTTCCCTTCCTCCCTCCCTCCCTCTTTCTTTCTTTCATTTCCTCTTTCTCTTTCTTTATTCCTGCCTGCAAGCCTCCCTCCCTCCCTCCCTCCCTCTCTCTCTCTCTCTCTCTCTCTCTCTCTCTTTCTTTCTTTCTTTCTACCTCTCTGTCAATCACAGCTGGTCAATTCTCCCCATCTTTCACTTTAGGTAGCTTCACTTGATCCAAGCTTTTGGACAAAAGGCTCATTGACTTGACATAATGATTTTTCCCTTCAGGGTAAAAAAAAAGGTTTACATAATTTTAAATTTTGTTTTGGAGAGGCAGCTGCTGCTCAACTTTTACCAAAACCCAAACTCCACATTTTCCTGACAAGCCCTCCAGTGTTATGCAGAGTTTGTCTAAAGACATTTTTGCTCATGCAAACCTCAAGAAATTCACTCCTTGAGTGTTATTCTCTCTCTCTCTCTCTCTCCTTCCTCTGTGTGTGTCATTCTCTTTCTCTCTGTCTTTCTCTGTCTCTCTGTCTCTCTCCTTTCTCTTTCTCTGTCTCTCTCTTTCTGTCTCTCTCTCTCTCTCTCTGTGTCATTCTCTATCTCTTTCTCTCTGACTTTCTCTGTCTTGTCTTTCTCTCTCTCTCTTTCTCTGTTTCTGTCTCTGTCTCTGCCTCTCTCTCTCTCTTCTCTCTCTTTCTCTGCCTCTCTCTCCCTCTCCCTCTGTCATTCTCTGTCTCTGTCTCTCTCTCTCTCTCTCTCTTTCTCTGTCTCTCTCTCTTTCTCTGTCTCTCTCTCTGCTCCTGTTTCTCTCTCTCTCTCTCAAGACAGAGCATTCTCTATTAAATATATAGTATTTAGGGGATAATCAGTGCACAGCGTGCATTGTTCCTGTTTCGCATTGTAAAGGCATTCAGCTTCTATTTCCATGGGAGCAGAATCGTGGGAGATAGACATTGAGATGGGCTGGTCCATCTACTGTTGATTAAATAGAATAGCAGAGTTGGAAGGGACCTTGGAGATCTTCTAGTCCAACCCCCTGCTTAGGCAGGAAACTACACCAATTCAGACAAATGGTTGTCCAACCTCTCCTTAAAAACTTCCAGTGTTGGGGCATTCACAACTTCTGGAGGCAAGTTGTTCCACGGATTAATTGTTCACACTGGCAGAAAATTTCTCCTTAGTTCTAGGTTGCTTCTCTCCTGGATTAGTTTCCACCCATTGCTTCTTGTTCTGCCCTCAGATGATTTAGGAGAAGGACCCTCAGGTGCTTTGAAAAATAACTTGACTCCCTCTTCTTTGTGGCAGCCCCTGAGATATTGGAGCACTGCTATCATGTCTCCCCTAGTCCTTTTTTTCATTATTTATTCATTTAATTTGATTTGTATACCGCCCTTTCTCCCATAGGGACTCAGGGCGGTGCACAGGGGAAATAAAAGGTACATTTAAATACAGTCAATAGATAAATTTAAAGTTAAATTAAATAAATTTAACCTGAGTTACTTAAGAAAGGTACTTAAGAAACTTAAGAAACCCTATTAAAATGATAATAAAAACAAACTATGCCAGGTCGGCCGCATGAAAAAAGTAAGTCTTCAATGCTTTACGGAAGAGGCGAAGGTCCGTGGTAGTGCGAAGGTCGGGGGGCAGGTCGTTCCAGAGGGCTGGACCCACCACAGAGAAGGCCCTTCCCCTGGGAGCCGCTAGTCGGTATTGTCCATTAGATTAGACATCCCCAGTTCCTGCAACCGTTCTTCATATGTTTTAGCATCCAGTCCCCTCATCCTCTTTGTTGCTCTTCTCTGCACTCTTTCCAAAGTCTCAACATCTTTTTAACATCGTGGCAACCAAAACTGGACAGCCATTAGTCTTAAATGACAATAGGGCTGGACTAAAAGACCTCCAGGGTCCCTTCCAACTCTGTTATTCAACATGCCTGAAGAATTTCGAATAATGCATCCAGGGTGGAGGCTTTAAAATGTACAAATTTTAATATGTTTTTTTCCATTATCGCAGCTTCTAACAAGTGTGGCAGAAGCATTGCTTCAGCCCAGCACTCAAGAGAGAAAGAGTAGCCCTTAGTAATTAATCCTAATGCTACCCAGTAGATTCATAACGAACCAAATCTGCAACAGTCCCTCTTCTCCTGATGGATAGATAATTATTCTAAAATTAAGGAAAAAGTGGAAAGATCTATTGGGAATCGAGCCAATTGGTTCATCTCTTTAACGTGTATAATTGTAATGGGGGGTTTTTTTGGTCCAAAGAAAAAGTAATGCACATAGGTACCGTATTTTTTGGTGTATAAGACGCACAGGAGTATAAGACTCACCAAGATTTTGAAGAGGTAAACTAAAAAAATAAGTTTTTGCACTCTGCAGGCTTCCCAAACCCTCTGCTTGCCTCATTTTTTGTGAAAAATGGGGCATGCAGAGAGTTTGAGAGGCCTGCAAAGTGCTCCTGCAGGCTGGAGGGGCCAAAAACGAGCAAAAAATGGCATGATTTTGTGAAAACGGGCCTGTTTTTGGCAAAAAAAAACCAACCCAGGGCATTCATAGGCTCTGGAAGGCTTGCAGCATGCCCCTGGGGGCTTGCGGGGGGGGGGGCAAAACCCAGCAAAAAATGACATGTTTTTCACTCATTTTTGCCCTCTCCAGCCCCCAGGAGCACTTTGAAGGCTTCCCAAACCCTCCGCCCGACCATTTTTGGTGGTTTTAGGAGACCACAAATGCTGCATTCAGTGTATAAGACGCACCCCGATTTTCACCCTTTTTTAAAGGGGACAAAGGTGCGTCTTGTACTCTGAGAAATACGGTAATTTGCAGGTCAGGCCAAGAGAAGAGTTTTAAGAAGGATGTTAAAGTAAAATCCGAGTTAGCAAGTCCTGGCTTGCCAAATAGCACGCTTGTGCTATTCTAAGGTTATTTTGGGAGAAAAGGAGATAATTAGGTTAAAAGTAAGACCAGCCCCTCCATCTCTGTCGCAAATGCCAGTTATACTGGGGGAGTTGGAAGTCGGCTTATGATTGGGAAGAAGCGCTCCTACTTACAACCATTTGCCCTGATGTGCAAATAGATTGTTGAGGGTGCTTCAATGGGAGATTGACATGTCTACTCTAAAAGCTGCTTGAGTGGAGGATTTCATCGTAGAAATCACTGTTTGACTCTCCTGCCAGCTCCACAGGTCGTCGGCTGGACCACAACAGGAAGCTAACAACCAAAATCAGAGCGCATTATAGAACCTCACGAAAGAAACAGGACCGACCAGTCCTTCTCCTAAATCATCTGAGGGCAGAACAAGAAGCAATGGGTGGAAACTAATCAAGGAGAGAAGCAATTTAGAACTAAGGAGAAATCTCCTGACAGTGAGAACAATTAATCAGTGGAACTCCTTGCCACCAGAAGTTGTGAAATGCCCCAACACTGGAAGTCTTCGAGAAGATGTTGGATAGCCATTTGTCTGAAATGGTATAGGGCTTCCTGTCTAGGCAGGGAGTTGGACTAGATGACCTCCGAGGTCCCTTCCAACTCTGCTATTGTATTGTATCCCCATCCATGTTTTAGAAAGGCCCGCTATATCTATGACGCCTTCGCAAAATATATCAGCCCTTTCCTTTTATCTACTGGGTAAGAGGCAAAGTATTTCTGAGCTTGCTTCGAAGACTTTTAAATCTTAAATATAAGGAGCTGTTCTTCTCCCACCGTTGCTTCTTCCTAACCTGTCACAATGAAAAATGAGCCCAGCAACGCTACAGGCTTCCCTCCTGTAATTACATCCCATTTTTAATTCAACGTACGTTATATTTATGGAGGATCAGAAACAATAACATTCAAAAGCCGCCTTGCCGTTTCTGTCATTTTTTTGGTCAATCCTGTCTTCGTGAATATTTTAAGAAATCATCAAACGTGGCTTTTGATTGTTTTTATATATATATATATATATTAGGAACAAAAAAAAAAGTTAATAAGTCAAGACAAGGATGAATTGTTAGAGCTGCCATTGAAAAGCAACTGTGGGTGTTTAAACTTGCAATTTCCTTCGTTTAAAAGAACTTAATTTGAAGAGAAATAATCGATACTCTCGGAGGACGTCCGGGGTTAAATTTTAAAAAAAATCGAGCAAAAACCATGCCGCTTAGAGTTGGTCCTTGACTTATGACTGGTTGTGTAACAACCGTTCGAAGTTACAGTGGCTCATAAAATGACACGCTGACTCAACTCTTGGGTCTTCGCCATCCCTGCCTCAGAATAACAGAGTAACAGAGTTGGAAGGGACCTTGGAGGTCTTCTAGTCCAACCCCCTGCTTAAGCAAGAGACACTATGCCATTCCAGGCAAACAATTGTCTAATCTCTTCTTAAAAACCTCTAGTTTTGGAGTACCCACAACTTCTGGAATTTTTAAAGAAATATTCCTTCCTCATTTCATAATAATATAAAGGTAAAAGTTCCCTTTGCACATCTGTGCTGGTCGTTCCCGACCCTAGGGGGCGCTGCTCATCTCCGTTTCAAAGCCGAAGAGCCAGCGCTGTCCGAAGATGTCTCCGTGGTCATGGGGCCGGCATGACTCAATGCCGAAGGCGCACGGAACGCTGTTCCTTTCCCACCAAAGGTGGTCCCTATTTTTCTACTTGCATTTTTACATGCTTTCAAACTGCTATTTTTTATTTATTTTATTTTTATTTTATTTTTCATTTTATTTTTTCAAATTTATACCCCGCCCTTCTCCTTGTTAGGACCCAGGCATTATTAAAAAACCATAACAAAATGACAGAATACATTATTAAAAGCAATTAAATTAAGTCCCATGCTAAAAACCCATTTAAAAACCTGAGCATTAAAATGTATAGATAAAAGTCAGAAACGGGGGGCTATGCTAGGCCGGCTTGTTGGAATAGATACGTCTTAAGACGTTGGCGGAAGAGGCGGAGGTCTGAGGTGATGCGTAGGTCGGGGGGTAGGTCGTTCCAGAGGGCTGGGCCCGCCACAGAGAAGGCCCTTCCCCTGGGCGTCGCCAACCGGCATTGCCTGGCCGACGGTACCCGGAGAAGACCCTCTGTGGGAGCGGAGCGGACGAAGGGATGTAGGTTGGCAGAAGCAGCAACAAGTAATGGGAACTCACTCCATTATGCAGCGCTAGGGATTCAAACTGCCGAACTTCTGATCGACAAGCTCAGCGTTTTAGCCACTGAGCCATTATTATTAATATTATTTAGTGGAAAGTTGTGGATTTGCTGAAATAAAACAACATATAATGGCAATCTACGTAAATCTGCTAATCTGTTGACTTCTCCCATATGTTTCGATTGTCTGACATCGTTATTCCTCTTGACTTTCTCTCAAAGTAAATAGAAATGCAACGTTTTCCATAAGCTGGAACAGGTTTCTATTCCTTTCTTTTCCTCCAGAAAAAAAAAATGGGAGGGAAAATACCAAAAAAGAATCGAAAAACATTTAAGATACTTATATATATATATATATATGAAGTGGATATATTATTATTAATCATCCCTTAAAGAAATTTAACATATATATATATATATGCCGTTGAAAAATGTTCATTTTAAGGAAATAGTATTTATTTATTTATTTTTCAAATTTATACCCCGCCCTTCTCCTTGTTAGGACCCAGAGTGGTGCACAGGCATTATTAAAACCATAACAAAAGAACAGTATACATTATTAAAAATATATTAAATTAAAAAACCCATGCTAAAAAACCCATTTAAAACCCTGCAAATTAACAATTTATAGATAAAAGTCAGAAACGGGGGGCTATGCTAGGCTGGCTTGTTGGAATAGATACGTCTTAAGACGTTGGCAGAAGAGGCGGAGGTCCGAGGTGGTGCGGAGGTCGGGGGGTAGGTCGTTCCAGAGGGCCGGACCCGCCACAGAGAAGGCCCTGGGCATCGCCAACCGGCATTGCCCGGCCGATGGTACCCGGAGAAGACCCTCTCTGTGGGAGCGGATCGGACGAAGGGATATATGGGGCAGGAGGCGGTCTCGTATATAGCTAGGCCCCGAGCCATGGAGGAATAGTAATTCCTTCATTCCCTCCCTTCCTTCTTAATTGTTCTATTGATTCATGGCGCTTTTATGGTACTTTGTTTAGGCAAATCTCAGAGCTGGCCCAAAAGCAATACAGCACATCCAATCAATAAAAGTTCACAATGTACAATCCGTAATCAATTCAGCATCAGCAACAGCGTGAGGCAAATTAAAATAAACAGCGCCTGTGTAAACCTTAGGAACTTAATCCTTTCTAAATCCTCAGTTGCTTGCTTAAACAGCGAGGATCTTATTATGTCTTCTAAATGTGTTTTTCTGATCTTAATTCTGAGAGTAAGTGATTCCTTAGGAGGGACACGGTTAGGATATTCAGCCTTATATTGGGTTGACAATATATATGAGCCTGTGTTCTTAAGGAGTTATGTAGCTTTAAGAACTGTGTTTGAATTCTGATTGGCTGTGCTTCTCAGCTCTACCATATAAGCAAGCTCAGGAACACAGTCCGTTCCCTTGTTTCGACCACTGAGTCCTGTGTTTACTGATTGCCACTGGAGGAGTTGAAGCTGAAGTATTTGCTTTGCATCACTGTAAGATAACTCTGTGTTTGGTGAAGGACTGTTATTGTTTGAGAAGTTAGAATCTCTGGTCAGAAGAAGTATTTTGGTTGCTACAAAGTAAAGACTATTTATTGTCTTACTATCACTGTTTTAGAGTTTGTTTGTGGTTACAGCAACGTATCTCTTTACTGTCTGGTGTATTACACTATTCCGCATTTATTTCCTAACACTGGTTACGGGACCAGTTGTAACACTGGTTCTGTACCCAGAGTTGCCAACAGACACCCTAATAAACCAACGCAGCAGTGGTAGGTTCCTACCGGTTCGTACTGGTTCGACCGAACCGGTAGTGGTTTGGCGGCCTGGGTCACTGGAACCAGCAGCGACCCAGGCCTGCCACGCCCCTAGGTGCCGCCATCTTGTTTTTTGCTTCTGCGCATGCGCAGAGCTATTTTTATTGCACGGCGCATGCGCACAAGCAATCATGACTGCCGGAACCCACCACCGCAACTCAAACATACAATCATCAAACGGTAAACAACCACCTAATGAAGGCACCACCAAGAACATTCCTGCCAACACTTAACAAGGCAAGCCACTGGTATATAAACAGAGAGCAAACACCGCACTCCTTCTATCTAGACGGATGACGTTACCTAGTTGGGTCATGAAGCGTCTGCAAGAAAACAGCCAAGCACAGAGAGCACAATGCATCTCCCAATAAAGCAAGTTTTGAATAATAGAAGTAGAAATTAGAAACGGGAAAAATACGATTGCGTACGTTTTATATTTAATATGCTATTATATTATATACAATTATGTTAAGCAAATGTAGCCAGATAATAGGCTGTTCCTAAAGTATTAATGTATGTTAAGGAAAATACACATACATAAATTGTTTTTAAAAATCTTCTCAATTAACAATTAGCACCTGCCTGGACTTAGATATTGGCCCACAGGATTCAAGGGGGATGGGACTTAGTCTGCTTGTGACTATGTAGGAATTCTAAGCTGATGCCTCTCTTTATACCTCCCACAGTTTCTGCTCTTTCTCCTCCTACAGTCTAGAACAGGGGTGTCAAACTCAATTTCATTTAGGGCCAAATCGGTTGTATTTGGCCTTGGCGGGAGGGGCAGAGTGGGCATGGCCAGCCTGACATCACTCATCTCGGGGGCATCTGTGGCAGCCCAAGCACTCTGCCAGTGGAAAAGGGCGCCCCAGTTCCGTTTTCGGCTGCGACAGACTCCTGCAACCCTCCGCCAGCGAAAATTGAGTTCCAGAGGCCCGCCCACAGCTGTGCCAAGCTCTGTTTTTGCTGGTAGAGGACGGTCCTTCACTGTTTCCAGGTCAAATCTGAACACCCTGCAGTCCAGGTCCGTCCCCCGAGCCTTGAGTTTGACACCCCTGGTCTAGAAGCAAGCTGGCAATCCGTGAATTTTCCACGACTTGACAAGACTAGGGTCTTCTTCTCCTAGCGCTCAGATTTTGGGCCAGCTAAAGTTTTGTACCCTGAGGTTCCTGTGTAGTCTTCAAGGGCAGTCCCACAATGAGTCATTTACAGCAGGAGTCCCCAAACATTTTGGCACCAGGGACCGGTTTCATGTAAAAAAAATTCCACGGACCGGTGGGAGCCTCCAGCGGGTGGGTCGAGTCACATGGGCCGCACGCGCGTTCAGCGGTCACATGCAACCGGGCGGGAAAACTGCCAGAGGTCCCGGGCGAAGGATCCTCGGCTAGGGCAGGGAAGGACGGGCAGCGTCCCGGGCAGGAGGGCCTGGCAGCCCCTTCCCCCCACGCAGGGCTGGGTGGTGCCCCGACGCCCCCCCCCAATGCAGGCCGTTGCCCCCGGGGAGCGCCCCGGCCAGCCGCCAGGATAACGGAGCATTTGCTACCCTTTCCTAAGAGTTGCGCTACTCTCTCAGCCACTCACTCCGGCCTGGTTGCTATCAAGCCACGGACCGGCACCGGTCCACGGCCCAAGGGTTGGGGACCCCTGATTTACAGCAATCCAGTCAAGGGGAGACTGACATGAGAAGGAGAATTGCCAATGCCTCTGTTTCCATTGGTGAATGTCCTTTGAGGTTTAGCTTTGCCCTGTTCTACATTATCTTCACTTTTTTTTCCCCTTCTCATTTTTTTCCGTAGAATCGGTGGAGAACTGTCCCAGCAACTGTTACGGAAACGGGGACTGTGTTTCTGGAACCTGCCATTGTTTCCTCGGATTTTTGGGGCCCGATTGTGGACGAGGTAGACGTCACTTCTTTTTCGAGAACTATCATTGCTGATTACGTGGAAGAAGGTCCTAAACAAACTCGTTTAGTTTCATTTCAGACACTGTCTGAGCTCTAGAGGAAGTTGTGTCTCAAGACGCTTAACCAGATCAGAGACAGCTGAATCATACACGGCCTGCTAAGTTTTAATCTCAGTCTGTGTGGTTTGGTGCCTTGTGTGAACCCAGCTGGTCTGATTATTTCTGCTGTGGCCATCGGGCGCCGGCCCCTGCGGCAGCCGAATCAGAGGAGGAAGGGGCGTGGGAGTTGGGGTCAACATCAAGGCAGCCTGAGAGCTCTGAGGGGGAAGAAGGAAAGGAGCTGCAGAGAGAGAGAGAGGAGGGGCCTGGGCTGTCCGTCAGCCCTCAGATGGAGAATCAACATTCCCCAGGTCTGGAGGTGACTAATGAAGAAGAACAGCTGGGTCCAGTGCCTGACGCATGGATACACAGAAGGTAGAGGAGAGGAGAGCAGTGGAAATCTATGGGCCGGTCCTTGGGATGGAAGAGCCACCGCTGCTAGCAAAGCCCCACCCTAGCTCTGGGGATAAAAGGCAGGGGGCAGAGATGAATAGATGTGGCAGAGGAGAGGAGAGCAGTGGAAATCTATGGGCCGGTCCATGAGACAGAAAAGTCACTGCTGCTAGCGAAGCCCCAGCCTAGCTCTGGGGATCAAAGGCAGGGGGCGGAGATGAATAGATGTGGCAGGCAACTATTCATCTTCTGGCTGGCTGGACTTATTAGCTGGCGTTGAGAGAGCTCACGCCCGTCCAGCTACTGTATGTAACCTGGGAGACAGCCTTGAAAAAAATATGCCTGGAATGTGCTTCTGTTTGTAGCTGCCGGGCTGCTTTCTCATTTTCCCATCCTCTTTGCCTATGGCAACTCGAGAGCAGGCGGGGGATGCTTTGTGAGTTGATACAAAGTCAGTGAGGAAGCCAGACTCACATAACAACCATGTTAACTAACTTAACAGTGATTCCCACATGACAAGGGTGGCGAGAAAAGTTGTAATAGGGGGCGAGACCCATTGAATGAATGTTTCACTTAGCAACAGAAATGTTGGGCTCCATTAGAGTGGTCCTTGTTAGGAATGTAATCCGAACGTTGGGTTTGCAATATATAAACCATGATTGTGATACTGTATCTGTAACTTTAACTACTGCAGTAGTAGTAAAATGTGATTGGCTGTTGTTTCCTCCATCGGCCATGAGAGGGAGCCAGAATCACTGTTAGATGCTGATCCTTAGATGATGGCTGTTGTGTATGTCCGGTACTGATCAGCCTGGATAATTGTGAGTTGTGCAACTCTTAGCCAACTTGGAGTACTAGACTGTTTCTATGATTCAGGACTACTTCTCGCTTGTTTATGAAGAAGTTTCTATCACTTTATTTTGCAACAAAAGTAAACATTTCTTTCTTTTACAATTCAGTGTCTGTGACTGCTAGTGTGGCTATTCAGCTACATTTCGCTACGTACTTTCGGTCTCCTAACGGAGATTTCCCTAACACTCCTAATCTGAGGACCACTTATAATCCATTTTAGATTTCCCTCCCCTTGTATCTGATCGGCGATCGTCTCCAGCTGCCGACGGACATTGATGGTGTTCCTAATGACCATTTCTTTGCGTTGCCTTCTTCCTTCTCAGCGTCTTGCCCAGTGTTGTGCAGCGGGAACGGACAGTACATGAAAGGGCGTTGTTTGTGTCACAGTGGGTGGAAAGGAGCCGAGTGCGACGTTCCCACCAATCAGTGCATCGACGTCTCTTGCAACAGCCACGGGACCTGCATCATGGGAACCTGTATTTGCAACCCGGGTTACAAGGGGGAGAGCTGCGAAG
This sequence comes from Rhabdophis nuchalis, assembly GCA_039707465.1. Classification (NCBI taxonomy): domain Eukaryota; kingdom Metazoa; phylum Chordata; class Lepidosauria; order Squamata; family Natricidae; genus Rhabdophis; species Rhabdophis nuchalis. The sequence continues at coordinate 62,511,987 of CM077649.1, forward strand.
AAGGTAATTTCCTTTTTTTTAAGATCCTTTTTTAAGGTCCATGGCGGGTCCTTTCCCCACCATGGGATCCCTTTCAGAAGGCCTTAACGCTCGTTCGAGTCACTTGCCACGGTTGGTGCTGGTGGAGTTTCGGAGAGAGAGAGAGAGAGGCTCCGCCGAGCGGTAAGCCTTCACAGCGGCGTTTCTCAACCTTGGCAACTTTAAGGTGGGCAGATGTCAACTCCCAGAATTCCCCAGCCAGCACTGGGGAATTCTGGTCATCGTTTCAGACCAAACAGAGGAACAGGAGGAGCGAAGGTGGGCAAAAAAGCAATTGAAGGAGCAGCAACTTCCGACTTCCTGCAGGCTTCCCCATTGAATTTGCTGATGGGAATCTGGCAGGGAGTGTCAGAAATCTTCCTTCCTTCCTCCCTCCCTCCCTCCCTCCCTCCCTCCCTCCCTCCCTCCCTCCTCCCTTCCTTTTTGTCCTGTATTCCGATCCTATCCTATCCTATCCTGTATACCTTTTATATTCTGTCCTGTATATTTCTTCTCTTCTCTTCTCTTCTCCCCTGTCCTGTCCTGTCCTGTATATCTATCCTATCCTATCCTATTCCTATTCCTAACCTATTCCTAACCCTAACCCTATCCCTATCCCTATCCTATCCCATCCCATCCCATTCCATATTCTATTCCATTCCATTCCATTCCAATCCATACTCTATTCTATTCTATTCTATTCTATATTCTATTCTATTCCATTCCATATTCTATTCTATTCCATTCCATATTTTATTCCATATTCTATTCCATTCCATTCCATTTTCTATTCTATTCCATTCCATTTCATATTCTATTCTATTCTATTCCATTCCATTCCAATCCATTCCATTCCATATTCTATTGCATTCCATATTCCATTCCATTCCATTCCATATTCTATTCCATTCCATTCCATATTCTATTCCATTCCATTCCATATTCTATTCCAGGGGTGGCGAACTGTGGCTCTTTTATGACTCATGGACTGCAATACCCAGAATTCCTGAGCCAGCCATGCTGGCTCAGGAATTCTGGGTAGTGAAGTCCATGAGTCATAAAAGAGCCACAGTTCGCTACCCCTGTTCTATTCCATTCCATATTCCATTCCATTCTATTCCATATTCTATTCTATTCCATTCCATATTTTATTCCATATTCTATTCCATTCCATTCCATTTTCTATTCTATTCCATTCCATTTCATATTCTATTCTATTCCATTCCATTCCATATTCTATTGCATTCCATATTCCATTCCATTCCATATTCTATTCCATTCCATTCCATATTCCATTCCATATTCTATTCCATATTCTATTCTGTTCTGTTCTGTTCTGTTCTATTCTATTCCATTCCATTCCATTCCATTCCATTCCATTCCATATTCCATTCTATTCCATTTTCTATTCTAGTCTAATGTACTCTACTCTACGTTTTCACTTTCTCTTCCTCTTCTTTTCCTTTCTTAGCTGAAGATGCCAGTTGTTGCGATGCCTTCCTTTTATTTTTATTTATTTTATTATTTATTTTATTAAATTTATACCCCGCCCTTCTCCTTGTTAGGACCCAGGACGGCGCACAGGCATCATTTAAAAACACAAAATACAATAAATATCAGTTAAAATGTATTAAATTAATAAACCCGTGCTAAAACCCAATATTTAAAACCCTTACCAAATTATAAATTTTCTTAAAAAGTCAGAAACGGGGGGCTATCCTAGGCCGGCTTGTTGAAATAAATACGTCTTAAGACGTTGGCGGAAGAGGCGGAGGTCCGAGATAGTGCGGAGGTCGGGGGGTAGGTCGTTCCAGAGGGCCGGGCCCGCCACAGAGAAGGCCCTTCCCCTGGGTGTCGCCAACCGGCATTGCCCCGCCGACGGCACCCAAAGAAGATCCTCTCTGTGGGAGCGGATCGGACGAAGGGATGTATGGGGCAGGAGGCGGTCTCGTATATACAATATATTTTACACCACCTCTGGCTGTGTAGCGTTGCTCCTGAAACACCTGGCAGCCTCCCCACCCCCCACCCCCCCGCCACCGCCTTCTCCCTCTTCATCAAAATTATGGATGCCCCAATTACTTCAGTCCCTATCGTAACCAGCGTTAGACGTAATCGATGAACTTAAGTGTGTCTCACCTTGTCTGGGATAGCAGCCGTTTTCATTTATTTTGTTTTTAAGGGCATCCCGGGAGACAGGATACACACACACACATCAATCCTGCCGGGTGTGGACTTACCCAAGTTACACAAACCCCCCAATACCAAGAGACCGAAGTAGATTAGATATGGATATGAATAATCAATCAATTCCTTCTCAGCCAGCAGCTTCTGCCAAAGCGAAGCTTTTAATGCAGTCTGAAATAACTCTTCGTCCATCTGCCATTATTTCTACTTTCGGATAAACCATTTTTCTCCCCTTAAGGTTATCTGAAAGGGGTTTTACTTTTACTTTTTCTGCACAAGGCTAGCACAGAGTTCCTTGAAGTAGCAGTAGCAATAGCACGTGGACATATTATTATTATTATTATTTTAAAAAAAACCAATTTCATTGTAATTTTAGTACAATGACAATAAAGATGATGATGATGATGATGATGATGATGATGATGATGATTATTATTATTATTATTATAATATATACCACTTTATAGTGCTTTACAGCCTCTCTCTAAGCGGTTGACAGAACCAGCCTCTTGCCCCCAACAATCTGGGTCTTCATTTAACCCACCTCGGAAGGAGGGAAGGTTGAGTCAACCTTGAGCTGGTCAGGATCGAACTTCAAGCTGTGGGAAGAGTTAGCCTGCAATACTGCATTCAAACCACTGTACCATCAAGGAAGGAAAGAAGGGCAATAGCAGTAGCACTTAGACTTATATACCGCTTCACTGTGCTTTTACAGCCCTCTCTAAGCGGTTTACAGAGTCAGCCTCTTGCCACCCCCCACCCCCAACCATCTGGGTCCTCATTTTACCCGCTTCGGAAGGATGGAAGGTTGAGTCAACCTTGAGCAGGTCAGGATCGAACTCCTGGCAGTGGGCAGAATTAACCTGCAATACTGAATTCTAACTACCGGCCACCAGGGCACCCTTCCTTCCTTCCTTCCTTCCTTCCTTCCTTCCTTCCCCCCCCCCCCTCCCAATAGCATTTAAGACTTATACTCTGCTTCACAGCGCTTTTACAGCCCTCTCTAAGCGCTTTACAGAGTCAGCCTCTTGCCCCCCAACAATCTGGGCCCTCCTTTGACCCACCTCGGAAGGACGGAAGGCTGAGTCAACTTTCAGCCTGGTGAGATTTGAACTGTCAAATTGCAGGCAGCCGGCCGGCAGCCGAAGTAGCCTGCAGTACCGCACTCTCACCACTGCGCCACCGTGGCCCATAAATAAAATAAGTAAAAATAAAAGCCGTGGATTAGATAGACATGGAGGATCCTAGGTGTTCTTTGAGCTTGGTGGTTTTCTTGCAGACATTTCATGACTAGTGATGATGCTAGCAGCACTGATGATGTTACCTGGTTGGGCAATGAAATGTCTACAGGAAAATAATTAAGGTCAGAGAACACCAAGGGCCCCACAGTCATCCTCCTTCTCTTCCTCCTGCTCCTTCTCCCCCTCCTCCTCTCTGCAACTCCCACCCTCTTCCAGTGCCAACAATGTTACCTAGTTGGGTAATAAAATGTCTTCAATCAAACCACCATGCTCAGAGAGCGCCGAGAACCCTCGAGCAATAAATACAGGTAGTCCTCGACTTAACACTAAATGAATGGTTGTAAGCTGAGGACTACCTGCATTCTCTAAAATTCAAGGTTGGGCTCTATTTTGGGAAGTTATTTCTCAACCCCATTTTGTCAGGAGGTGCGAAAAGCGTGTTTTCTGCTGCTTCATCTGTCATTAGCTTTTTTTGTTTTTTAAAGGCACTTACGGTGCTGAACGTAATTACGATTCTTTCCTGGTTTTGCTGTAATTTTATTTACATGTCTTGTTTCCCGACTGCTTGGTAAGTCTCTTGAGGCAATACAAGCTGAGTCGAGAGCTTTAAATAAATAGAAACTCAACGTTCATTGGCCGGCAGCCCAAAATGTGTTTTTTTTTTTTTTAAAAACCGGCAAAAGAAGTAAAGCGAAGCTTTTCCACCCAACTTGTTGACTGAAGTATCTTTCCCTCTGCGCTTGAATCTTTTACACCAGGTGTAAGAGCTGTTCCCCTAAGAGGAAATTAATGCTAAAAGAGTGCATAAAGGCTGCTCCACGGAACATTTATTCAAATCAGTTCCTCTCTCAATCCTTCCGTAATGTTGATTTCCAATATTTTACAAACCTTCACGTTTTTCCTTTGGAGGAGGTACAGATAATACAATACAATAGCAGAGTTGGAAGGGACCTTGTAGGTCTTCTAGTCCAACCCCCTGCGTGGGCAGGAACCTTATACCATTTCAGACAAATGGCTATCTAACATCTTCTTAAAGACTTCCAGGGTTGGGGCATTCACAACTTCTGGAGGCAAGCTGTTCCAGAGGTTAATTGTTCTAACTGTCAGGAAATTTCTCCTTAGTTCTAAGTTGCTTCTCTCCTTGATTAGTTTCCACCCATTGCTTCTTGTCCTGCCCCCAGGTGCCTTGGAGAATAGTTTGACTCCCTCTTCTTTGTGGCACCCTCTGAGATATCGGAACACTGCTATCATGTCTCCCCTGGTCCTTCTCTTCATCAAACTAGACATACCCAGTTCCTGCAACCATTCTTCGTATGTTTTAGTCTCCAGTCCCCTAATCATCTTGGTTGCTCTTCTCTGCACTCTTTCCAGAATCTCCACGTCTTTTCTACATCGTGGCGACCAAAACTGTATGCAGTATTCCAAGTGTGGCCTTACCAAGGCACCATACAGTGGCATTAACCCTTCACGTGATCTACATTCTCTCCCTCTGTTTATGCAGCCTAGAACTGTGTTGGCTTTTTTGGCAGCTGCTGCACACTGCTGGCTCATATTTCAATGGTTGTCCACTAGGATTCCAAGATCCCTCTCACAGTTGCTACTATTGAGCAAGGTACCATCTATACTGTCCCTGTGCATTTGGTTTTTCTTGCCTATATGTAGGACCTTACTTTTTTCACAATTGAATTTCATTAATAATAAAGATAATAAAGGCCTCCTCTTTTTATTAATTCAGTATGTTTCAGGTTTTAGGGAGCGCCCTCTATTTATTTCCTGCAATATTAAGGTTTTAAAAAATATATACATTAGGAGTTTTCTCCTGCCTTGGCTCACATTTGTAAAAATAAAATACCTGAATGAGCCAGTGGTCTCCTTGAAAATTTTAAAGCAGCGTCTTTGTTGCAAACTCCATCTTTTTTTTAAATTATTTTTCAAATTTATACCTCGCCCTTCTCCTGACAAGGACCCAAGGCGGCGCACAGGCAATCTTAAAAACCGTACAAAAATATAAAAATACATTATTAAAAATTAATTAAATTATATCCCGTGCTAAAAACCCTTATAAAACCTTACGAATTAAAATTTATCAGAATAAAAGTTAGAAACGGGGAGCTATACTAGGACGGCTTGTTGGAATAAATACGACTTAAGACACTGGCGGAAGAGGCGGAAGTCCGAGATAGTGCGTAAATCGGGGATAGGTCGTTCCAGAGGGTTGGGGCCCGCCACAGAAAAGGCCCTTCCCCTGGGTGTCGCCAACCGGCATTGCCCAGCTGACGGTACCCGGAGAAGGCCCTCTCTGTGGGAGCGGATCGGACGAAGGGATGTATGGGGCAGGAGGCGGTCTCGTATGTAGCTAGGCCCCGAGACATGGAGCGATTTAAAGATGGTCGTCAGCACCTTGAAGCGCACCCGAAAGGCCACAGGTAGCCAGTGCAGCTCGCGCAGGAGAGGTGTTATGTGGGATTGCCTTGAGGCACCCATAATCACCCGCGCGGCCGCATTCTGGACTAGCTGTAACCTTCGAGTGCACCTCAAGGGGAGCTCCATGTAGAGAGCGTTACAGTAGTCCAACCGGGATGTCACGAGCCAGTTAATAACCAGCCAGTCAACAACTTTTGAAGTACTCTAAGGCAGACCTTTTCTACTGCGGGAGTCCCCCACTCGCAGGTATGGCCCTCCGCGTCAACGAGGGCCCCACCTTGATGAGGGATTCTGTATCAAGAGAGGTGGGCGGGTCGCAGTTCTAGGGGTGTTTGAACAAAATTCTTAATTTGGCTTTTAGGGGGTTCCAGGGAGGAGGGAGGGATAGTTTACAATTTAAATGGGGGGATTTAATCTGGTTTTAGCGCAGGCTTTGTCATTTAATAAGTTTTTAAATTATAATTGGTACTATTTTGTATATTGTTTTAAATTCCTGTGCGCCGCCCTGGGTCCTCACGGAGAAGGGCGGGATATAAATTGAATAAATTGAATTGAATTGAATTGAACTTTTGGCGGGACAATCACGCTTTTCAAGAATTAGTCCCGCGGCCCGCCGCCTCTTAAAAATGTCCCACTTTTTGTCTGGAGAGGCGGCGGGCGGGCGGCAGCAGCCAGAGCAGGCTGGCAGGCAGGCGAGGGCCGGCGAGGGAGGAGCGAGCGAGAAGCCAGCAGGCGGCGGAGGAGGAAGAGGATAACTGCGCATGGCGGGGGTGCGGCCCTGAATTTTGCGGCGCACCCGCTCTGGCTGCCACTTCCTGGCCGCGCCACTAAGCGCGTGCAGAGCAACCACCACCCGCCTGCCCCCACCCCACCCCAGCCAGCGAGGGAACCTCAGGTATGGCCAATGAGGGAAGCGGCGGCTGCAGGGCCGGGAAACACCGCTGAGCCCCCCCGCCCCCCCGTCAATGGTGTCCCGCTTGACAAATTTTCAAATCTGGTCACCTTAGTGTAAATAGCACATACGGCACAACGCAAAACACGCACTCTGGTGAGTGAGAAGTTCAGCACGAGACCGAAAGCTTGGAAGACAAAAACCTGTCTTGGATCCTGCAACATTATCCTGAAACAAGTATATCTGCCTTCATGTGCAAAAGTCTTAAAGTTGCCAAAGTTGGACACCCCTGGGTTAGATCCAGAGGTGGTTGTCAGGGGTTCCAAATAGCATCCAAAAGTAAACCAGAGTCCGAGGCAAAGGATTCCTCAAGGTTCCAATTGATGAAGAGAGCCACGTTGGCACATCCGGGGAAACCCGAATCTGGAAGCTTCCCGGTTTTCCCCACCCAGTTGAAAGCTCCAGATCTTGACCCCTACATCCACACGCCCATCACACGATCCAATCTCCCACTGCCACGCTTCCATCCCTCCTGTTCCGGTCGGGTGCAGAGGTGCAGAGATAAAGGATGACCTTGGCTTTCTAGAAAGGAATGTTGTTATGGCTGCATATCATCTCACTCCGTACAATCCCCCTTCCCATTTCCCCACAATAGAAAAGGCACAGTAGAAAGATAGAAAGTGTGGCAGGCCAAAGATCCAAGAGGAATATGGCTGCAGGTCTGACGGTGGTATTCAGCCGGTTCAGACCGGTTCACCCAAAGTGGTAGCGCAAGTCGCTGGTGGGCCTGACCATCTGCCCCAACTCTATGCCCTCATGCTTAGGCGCGCATTTGAGGCTGGGCCCATGCGCGGAAGGCATGCGTGCAAGCAACGTGCATGCGCAGAAGGCTGGGTGCGCCTGGGGGTGAACCAGGGGTAACAAAATGTGAAACCCACTGCTGGTTAGATCATAGTTTTGGACAAGTGCTGAAACCTGGTTCCCCATTTTGCCCGCCTGGAAATAACAAGCCATTATTTTGCACTCTTTGCGTAAAGACAAATTTATATGGGTCCAGTTCCATTCTGTACTTCAGGGCCTACTTGAATTATTATCTGACGTGGCATACACTATCCGAATAGTCTGTATTTAGTAATCTTTCTTCTTCTTCTTCTTCTTCTTCTTCTTCTTCTTCTTCTTCTTCTTCTTCTTCTTCTTCTTCTTCTTCTTCTTCTTCTTCTTCTTCTTCTTCTTCTCCTCTTCTCCTCCTTCTCTTCTCCTCCTCCTCCTCCTCTTCCTCTTCTCCTCCTCTTCTCCTCCTCCTCCTCTTCTTCTCCTCCTCCTCTTCTCCTCCTCCTCCTCTTCCAATTATTCTTCTCCTCTTCTCCTCCTCCTCCTCCTCCTCTTCCTCCTCCTCTTCTCCTCCTCCTCCTTCTCCTCCTCCTCTTCTTCTTTTTCTTCTACATATATAAAAATGGCTGTGTATATATATACGTTCCAGCATAACTCTGGAACGCCTCAAGCAATTTCAAGCAAACTCAATGCACAGATGACCATCTCTCTGGAGACAAATACTGTGGGGGTAAGACACCCTTAACACCCCTCGGGTGTTTGGGTCGGCCTGGGGTAATTGAACTGTTTTATTAGAACAATTAACCTCTGGACAATTAACCTCTGGACAATTTATTAGAACAATTAACCTCTGGAACAGCTTGCCTCCAGCAGTTGTGAATGCCCCAACCCTGGAAGTCTTTAAAAAGATGTTAGACAGCCATTTGTCTGAAATGGTATAAGATTCCTGCCCATGCAGGGGGTTGGACTAGAAGACCTACAAGGTCCCTTCCAACTCTGCTATTGTATTGTATTGTATTGTATTAGGGCTTTTTAGGGGTTTAGTTTTAGTTGGTTTGGGATTTTAGCGCAGGGTTTAAGTTTAATTCATTTTAATATTGTATTTATGCTTGTGGTTTTATACATGTATTTTTAAATTCCCTGTGCACCGCCTCGAGTCCCTTCGGGGAGAGAGAGCAGTTTATAAATTAAAATTATTATTATTATTATTATTATTATTATTATTATTATTATTATTATTCTGTTAAGATGCAGCCTGTTGTGCCTTCAAACGGCTTCCACTGTACTGCCGTAAAATGGCTTCTACTGTACAGCACAGTGGAGTTGCCATGGTAACAGCTTCACAGCACTCCACAAGGGGGGGCTCCCTCTGGTAAGAGGGAAAATCCCAACATTAGAAATGACGTTCGGTCTGGACATTTGTGAATGTCTCCTTCAGGACTGGGGTAAAGAAATACCTGGGCATCGGCGGGTGAACAGCTAGTAAAGAATCAAAGCTTGCTGCGCCCACTCTCACCTCAGTTTTAGGAAGTTTAGTCACGTTCCTCCTGGTTTGTTTTTCTTCTTTCCTGAAATGAAAAGTGTTGTGTTCCTTGAGATCCTTGTCCATGGGCTTTCTAGGTCTCTAGGATGCTGCAAATTTAGAGCCCCATTCCTGGGTGACTCTTCAGCGCCATTCCCACAATGAACAAAAGCCACAAGGGAGTTTGAGGAGCCCCCCATTCACTTTACTTGGCTTGGCACTCCTCTATTCCCAGTGGATAGTGCCAGCGGTCGTAGCTTCTGCTGTTCTCCCATTCATGGAAAGAAGTCCGAGAATTGGGCTGAGCCCTCAAGCTGGCTGAGCAGTGGGATTTTGAAGTGCATTATTCTCTTTGGAGAAAAACGGGGAGAGGTTGATCAGAACCACAGCGAGTGGGAGGGAGGGAGGGAGAGATGAAGGTGTTTGCAACAAAGAGAAGGAGAAATAGGGAGGGAAGGAGGGAAGAAGGAAGGAGAAAGGGAAGCAAAAAAGAGCAAAGCAGAAATTAGGAAAGAAAAAGAAGGAATGGGAAGGAGGGAAGGAAAAGAGAAGGAAGGAAGGAAGAGGATAAAAGAAAGAAGGTAGGGGAAGAAAGAAAGAGCAGGAAATGGAAAGAAAGAAAGAAAGAAAGAAAGAAAGAAAGAAAGAAAGAAAGAAAGAAAGAAAGAAAGAAAGAAAGAAAGAGAAAGAAAGAAAGAAAGAAAGAAAGAAAGAAAGAAAGAAAGAAAGAAAGAAAGAAAGAAAGAAAGAAAGAAAGAAAGAAAGAAAGAAAGAAGAAAGAGAAAGAAAGAAGCAAAGAAAAAAAGCAAAAAAGAAGTTAGGGAAGAAAAAGAAGGAATGGGAAGAAATGAAGGAAAAGAGAAGGAAGGAAAGAAGAGGATAGAAGTAAGGTAGGGGAAGGAAGGAAAGAAAGAGAAGAAAGGGATGAAAAAGAGTCAAGCAGGAAGAAAAAATGGAACAAGAAGGAAGGGAAGAAATAAGGAAAGAAGTAGGAAGTTAGGGAAGAAA
>CM077649.1:62524609-62772109 GCA_039707465.1 Rhabdophis nuchalis
ACACCCCAGGGTTCTGAAGGAACTGGCAGACGAGATCTCAGAACCACTGAACTATATCTTTCAGAGATCCTGGAGCACCGGGGAACTGCCAGAAGACTGGAAAAGAGCAGATGTGGTTCCCATCTTCAAAAAAGGAAAAAAAACAGATCCAGGAAACTATAGACCCATCAGCCTGACCTCAATACCAGGAAAGATTCTGGAAAAGATAATTAAACAACAAATAAGTGAACACCTAGAAGCAAACAAAGTAATAGCCAAAAGCCAACATGGGTTTGTCAAAAACAGATCATGCCAGACGAATCTAATTGCATTCTTTGACAAAGTAACAAAATCAGTGGACCAGAGGAATGCTGTTGATATAATTTACCTGGACTTCAGTAAGGCATTTGATAAAGTAGACCATAACCTACTATTAGATAAAGTAGAAAATTGTGGGTTAGACAGCAGCACCACCAAATGGATTCGTAACTGGCTGACCAACCGCACTCAACGTGTAGTCCTCAATGGAACTGCATCTACATGGAAGGAAGTATGCAGTGGAGTCCCCCAAGGCTCTGTTTTAGGCCCAGTACTCTTTAACATCTTCATCAACGATTTGGATGAGGGGATAAATGGGGAACTCATCAAATTCGCAGACGACACCAAGCTGGCAGGAATAGCCAACACTCCAGAAGATAGGCTTAAGATACAGAAGGATCTAGACAAACTTGAACATTGGGCACTGTCTAATAAAATGAAATTCAATTGTGAAAAAAGTAAGGTCCTACATATAGGCAAGAAAAACCAAATGCACAAGTACAGTATAGGTGGTACCTTGCTCAATAGTAGCAACTGTGAGAGGGATCTCGGAATCCTAGTGGACAACCATTTAAATATGAGCCAGCAGTGTGCAGCAGCTGCCAAAAAAGCCAACACAGTTCTAGGCTGCATCAACAGAGGGATAGAATCTAGATCGCGTGAAGTGTTAATGCCACTGTATAGTGCCTTGGTAAGGCCACACTTGGAATACTGCATACAGTTTTGGTCGCCACGATGTAGAAAAGACGTGGAGACTCTGGAAAGAGTGCAAAGAAGAGCAACCAAGATGATTAGAGGACTGGAGACTAAGACATATGAAGAACGGCTGCAGGAGCTGGGTATGTCTAGTTTGATGAAGAGAAGGACCAGGGGAGACATGATAGCAGTGTTCCGATATCTCAGAGGGTGCCACAAAGAAGAGGGAGTCAAACTTTTCTCCAAGGCACCTGGGGGCAGGACAAGGAGCAATGGGTGGAAACTAACCAAGGAGAGAAGCAACTTAGAACTAAGGAGAAATTTCCTAACAGTAAGAACAATTAACCTCTGGAACAGCTTGCCTCCAGCAGTTATGAATGCCCCAACCCTGGAAGTCTTTAAAAAGATGTTAGACAGCCATTTGTCTGAAATGGTATAAGATTCCTGCCCATGCAGGGGGTTGGACTAGAAGACCTACAAGGTCCCTTCCAACTCTGCTATTGTATTATTGTATTGTATTCTACTCATGCTCTATGCCTTCCTTCCTTCCCTCCCTCGTGTATCTTGTCTTTTTATGTACACTGAGAGCATCTGCACCAAAGACAAATTCCTTGTGTGTCCAATCACACTTGGCCAATAATTCTATTCTATTCTTCACTCCCTCCCTCCCTCCCTCCCCCCTCCCTCCCTCCTTCCTTCCTTCCTTCCTTCCTTCCTTCTTTCCTTCCCTTTCTCTTCTTGAAAGACTCCAGTGACCCTTTTTAGAATCTCAACATCTTTTTTATAGTGTGGTGGTCAAAACTGGATGCAGTATTCATATGTTTGAACAGCCCATCTTCAGGAGGATAGCATTAGCAATAGTGCTTAGACTTATATACCGCTTCACAGGGCTTTACAGCCCTCTCTGAGTGGTTTAGAGAGTCAGCGTGTTGCCCCCCAACAATCTGGGCCTTTCCAAACTCGGAAAGATAGAAGGCTGAGTTAACTTTGAGGTGGTCAGGATCAAACTCCTGGCAATGAGCTGAATTACCTTACAGTTCTGCATTCTACTTTACTCTTCCTATTCCTATTCCTATTCCTACTCTACTCTACTCCACTCCACTCCACTCCACTCCACTCTATTCTATTTTCTACTAGCCATTCCCGGCCACAGGTTGCTGTGCCCCAGTCTGGTTAAATGGCCAACCAATCTGTGTGTAGATCTACACCTGCACACACAAACACGTACACACAACCACCATATAACCCCCAACCTACCTACCTACTGTATTTCTCTCTCTCTATCCCTCTACCTACCTACCTATCTACTGCATTTCTCCCTCCTTCTCTCTATCCCTATAGCTGTCTACCTACCTACTGTATTTCTCCTTCTCTATCCCTCTACCTACCTACCAACCTACCTACTGTATTTCTCCCTCTCTTTATCCCTCTACCTACCTACCTACTGTATTTATTCCTCTCTCTCTATCCCTCTACCTACCTACCTACCAACCTACTTACCGTATTTCTCCCTCTCTCTATCCCTCTACCTACCTACCTACCTATTTACCTACCTACTTACTGCATTTCTCCCTCCCTCTCTCTATCCCTCTACCTACCTACCTACCTACCTATTGAATTTCTCCCTAAGAGTATTTTATCTCTTAAACGACGACATAATACCTGTAGCCCACTGCTCTCTCTGTATCCATCTACCTACTTTTTTTTTTACAATTTTTTACATTTTTTACATTGAGTGTACCTGGCACAGGTGTAACATCTACACAATCTATATATATCATCGGTGCCGTATTTGAAAGGAACGTTGTGTGAAAATGTGGAAGCGATCGGGGCAGGACTTTCGGAGATTCGCGGTTCTGAACAAACTCTTGTTCCATTTTTATTTATGTAAGATTCTAAATTACAGGAACTTCTAGGTGCACTGAGAGCTTATGCACCAGAGATAAATTCCTCGCCTGCCCAATCACCCTTGGCCAATAAAGAATTCTAATTCACGTTTCCCCATTTTCTCTTCCTTGCTTTGCAGTGGACTGCATGGACCCCACCTGCTCTGCCCGTGGCGTTTGCGTGAGAGGAGAGTGCCACTGTTCCGTGGGCTGGGGAGGGGCCAACTGTGAGACCCCGAGAGCCACTTGTCTGGATCAGTGTTCGGGCCACGGAACCTTCCTGTCCGAAACCGGTCTCTGCACCTGTGATCCCAACTGGACTGGCCACGACTGTTCCACAGGTAATGGCACCTACGAATGTACTTCCGGTGAACCTTTGCGTGTCCGTCTGGTTGTAGAACAATCTCGTGGATCTCCCTGTACCGGAGTTGCCAAGAGGCAGGTCTGTTGTGATCCAAACCTGGGGTGAAACGGATATGAATTGCAAGTGGCTGTTGAGATGAATAGATGTGGCAGAGGAGAGGAGAGCAGTGGAAATCTATGGGCAGGTCCTTGGGACGGAAGAGCCACCGTTGCTAGTGAAGCCCCACTCTAGCTCTGGGGATCAAAGGCAGGGGGCGGAGATGAATAGATGTGGCACAGGAGAGGAGAGCAGTGGAAATCTATGGGCAGGTCCTTGGGACGGAAGAGCCACTGCTGCTAGTGAAGCTTCACCCTAGCTTTGGGGATAAAAGGCAGGAGGCGGAGATGAATAGATGGGGCAGAGGAGAGGAGAGCAATGGAAATCGATGGGCAGGTCCTTGGGACGGAAGAGCCACTGCTGCTAGTGAAGCTTCACCCTAGCTCTGGGGATCAAAGGCAGGGGGCGGAGATGAATAGATGTGGCACAGGAGAGGAGAGCAGTGGAAATCTATGGGCAGGTCCTTGGGACGGAAGAGCCACTGCTGCTAGTGAAGCTTCACCCTAGCTTTGGGGATAAAAGGCAGGAGGCGGAGATGAATAGATGGGGCAGAGGAGAGGAGAGCAATGGAAATCTATGGGCCGGTCCTTGGGACGGAAGAGCCACTGCTGCTAGTGAAGCTTCACCCTAGCTCTGGGGATAAAAGGCAGGGGGCGGAGATGAATAGATGTGGCAGAGGAGAGGAGAGCATTGGAAATCTATGGGCAGGTCCTTGGGACGGAAGAGCCACCGCTGCTAGCGAAGCCCCACCCTAGCTCTGGGGATCAAAGGCAGGGGGCGGAGATGAATAGATGTGGCAGAGGAGAGGAGAGCAGTGGAAATCTATGGGCAGGTCCTTGGGATGGAAGAGCCACCGCTGCTAGTGAAGCTCCACCCTAGCTCTGGGGATCAAAGGCAGGGGATGGAGATGAATAAATGTGGCAGAGGAGAGGAGAGCAGTGGAAATCTATGGGCCGGTCCTTGGGACGGAAGAGCCACCGCTGCTAGTGAAGCCCCACCCTAGCTCTGGGGATCAAAGGCAGGGGGCGGAGATGAATAGATGTGGCAGAGGAGAGCAGTGGAAATCTATGGGCCGGTCCTTGGGATGGAAGAGCCACCGCTGCTAGTGAAGCCCCACCCTAGCTCTGGGGATCAAAGGCAGGGGGCGGAGATGAATAGATGTGGCAGAGGAGAGGAGAGCAGTGGAAATCTATGGGCAGGTCCTTGGGATGGAAGAGCCACCGCTGCTAGTGAAACTCCACCCTAGCTCTGGGGATCAAAGGCAGGGGATGGAGATGAATAGATGTGGCAGAGGAGAGGAGAGCAATGGAAATCTATGGACTGGTCCTTGGGACAGAAGAGCCACCGCTGCTAGCGAAGCCTCACCCCTAGCTCTGGGGATAAAAGGCAGGGGGCGGAGATGAATAGATGTGGCAGAGGAGAGGAGAGCAGTGGAAATCTATGGGACGGTCCTTGGGACGGAAGAGCCACCGCTGCTAGCGAAGCTTCACCCTAGCTCTGGGGATAAAAGGCAGGGGGCAAAGATGAATAGATGTGGCAGAGGAGAGGGGAGCAGTGGAAATCTATGGGACGGTCCTTGGGACGGAAGAGCCACTGCTGCTAGTGAAGCTTCACCCTAGCTCTGGGGATAAAAGGCAGGGGGTGGAGATGAATAGATGTGGCAGAGGAGAGGAGAGCATTGGAAATCTATGGGCCGGTCCTTGGGACGGAAGAGCCACCGCTGCTAGCGAAGCTTCACCCTAGCTCTGGGGATAAAAGGCAGGGGGCAAAGATGAATAGATGTGGCAGAGGAGAGGAGAGCAGTGGAAATCTATGGGCCGGTCCTTGGGACGGAAGAGCCACCGCTGCTAGCGAAGCTTCACCCTAGCTCTGGGGATAAAAGGCAGGGGGCGGAGATGAATAGATGTGGCAGAGGAGAGGAGAGCAGTGGAAATCTATGGGCCGGTCCTTGGGACGGAAGAGCCACCGCTGCTAGTGAAGCTCCACCCTAGCTCTGGGGATAAAAGGCAGGGGGCAAAGATGAATAGATGTGGCAGAGGAGAGGAGAGCAGTGGAAATCTATGGGACGGTCCTTGGGACGGAAGAGCCACTGCTGCTAGTGAAGCTTCACCCTAGCTCTGGGGATAAAAGGCAGGGGGCGGAGATGAATAGATGTGGCAGAGGAGAGGAGAGCAGTGGAAATCTATGGGCCGGTCCTTGGGACGGAAGAGCCACCGCTGCTAGCGAAGCTTCACCCTAGCTCTGGGGATAAAAGGCAGGGGGCGGAGATGAATAGATGTGGCAGAGGAGAGGAGAGCAGTGGAAATCTATGGGCCGGTCCTTGGGACGGAAGAGCCACCGCTGCTAGCGAAGCTTCACCCTAGCTCTGGGGATAAAAGGCAGGGGGCGGAGATGAATAGATGTGGCAGAGGAGAGGAGAGCAGTGGAAATCTATGGGCCGGTCCTTGGGACGGAAGAGCCACCGCTGCTAGCGAAGCTTCACCCTAGCTCTGGGGATAAAAGGCAGGGGGCGGAGATGAATAGATGTGGCAGAGGAGAGGAGAGCAGTGGAAATCTATGGGCCGGTCCTTGGGACGGAAGAGCCACCGCTGCTAGTGAAGCTCCACCCTAGCTCTGGGGATAAAAGGCAGGGGGCAAAGATGAATAGATGTGGCAGAGGAGAGGGGAGCAGTGGAAATCTATGGGCAGGTCCTTGGGACGGAAGAGCCACTGCTGCTAGTGAAGCTCCACCCTAGCTCTGGGGATAAAAGGCAGGGGGCGGAGATGAATAGATGTGGCAGAGGAGAGGAGAGCATTGGAAATCTATGGGCCGGTCCTTGGGATGGAAGAGCCACTGCTGCTAGTGAAGCTCCACCCTAGCTCTGGGGATAAAAGGCAGGGGGCGGAGATGAATAGATGTGGCAGAGGAGAGGAGAGCATTGGAAATCTATGGGCAGGTCCTTGGGACGGAAGAGCCACCGCTGCTAGTGAAGCCCCACCCTAGCTCTGGGGATAAAAGGCAGGGGGCGGAGATGAATAGATGTGGCAGAGGAGAGGAGAGCAGTGGAAATCTATGGGCAGGTCCTTGGGATGGAAGAGCCACCGCTGCTAGTGAAGCTCCACCCTAGCTCTGGGGATCAAAGGCAGGGGATGGAGATGAATAAATGTGGCAGAGGAGAGGAGAGCAGTGGAAATCTATGGGCCGGTCCTTGGGACGGAAGAGCCACCGCTGCTAGCGAAGCCCCACCCTAGCTCTGGGGATAAAAGGCAGGGGGCGGAGATGAATAGATGTGGCAGAGGAGAGGGGAGCAGTGGAAATCTATGGGACGGTCCTTGGGACGGAAGAGCCACCGCTGCTAGCGAAGCTTCACCCTAGCTCTGGGGATAAAAGGCAGGGGGCGGAGATGAATAGATGTGGCAGAGGAGAGGGGAGCAGTGGAAATCTATGGGCCGGTCCTTGGGACGGAAGAGCCACCGCTGCTAGTGAAGCTCCACCCTAGCTCTGGGGATAAAAGGCAGGGGGCGGAGATGAATAGATGTGGCAGAGGAGAGGGGAGCAGTGGAAATCTATGGGCAGGTCCTTGGGACGGAAGAGCCACTGCTGCTAGTGAAGCTCCACCCTAGCTCTGGGGATAAAAGGCAGGGGGCGGAGATGAATAGATGTGGCAGAGGAGAGGAGAGCATTGGAAATCTATGGGCCGGTCCTTGGGATGGAAGAGCCACTGCTGCTAGTGAAGCTCCACCCTAGCTCTGGGGATAAAAGGCAGGGGGCGGAGATGAATAGATGTGGCAGAGGAGAGGAGAGCATTGGAAATCTATGGGCAGGTCCTTGGGACGGAAGAGCCACTGCTGCTAGTGAAGCTTCACCCTAGCTCTGGGGATAAAAGGCAGGAGGCGGAGATGAATAGATGTGGCAGAGGAGAGGAGAGCAGTGGAAATCTATGGGCAGGTCCTTGGGATGGAAGAGCCACCGCTGCTAGTGAAGCTCCACCCTAGCTCTGGGGATCAAAGGCAGGGGATGGAGATGAATAAATGTGGCAGAGGAGAGGAGAGCAGTGGAAATCTATGGGCCGGTCCTTGGGACGGAAGAGCCACCGCTGCTAGCGAAGCCCCACCCTAGCTCTGGGGATAAAAGGCAGGGGGCGGAGATGAATAGATGTGGCAGAGGAGAGGGGAGCAGTGGAAATCTATGGGACGGTCCTTGGGACGGAAGAGCCACCGCTGCTAGTGAAGCTTCACCCTAGCTCTGGGGATAAAAGGCAGGGGGCGGAGATGAATAGATGTGGCAGAGGAGAGGAGAGTATTGGAAATCTATGGGCAGGTCCTTGGGACGGAAGAGCCACCGCTGCTAGCGAAGCTCCACCCTAGCTCTGGGGATCAAAGGCAGGGGGCGGAGATGAATAGATGTGGCAGAGGAGAGGAGAGCAGTGGAAATCTATGGGCAGGTCCTTGGGATGGAAGAGCCACCGCTGCTAGTGAAGCTCCACCCTAGCTCTGGGGATCAAAGGCAGGGGATGGAGATGAATAAATGTGGCAGAGGAGAGGAGAGTAGTGTAAATCTATGGGCCGGTCCTTGGGACGGAAGAGCCACCGCTGCTAGTGAAGCCCCACCCTAGCTCTGGGGATCAAAGGCAGGGGGCGGAGATGAATAAGTGAACCAACCCATTTCTCTATAGCTGCAAGAAACGTTATTCAAGCATTCGCACAAGTTTGACCCAAAGGAGAATTTACCTTTTTAGCAAAGAACGCACCGTCGTTCATCTTTTTTGGGAGCTTGAAGTTGACTTGGAGAAATGGGCGAGAGTTTACCAATCCCCTTAGCGGAGACTTTTGGCCGGGAGGCGCAAAACAATAATAAACGGTTAGCCTCAGAAGTAGCTCTACGAAGGATGAAGTCTGAAGAGCAAAGGTTGGGTGTAATTGTGTACAGCTGGCAAAAATTGAGCAGGGTGTGTGTGTGTGAGAGAGAGAGAGAGAGAGTTGCAAATGCAGTGTAGGAAAAGGCAATGTTTTGATTTGTGACCATGTGTGTTTGTGTGTGTGTGTGTGTACTTCGTCATCCACGGGAGGGAAGAAATACCTCTTGCAACGTCCACTCAGAGATTTCTAGGCATGGAGTTGAAGGTGCTCATTTTTGCATGGTGCGAAAAATATAATCATCCTGTAAGAACGGTTCCAGGAACTGGGCCTGGCTGATCTAGGGAAGAGAAGGACCAGGGGAGACAGGAGAGCATCTTCCAGTATTTGAGGGGCTGCCACAGAGAGGAGGGGGGGTCAAGCTCTTCTCCAAAGCCCCCGAAAGCCAGACAATGGATAGAGAGATTCAGCCTGGAAATAAGGAGGAACTTTCTGACAGTGAGAACAATCAACCCATGGAACAGAAGTTCATCACTGGAGGCTTTCAAGTAGAGAAAGGAAAAGGGAGGGAGGAATAGGAAGAGTAGAGTAGAGTAGAGTAGAGTAGAGTAGAGTAGAGTAGAGTAGAGTAGAGTAGAGTAGAGTAGAGTAGAGTAGAGTAGAGTAGAGTAGAGTAGAACAGAACAACAAAACACTTTATTGGCCAAGTGTGATTGGACACACAAGGAATTTTGTCTATGCTCTCAGAGTACATAAAAAGACAAGGTACATTTGTCAAGAATCATAAGGCTTAAGGAAGGAAGGAAGGAAGGAAGGAAGGAAGGAAGGAAGGAAGGAAGGAAGGAAGGAAGGAGTGTAAATGGAAGATATGGAAAGGAGGAAGGAGGGAGGGAGAGAAGGAAGGGAAGAGAGAGTAAATGGAAGGAAGGAAGGAAAGTGAGAGTAAATGGAAGATATGGAAGGAAGGGAGGGAGGAAGGAGGGAAGGGAGGAAGGAAGGAAGGAAAGAGTGAGAATAAATGGAAGATATGGGAGGGAGGGAGGAAGGAAGGAAGGAAGGAAGGAAGGAAGGAAGGAAGGGAAGAGTGAGAGTACATGGAAGGAAGGGATGAAAGAGTGAGAATAAATGAAAGATATGGAAGGGAGGGAGGGAGGGAGGGGAAGAGAGAGTAAAAGGAAAGAAAGAGAAAGAAAGAAAGAGAGGAAGGAAGGAAGGAAGGAAGGAAGGAAGGAAGGAAGGAAGGAAGGAAGGAAGGAAGGAAGGAAGGAAGATTTTCCTTGGTTCTTGACTTGGTAGGCAGCTAGATGGACAGACAGAAACATTGTTTGATTTCCTAGCCCCCGTTTCTACAGCTCACCGCCTGGCTGGTGCCTTTTGACTTCAGCCTTGTTAGAGGCAAGCAGTCCTCTTAAGAGGCCTGCCCTGTGTGTATCCGGGAGAAAAGACTGCATTTCAAAGCTCTCCCAAACATTTCAGTGCCCAATAAAGCATCTTTTGTCAACGTTCACACAATGCAGGCCACAAAGAGGAAACGCAACGTTCCCAAACCCCCCAGATCTGTAACCAGGAGTGACAACCCACCCGCAAATAGACTTTGCCCGGCTACACTTCACTTTATTTTTTTTCAGTCGATTTAGCGGCCGATTGTTTTGTGTGTGGGGGGGGGGGTTTACACTCAACTAGTTTTTAATTAAAAAGTGACTTTTGTTCCTTTAAACTGTGAAAAGGGGCCTTTTGGATTCAGCCTGGGTCGGCGAAAGCCCCAGGGGTGTGTGTGTGTGTGTTTGTGTGTTTGTGCGGGTGAGCGTGTTCGTATTAAAAAGTTTTAAAAGGAGTTTCAGGCACCAATGGATCCCACCAAACCATGTCAATCGCCTTTTTTTCCCCCTTCTTCTTTGTAATCTGCTTATTAGATTCCTAACGTCCAAAGGGATTATTTTCAGGATAAGGCAGCAAAGTGTGGCTTCCTTATTTTATTTATTTGTTTTAATAACAATGAACTTCTGGTCACTTCGTTCACCCCGATTCCTCTTCTTTCGACCCCGCTGACCTTCCACCCGACCCCCTGTTCCTTTTTATTATTTTATTATTATTGTTTTTTTTTAATTAATACATTTTATTTACAAACATATAAAATACAGATAAAATACACTCACACAAAACATACACTACAATGACATCATACAATACGAACAGGAACTTCCTGTTCTTTCTAATAGCAATTGTTAATCGAAGCCGCTCATCTTATATTGATTCCCCTTCTGTTATATTTTATTTGGATTTCACCCTTCTAAACCCTCTTATTTTACTCATCACTCCTGTTTTTAAGTTTTGCTGTGTTCCTTCATTGGTTCTTGTTTCTTTCCTCTATTCTATTCCTCTATTCTATTCTATTCTCTATTCTACTCCTATTCCTTGTTCTGTTCTGTTCTCTTCTATTCCTTATTTCTATTTCCTTATTTCTATTCTATTCTGTTCTATTCTATTCTATTCTATTCCTATTCCTATTCTACTCGTATTCCTTGTTCTGTTCTCTTCTATTCCTTATTTCTATTTCCTTATTTCTATTCTATTCTATTCTATTCTCTATTCTACTCCTATTCCTTGTTCTGTTCTCTTCTATTCCTTATTTCTATTTCCTTATTTCTATTCTATTCTATTCCTTATTTCTATTCCATTGTAATCTTTTTTTTTATTATATATTTTATTTTACGTTGCTTTACTCTACAATAATCTATCTACTCAACTCTATTCTTTTTTTTTATTAATAAATTTTATTTACAAACATATGAAATACACTCACACAAAACTTAGACATGCACTACATTGACACCATACAATACGAACAGGAACTTCCTGTTCTTTCTAATAGCAATTGTTAATCGAAGCCGCTCATCTTATATTGTTTCCCCTTCTGTTATATTTCATTTGGATTTCACCCTTCTAAACCCTCTTATTTTACTCATCACTCCTGTTTTTAGGTTTTGCTGTGTTCCTTCATTAGTTCTTGTTTCTTTCCTCCATCCACCTATATACCATTTATCCCAGATCTGATAGAATTCTGATTCTTCTTTTCATTGATTTCTTCAGTTAATTTGTCCATTTCAGCACAGTCCATAACCTTTCTTATTATTTCATCTTCACTTGGAATTAGTTTATTTTTCCATTTCTGGGCAAAGGCAATCCTTGCCGCCATGATTATATGTATTATTAAATACTGGATTTCTTTTTTATATTTCGCAGACCCTATTTTTAATAGGAAGACTTCCGGTTTCCATTCTATTTTAACTCTACCAGGTTCACCTGGTTCGCCAGTTGCGTCCCCTATTGGACCGGGCTGCCCTTTGCACAGTCACTCATGCACTCGTGATATCCCGACTGGACTACTGCAATGCTCTCTACATGGGGCTCCCCTTGAGGTGCACCCGAAGACTGCAGCTTGTCCAGAATGCAGCCGCGCGGGCAGTTATGGGAACCTCTAGGTTTTCCCATGTAACACCGCTCCTGCGCGAGCTGCACTGGCTGCCTGTCGTCTTTCGGGTGCGCTTCAAGGTGTTGATTATCATCTTTAAAGCGCTCCATGGCTCGGGACCTAGCTATTTGCGGGATTGCATCCTGCCCCATACATCCCTTCGGCCGATTCGCTCCCACCGAGAGGGACTTCTCCGGGTGCCGTCCACTAGGCTATGCCAGCGGGTGACGCCCAGGGGAAGGGCCTTCTCTGTGGCGGGCCCGACCCTCTGGAACGACCTTCCCCCCGAAATTAGAACAACTACGGACCTCCGCTCCTTCCGTCAAAAACTAAAAACTCACTTTTTCTGCCTGGCCGGCTTGGGTTAATTGACCCATCTACCTCTAGCTGAATATTCAAATTGTTTTATTAGGTATTTTTAGGGGTATTAGTTTTAGATAGTCTGGGATTTTAGCGCAGGGTCTAGGTTTAATTCCTTTTTAAATTTGTATTATAATGTCTGTTGGTTTTATATGTATTTTTTAATTCCCTGTGCACCGCCTCGAGTCCCTTCGGGGAGAGAGTGCGGTTTACAAATTAAATTATTATTATTATATTATTATTAACTCCTGTTTTTATTTTTATTTTTTAAACGTTCTCCTCCTGCAGAAATCTGCGCGGCCGACTGTGGTGTGCACGGCGCCTGCGTGGGAGGAGCCTGCCGCTGCGAAGAGGGCTGGATGGGGGCGGTGTGTGATCAGCGAGCGTGTCACCCGCGCTGCAACGAACACGGGACTTGCCGGGACGGCAAGTGCGAATGCAGCCCCGGCTGGAACGGAGAACACTGCACCATCGGTAAGAGGAGAAAAGGGGTTTTGGCAAGAAAGGGGGGAACTGCCGGTGGGGTGGTGGAGAGGGTATGGTGGACAGCGCATGCTTAACGGAATCGGTTGGGCATTAATGAAGCATGTTGCATCCTCTTTTTTTCTTTCTTTCTTTACATTCTTGGGTCGTTCACGTCTGCGTCTCACACCTTTCCATGCCGTGATTCTCCCCTCGGATTTGCAAGCCCCCCACCCCCCCACCAATGTCCTTCCATTTGGCCAGACGAGCCCACTGCAGGGATGGAGAAACGCAAGGCGAGGCTGCAAGAGGTTGTCGGATGACCGAGGCGGTAGAATAGCTACAGCGCTTAGACTTATATACCGCTCTATTTCCAGCCCTCTCTAAGCGGTTTACAGAGTCAGGCTCTTGCCCCGCCCCGTCCCCCCCCCCAACAATCTGGGTCTTCGTTTTACCCACCTTGGAAGGATGGGAGGCTGAGTCAACCTGGAGCCTGGTGAGATTTGAACTCTTGGCAGTAGGCAGAGTCAGCCTGCAATACTCATTCTAACCACTGTGTCACCACAGCTCTTTCCTTCTTTCTTTCTTTCTTTCTTTCTTTCCTTCCTTCCTTCCTTCCTTCCTTCCTTCCTTCCTTCCCTCCCTCCCTCCCTCCCTCCCAATAGCACTTACTTATATACCACTTCACAGTGCTTTCCAGCTCTCTCTAAGCGGTTTACAGAGTCAGCCTCTTGCCCCCCAACCATCTGGGTCCTTATTTGACCCACCTCGGAAGGACGGAAGGCTGAGTCAACCTTGAGCCGGTCAGGATCGAACTCCTGACAGTGGGCAGAGTCAGCCTGCAATACTCTATTCTAACCACTGTGCCATCATGGCTTCTCCTTTCTTTCTTTCTTTCTTTCTTTCTTTCTTTCTTTCTTTCTTTCTTTCTTTCTTTCTTTCCTTCCTTCCTTCCTTCCTTCCTTCCTTCCTTCTAGCACTTATACACCACTTCACGGTGCTTTCCAGCCCTCTCTAAGCGGCTTACAGAGTCCGCCTCTTGCCCCCCAACAATCTGGGTCGTCATATGACCCACCTCGGAAGGACGGAAGGACGGTTCAACCTTGAGCCGGTCAGGATCGAACTGCCAAAGTACTGGCAGTTCTACTCTATTCAGTTCTATTCTATTCTATTTTTTTTTCTACTCTACTCTATTCTATTCTACTCTATTCAATTCTATTCTACTCTATTTAGTTCTATTCTATTCTATTTAGTTCTGTTCTATTCTATTCTACTCCACTCTATTCTATTCTACTCTGTTCAATTCTATTCTACTCTATTTCTATTCTATTCTATTCTATTTTATTCTTTCTTCTATTCTATTCTATTCTATTCTTTCTTCTATTCTACTCTACCTATTCCTATTTAGCCAGCAGAAGTAGCCTGCAGTACTGCAGTCTAACCACTGCGCCGCCACGGCTCTAAGCGCCAGTCCTCAACTTACAACTAATTCATTTAGAGCAGGGGTCTGCAAAGTCGGCTCTTTTAAGACTGGTGGACTTCAACTCCCAGAGTTCCCCAGCCAGCTGGCTGGGGAATTCTGGGAGTTGAAGTCCACCAGTCTTAAAAGAGCCGACTTTGCAGACCCCTGATTTAGAGAGCATTCGAACGGCACTGGAAAAAGTAACTTACGACCGGTTTTCATACTGGTTATGGCTGTAAAATGAGGATTACCGGTAATAACCATGCATATAATGACCGCTCATTTGGGTGGCAGGATAGCAGTGTTCCGATATCTCAGGGGCTTCCCCAAAGAAGAGGGAGCTACTTAACAAATATCTCGCTTAACAACACACTTTGGGGGCTCAATTGTGCGTCATAAGTCAAGGACCAGCTGTCATGCTTTCCAATCTCGGAACGTTAGCCAAAATAGATCCGTGATCACAGAAGAGAAGATTCCAGTTTTCTTAATTTTGAGATCCAGTGGTCATCCTTTAGATCAGAGGTTCCCAAACTTGGCAAGTTTAAGACTTGTGGACTTCAACTTCCAGAATTCTGGAAGTTGAAGTCCACAAGTCTTAAAGTTGCCAAGTTTGGGAATCTCTGCTTTAGATCTTTTGCTTTTGAATTTTCCATCGGAGACAAAAGGCTACTTGAAATTAAGGAATATTCCTTTGGAATATTATCATCTAGAATCTTTCCCTACTCCATTTAAAAAAACAAAAAAAAGGAACCAAACTTAAGACGTATTTTTTTATATAAAATCTTTGGAAAGGCTGTTCCATATTTTGACCAAGGAGAAATTCAAGATAAGAAATAAGGAGGGATTTCCTGACAGGGAGAACCATCAACCCGTGGAACAGAAGTTACCTTCGGAAGTTGTGGGAGCTTCATCCCTGGAGGCTTTCAAGAAGAGATTGGACTGCCATCGGTCAGAAATGGTGTAGAGTCTCCTGCTTGGGCAAGGGGGTTGGACTAGATGACCCACAAGGTCCCTCCCAACTCTGTTAATCTGTAACCAAGATGATTAGGGGACTGGAAGCTAAAACAAACAATGAATGGTTGCAGGAACTGGAGCCTGGCTAGTGTAGCGAAGAGAAGGACCAGAGGAGATAGGAGAGCATCTTCCAATATTTGAGGGGCTGCCCTAGAGAGGAGCGGGTCAAGCTATTCTCCAAAGCACCCGAAGGCCGGACAAGGAATAATGGATTGAAACTAATCAAGGAGAGATTCAACCTAGAAATAAGGAGACATTTTCTGACAGGGAGAACAATCAACCCATGGAACCGATGTTGCCTTCAGTGGGAGCTTCATCACTGGAGGCTTTCAAGAAGAGATTGGACTGTCATCTGTCAGAAAGGGTGTAGGGTCTCCTGCTTGGGCGGAGGGGTTGGACTAGATTTAGTCCTTGTGTAGTCCTCAATGGAACTGCATCTACATGGAAGGAAGTATGCAGTGGAGTCCCCCAAGGCTCTGTTTTAGGCCCAGGACTCTTCAACATCTTCATCAATGATTTGGATGAGGGGATAAATGGGGAACTCATCAAATTTGCAGGCGACACCAAGCTGGCAGGAATAGCCAACACTCCAGAAGATAGGCTTAAGATACAGAAGGATCTTGACAAACTTGAACATTGGGCACTATCTAACAAAATGAAATTCAATTGTGAAAAAAGTAAGGTCCTACACTTAGGCAAGAAAAACAAAATGCACAGGTACAGTATAGATGGTACCTTGCTCAATAGTAGCAACTGTGAGAGGGATCTTGGAGTCCTAGTGGACAACCATTTAAATATGAGCTAGCAGTGTGCAGCAGCTGCCAAAAAAGCCAACACAGTTCTAGGCTGCATAAACAGAGGGATAGAATCTAGATCACGTGAAGTGTTAATGCCACTGTATAGTGCCTTGGTAAGGCCACACTTGGAATACTGCATACAGTTTTGGTCGCCACGATGTAGAAAAGACGTGGAGACTCTGGAAAGAGAGCAGAGAAGAGCAACCAAGATAATTAGGGGACTGGAGGCTAAAACATATGAAGAACGGTTGCAGGAGCTGGGTATGTCTAGTTTGATGAAGAGAAGGACCAGGGGAGACATGGTAGCAGTGTTCCGATATCTCAGAGGGTGCCACAAAGAAGAGGGAATCAAACTATTCTGGGGGCAGGACAAGAAGCAATGGGTGGAAACTAATCAAGGAGAGAAGCAACTTAGAGCTGAGGAGAAATTTCCTGACAGTTAGAACAATTAACCTCTGGAACAGCTTTGCCTCCAGAAGTTGTGAATGCCCCAACCCTGGAAGTCTTTAAGAAGATGTTAGATAGCCATTTGTCTGAAATGGTATAAGGTTCCTGCCCACGCAGGGGGTTAGACTAGAAGACCTATAAGGTCCCTTCCAACTCTGCTATTGTATTGCATAGATGACCTACAAGGTCCCTTCCAACTCTGCTATTGTATTGCATAGATGACCTACAAGGTCCCTTCCAACTCTGCTATTGTATTGCATAGATGACCTATAAGGTCCCTTCCAACTCTGTTAATTTATATCTGTATCCCTCTGAATCCTCACCTTCTTAGGTGGGTAACACAGTTGTGGATCTATACCAAATACACCTTGTCTGCGGTCATCGGCCAATATCTTGCGTTGAATTCTAGTGTACTCACCTGTGTAACGTAGTAAATCCTTTTTGGTAGTTTGCTATGCTGATGTTACCCATTATAAACTGAAGCTCTGTAAATGGGCACCTCCAGCTGCATTTTTAATTTTATGCTTTAGAGACCAAATAGCCATCAGCTAAGGAGTAAGTGCACTTCTTTTTAAATCTATTGGAATTGCAATTCGGTGGAAAGGTTGGTGTAACTTGCTGATAGAGGTCAGCAAAAGGCCTAACACAACTCTAAATCTAACTCTGGTTAGATTTGACTTGAATTCACTTGAGTCACATCATAGCCTGTTGCATTCAGTTAGTTTATCATTTCACCAGCGGTGCGAACCCTGCACCTGGGTTAGTGTCAAAAGATCAGGTCCACACTTGACGGACCGATTAAATTGATTTAATTTAAGATCCCATGCAGAGGGGTCTTCTCAACTAACTTCTCAGCAAACAGGAGCTGCCCCAAAGAAGAGGGAGTCAAGCTCTTCTCCAAAGCACCTGAGGGCAGGACAAGAAGCAATGGATGGAAAGTAATCAAGGAGAGAAGCAACTTAGAACTGAGGAGAAATTTCCTGACAGTGAGAACAATTAATCAGTGGAACAGCTTGCAACCGGAGGTTGTGAATGCCCCAACATTGGAAGTTTTAAAGAAGTTGTTGGATATAAAGAGTTTCCTGCCTAAGCAGGGGGTTGGACTAGAAGACCTCCAAGGTCCCTTCCAAATCTGTTATTCTATTCTATTCTATTCTGTTATTCTACTCTATTCTCTTTAGTCTACTCTACTCTACTCCACTCCACTCCACTCTACTCTCTTTATTCTATGCTATACTCCATACTACTCTATACTCCATACTACTCTATTCTGTTATCTATTCTATTCTATTCTTTATTCTATTCTATTCTTTATTCTATTCTTTTCTGTTCTGTTCTATTCTATTCTTTCTTCTACTCTACTCTATTAATACAATACAATAGCAGAGTTGGAAGGGACCTTGGAGGTCTTCTAATCCAACCCCCTGCCTAGACAGGAAACCCTATACCACTTCAGACAAATGGCTATCCAACATCTTCTTAAAGACTTCCAGTGTTGGAGCATTCACAACTTCTGGAGGCAACTTCTGTTCCACTGATTCATTGTTCTCCCTGTCAGGAAATTTCTCCTCAGTTCTAAGTTGCTTCTCTCCTTGATTAGTTTCCACCCATTGCTTCTTGTTCCATCCTCAGGTGCTTTGGAGAATAGTTTGACTCCGTCTTCTTTGGGGCAACCTCTGAGTTATTGGAAGACTGCTATCCTGTCTCCCCTGGTCCTTCTTTTCATCAAACTATATCTACCCAGTTCCTGCAACCGTTCTTCGTATATTTTAGCCTCCAGTCCTCTAATCCTCTTTGTTGCTCTTCTCTGCACTCTTTCTAGAGTCTCCACATCTTTTCTACATCGTGGCAACCCAAAACTGGATGAAAATATTCCAAGTGTGGCCTTCCCAAGGCCTTATAAAGTGGTATTAACTCTTCACGTGATCTTGATTATCTCCCTCTGTTTATGCAGCCTAGAACTGTGTTGGCTTTTTTGGCAGCTGCTGCACACTGCTATTCTACTCTATTCTATTCTACTCTATTCTATTCTATTTTACTCTATTCTACTCTATTCAGTTCTATTCTATTCTACTGTATTCTTTCTTCTATTCTATTCTATTCTATTCTACCTATTCCTATTCTAATCTTTCTTCTATTCTATTCTATTCTATTCTATTCTAATTGTTATTGCCTGCTTGGAGTTTGTTAAGCATCAATACCGCTCAGGTAGTCCCCTTGTGGCTACGTAGAGATTCTAGGCTGATCAAGAAACTTCTAGAGTGGGAGGATTCAGCAATCCGTTGCGCTTCCTTTCACATCTCGTTGTCCTGTCATTCCTCATAGTAGCCATTCGTGAAATCAGGGCGAGCCCATTCAGAAGAGACAACCTGATCCTCTTCGCAATATAATCTCAGGGGACCTGTGGTTGACGTTCCCCTGGAGGACCCCAAGACCCCTGGTGGGATGAGGTCTCTTCATTTGCCACATAAGCATCCCGATCTTTAGCCAACAGAATCTTTCCGGGCGGGTTCATAAGTCCCAGAGGGGAGTCAAGCTATTCTCCAAAGCGCCTGAGGGCAGGACAAGGAGCAATGGGTGGAAATTAAACCAGGAGAGAAGCAACCAGAAACTAAGGAGGAATGTCCTGACAGTGAGAACAATGAACCAGTGGAACAACGTTGCCTCCAGAAGTTGTGAATGCCCCAACATTGGAAGTCTTTAAGAGGAAGTTGGGCAACCATTTCTCTGAAATGCTTAGGGTTTCCTGCCTGAGCAGGGGGCTGGACTAGAAGACCTCCAAGGTGCCCTTCCAACTCTGCTATTCTGTTCTTTTCCAAAGAGAATATACAGTAGTAATTAAAACCAGGAAGAGAAGGGAAATTTCAAAGAAGCAAAGGAAAGTAGAAAGTACTGTATCAACGCTGGCACAAGTGGAAGGACATTGGTGTGTAATTCCACGGTGTGTGTGTGTGACAGACCTTTTCCTCCTGCTGCTGTTGTGGTTGTGGTTTTCTTGCATGGCTTTGTGTTATATTCCTCTGTACGTCTTTATCTCTCTACCCCCTTGGTTGCTCAATGGTCACTTGTCCCGTTGTGGAACTTCTCACCCACAGCTGACGTTTGCGATAAAATATGGCAATAGGTTTGCCTGTATTAGACAAGAAAGATTGCAACGGGAGCCGGTTTTGTCTCCAGCAGTTAAGGCTGGAAACCAGGAGACCGTGAGTTCTAGTTCTGCCTTAGCCATGAAAGGCAGCTGGGTGACTTTGGGCCATCACCAGGAGACCGTGAGTTCTAGTCCCGCCTCAGGCACAAAAGCTGACTTTGGGCCAATCACCTGGAGATGGTGAGTTCTAGTCCTGCCTTAGGCACGAAAGCTGATTGGGTGACTTTGGGCCAATCACTAGGAGACTGAGTTCTAGTCCCGCCTCAGGCACCAAAGCTGCCTTTGGGCCAATCACCTGGAGATGGTGAGTTCTAGTCCTGCCTTAGGCATGAAAGCTGATTGGGTGACTTTGGGAGGCTGTGAGTTCTAGTCTCACCTTAGGCAAGAAATCTGGATGGGTGATTTTGAACCTCCCTCTCTTCCTTCTTTCTTCCTCCTTCCCTCCTTATTTCTTTCTCTCTCCTTCCCCTTCTCCTTCCTTCCTTCATTTCTCTCTCTCTCCACCTCCTTCCCTCTTTCTCTCTACCTCTTTCTCTTTCTCTCTCTTTCTCTCAGTCCTACACATCTCACAGAGTTGTCGAAATCCAACGTGTCAGAATTGTTAAGTTTGAAAAGCACCGATTTAAACCATTACCAATACGGTATAAAAATAAAAGAGGTCATAAACCAAGGATTATTTTAACAGACCCAGAGAAAGAGAGAGAAATATCCATCTGATGGGCAGGCTGTACTCCAAAGAAATACTAAGTTGCTCCTATTAACTCTTCCCTTAGTCCCTTCTACTCTTTCCTTACCACTTTATAAGGCTTTGGGGTAAGGCCACACTTGGAATATTTGCATCCAATTTTGGTTGCCACGATGTAGAAAAGACGTGGAGACTCTAGAAAGAGTGCAGAGAAGAGCAACCAAGATGATTAGGGGACTGGAGACTAAAACATATGAAGAACGGTTGCAGGAACTGGGTATGTCTAGTTTAATGAAAAGAAGGACTAGGGGAGATATCTCAGGGGTTGCCCCAAAGAAGAGGCAGTCAAGCTATTCTCCAAAGCACCTGAGGGCAGGACAAGAAGCAATGGGTGGAAACTAATCAAGAAGAGAAGCAACTTAAAACTGAGGAGAAATTTCCTGACAGTGAGAACAATTAGTGGAACAGCTTGCCTCCAGAAGTTGTGAATGCCCCAACACTGGAAGTCTTTAAGAAGATGTTGGAGAGCCATTTGTCTGAAGTGGTATAGGGCTTCCTACCTAGGCAGGGGGTTGGAGTAGAAGACCTCCAAGGTCCCTTCCAACTCTGCTATTGTATTGTGTTGAGAGAAGATGAGAAGAGAGAAGAGAAGGGAGAAGAGAAGAGAAGAGAAGAGAAGAGAAGAGAAGAGAAGAGAAGAGAAGAGAAGAGAAGAGAAGAGAAGGAGGACTGGAAGTCTTTAAGAAGATGTTGGATAGCTATTTGTCTGAAATAGTATAGGGTTTCCTGCCTAGGCAGGGGGTTGGACTAGAAGACCTCCAAGGTCCCTTCCAACTCTGCTATTTTATTGTATTGTACTTTTCCACCTAGCAGTAGAGAACACATATTGTTAGCTCATCAGGATAGCAAAAATCATTTTAGCTGTCTCTTCCATCACTGTCAAAGAGTTCTTACGTGGCAACCCAAAAACTCACAATTTTGGGGTAGCTTAAAAAAAAAAAAAGAACGAATGGTCTCAGCTTTATTTTGTCTGTCTTCAAAAGGATAATATTGATTGGACAGACCAAGAATTGCCAATAGAAGAGAATATTTGTAGCTCATGGTTCAATTGTGGAGTGCTTGGTACTCTTGGAGTTTAGTTGTTCTTTTGCAGACTCTTTAGAACTGATGATGTTACCTACTTGGGTAATGAAAAGTCTGCAAGGAAACAGCTACGCTCAGAAGGCACCAAGGACCCCACAACAATCCTCTTCTTCACAAAACCCACTCTCTTCTAGCACTGATGATGTTACCTCCTTGGGTAAAAAAAGGTCTGCACAGGGCCCCACACGGACCGAGAATTAATTCATGCAAAGCACAATTTATAAATCGTGATTTCTAACCCCAAGTAAACCACGGCAGTTGTTAAGTTAGTAACCACAATTGTTAAGTGAATCTGGCTTCCCCATTGACTTGGCTAGTCAGAAGGTCGCAAATGGGGGAACCATATGACCCCGGAACACTGCAACCGTCATAAGTATGAATCAATTGCCATAAATAGGAATTGTGATCCCGTGACCATGAGGATGATGCAACGATCGCTAAGTGTGAAAAACATGCCATTTTTTATCAGCGCCGCTTTACCTTTAAACGGTCACTAAATGAACTGTTGTAAGTCAAGGACTACCGATACTAAATTTTCTTTTTGATGGGCCTCTCAAGGAAATATAGTTGTATCTATAAGTCATCTAGAGGGACACGGTGGCTCAGGGGCTAAGACCCTGAGCTTGTCGATCAGAAAGGTCGGCAGTTCAGCGGTTCGAATCCCAGCGCCGCGTAACGAAGGGAACTCCTGTGACTTGTCCCAGCTTCTGCCAACCTAGCAGTTTGAAAGCACGTAGAAAATGCAAGTAGAAAAATAGGAACCCCCTTTGGTGGGAAGGGAACAATGTTCCATGAGCCTTCGGGTGTTGACTCATGCCGACCACGTGACCCCGGAGACGTCTTCGGACAGCGCTGGCTCTTCGGCTTTGAAACGGAGATGAGCACCGCCCCCTAGAGTCGGGACCTAGGGGGCAGTGCTAGCACCTATGTGCGAGGGGAACCTTTCTCTTTGCCTTTATTAATCATCATCCAACAGAGTTAAGCTCCGTCTTCCAAATGGCCATGGAGACTGAATTTAATACAATACAATACAATAGCAGAGTTGGAAGGGCCCTTGGAGGTCTTCTAGTCCAACCCCCTGCCTAGGCAGGAAGCCCTATACCATTTCAGACAAATGGATATCCAACATCTTCTTGAAGACTTCCAGTGTTGGGGCATTCACAACTTCTGGAGGAAACTTCTGTTCCACTGGTTAATTGTTCTCACTGTCAGGAAATTTCTCCTCAGTTCTACGTTGCTTCTCTCCTTGGTTAGTTGCCACCCATTGCTTCTTGTCCTGCCCTCGGGTGCTTTGGAGAATAGCTTGACTCCCTCTTCTATGGGGCAGCCCCTGAGATATTGGAAGGAAGGAAGGAAGGAAGGAAGGAAGGAAGGAAGGAGGGAGGGAGGGAGGGAGGGAGGGAGGGAGGGAAGGAAGGAAGATGGGAAGGGAGAGAAGGGAGGAAGGAAGGAAGATGGGAAGGAAGGGAGGGAGGAAGGAAGGAAGGAAGATGGGAAGGAGAGAAGGAAGTGAGGGAGGAAGGAAGGAAGGAAGATGGGAAGGAAGGAGAGAAGGAAGGGAGGGAGAAGAGAAGGAAGGAAGGAGAGGAGGGAAGGAAGGTGAGAAGGAAGGATCTCTCCTTGATTAGTTTCCACCCATTACTTCTTGTTCTGCCCTCAGGTGCTTTGGAGAATAGTTTGACTCCCTCTTCTTTGGGGCAACCCCTGAGATATTGGAAGGCTGCTATCATGTCTCCCCTAATCCTTCTTTTCATTAAACTAGACATTCCCAGTTCCTGCAACCGTTGTTTTTCTCCTTTCCTCTCCCTTTTCGGCTTACAAATATGAATATATGGTGCTTTTCGACTTCTCCCTCTGACGTCCTGGAGTCTAGACTCTGAATGGGGGGGGGGGAGATCTCCCCCCCTCCCCTGAAATTCTTTCAAAGGCCGTGTCGTTCCCCCCATCTCACCCCCCACCCCCACCCCGAGTTGGGTGGTCTTTCTGAGCCGGTACAGAAAGGCAGGGGGGAGGGGGAACCCCCTGGAAAAGACCCAAAAGATTTTGAAAGAGTGTGGGAAGGGGGCCCGAGTGAAAGAAAACAGGCCCCTCCGAGCCTCCCTCGGTCACTGGACAAATAAGAGCCAAGGGCCAGCAGGAAGGGGAGAGTTTTAACTCTCAACCCCCCCCCTCTCCTTCAAGAAGTTATTTCCCCCCCCCCCCCCCGTTTTTTTCTGAAGTTGCCAGTGGCAGAAAGGAAAAAAAGGGACAATTTAGTCACACGGCTGGAAGTGAAAACGCTTGGCTCTGTTTATAGACATAAGGGCCCTCTCTTCTCCCTCTCTTCTCTCCTTCCCTCTCTCTCTCACTTTATCTTCCTCTCACTCTCTCTGTTTCTTTCTCTCTGTGTCTCTCTGTGTTTCTCTTTCACTCTCTCTTACTCCTTCCCCTCTCTCTCTCTTTCTTCCTCTCTCTTTATCCTCCTCTCTCTGTTTCTTTCTCTCTGTGTCTCTCTTTAACTCTCTTTCTCCTTCCTCCCTCTCTCTCTCTCTTTCTCTTCCTGTTTCTTCCTCTCTCTTTATCCTCCTCTCTGTTTCTTTCTCTCTGTGTCTCTCTGTGTTTCTCTTTCACTGTCTCTTTCTGTCTCCTTCCTCCCTCTCTCTCCCTGTTTCTCTTTCTCTGTATGTCTTTCTTTCTTCCCCTCCTTTTTTCTCTCTCTCTCTCTTTCTCTCTCTCTTTCTCTGTCTCTCTGTTCTTCTTTTTCACTCTCTCTTTCTCTGTCTCTTCCTCCCTCTCTCTCCCTGTGTCTCTCTCTGTGTTTCTCTTTCTCTGGATGTCCTTTCTTTCTTTCTTCCCTCCTTTTTTTTTCTCTCTCTCTTTCTCCCCCTCTTCCTCCCTCTCTCTTTATCTATCTTCCTCTCTCTTTATCCTCTTTCTGTTTCTTCTCTCTGTGTCTCTCTGTGTTTCTCTTTCACTCCCTCTTTCTCTGTCTCTTCTCTCCCTCCCTCTCTCTCCCAGTGTCTCTCTCTCTCTCTTTCTCTGGATGTCTCTTTCTTTCCTCCTTTTTTTTCTCTCTCTCTCTTTCTCCCTCTCTTTCTCTGTCTCTTTTCTCCCACTCTCTCTTTCTCTCTCTCCCTTTATCCTCCTCTTACTCTCTCTTTCTCCCTCTCTTTCTCTCTCTTTTCTCCCACTCTCTCTCTTTCTCTCTCTCCCTTTATCCTCCTCTTACTCTCTCTTTCTCCCTCTCTTTCTCTGTCACTGTTCTTCATTTTCACTCTCTCTTTCTCTGTCTCTTCCTCCCTCTCTCTCTCCCTGTGTCTCTCTCCCTGTTTCTCTTTCTCTGGATGTCCTTTCTTTCTTTCTTTCTTTCTTTCTTTCTTCCCTCCTTTTTTTCTCTCTCTCTTTCTCCCTCTCTTTCTCTTTTCTCCCACTCTCTCTCTTTCTCTCTCTCCCTTTATCCTCCTCTTACTCTCTCTGTTTCTTTCTCTCTGTGTCTCTGTGTTTCTCTTTCACTCTCTCTTTCTCCGTCTCTTCTTTCCCTCCCTCTCTCTCCCTGTGTCTCTCTCTTTGTTTCTCTTTCTCTGGATGTCTCTTTCTTTCTTTTCTCCTTTTTTTTCTCTCTCTTTCTCCCTCTCTTTCTCTGTCTCTTTTCTCCCACTTTCTCTCTCTCTCCCTTTATCCTCCTCTCTCTCTCCCTCTCTCTCATTGTCTCTCTCTCTTTGCTTCTCTTTCTCTGTATGTCTCTTTCTTTCTTTCTCTCTCTCTCTCTCTCTTTCTCCCTCCCTCTTTCTGTCTCTTTCTCTTTTTCTCCCACTCCCTGTCTCCCTCTCTTTCTCCTCCCCCCCCCTCACCTTCTCTCTTTTTCTCTCTCTGACCTAAAATCTTTCTAAAGTTTCTTTTCACTTGCTGAACCTATCCTCAATGGGCTTGGCCCTTCTCTTTGTAAGAGAAGTTAATTAATCGCCTCAGAAAATGCTCCTTCCAGAGAAAGTAGAAAGAAGATGAGACTACATAAGGCCTCCCTCGGCTATTAATGAATCCTGTGGTCAATATTAGCCATTCATTTTGGAACGGATAAGCACTTTTCTATCCCAGGGATCAAGATCATGCCAATTGTCGCAGGCTATTCTTGGCTCCCTGGACGCTACAACTTGACAACCGTCATAAATATGAACCAGTTGGCCCAGCATCTGAATTTTGATCAGGTGATCATGGGGAGGCTACCAAAGTTGTAAGGTTTAAGGTTTATTAGTTTTATTAGCTTTCATTAGTTTTTATTAGTAATTTATTTATTTATTTAGATTTATAGAACCGCCCTCTCCATGGAAATGGACCCAGGGCGGTGCACAGGAAATTAAAATCGATAAATAACAATAAATACAGAATAATTAAAAATAAATTAAACTAAAAGCCCGTGCTAAAAAATCCCAATTAAAATTCTAAAATACATGAAACATGGCCACAAGTCACTTTTTCGGCACGGTTGTACCTTTGAACGGTCACTAAATGAACTCTTGTAAGTCAAGGACACATCTTGTTGGGTCTCGACCAACGATAGGTGGCTGGCAAGAGAAGCAAAACCAGGAAAAAGATTGTCTACGGAGGTTCTCGGTCATCCAGGCCAGGGTTGTCCCCAAAGGTGCTTTTCTTTTTTTCAGGAGGCAACTGGGCTTCCTTGCTTTTTTTCTTTTGAAGACGTTTCCCTTCTGATCCAAGAAGCTTCTTCAGCTCTGACTGGATGGTGGGGAATGGAAGGATTGATGCTCCTTGCAGACAGCTGGTCCTTTGCATCCTTCTACGGAGGCCTTGAGGCCACTTGGAGCTTTATCTGTCTACTCAGGGTCACCTGAGTGGTACAGATCACGGTGGACGGCTGAAAGGACCTGCGTTGTGGAGCTGTGCTTCCTGCAGGATGATTTTGCAACACAGACAAACCTCCAAGGGGCCTCAAGGACTCTCTCAAAAAAGGATGCAAACGACCAGCTGCCTGCAAGGAGTATCAATCCTGCCGTTCCTCCACCATCCAGTCAGAGTTGAAGAAGCTTATATAATACAATACAATACAATAGCAGAGTTGGAAGGGACCTTGGAGGTCTTCTAGTCCAACCCCCTGCCTAGGCAGGAGGTCCTATACTGTTTCAGACAAATGGCTATCCAACATCTTCTTAAAGATGTGGGGCATTCACAACTTCTGGAGGCAACTTCTGTTCCACTGATTCATTGTTCTCACTGTCAGGAAATTCCTCCTCAGTTCTAAGTTGCTTCTCTCCTTGATTAGTTTCCATCCATTGCTTCTTGTTCTGCCCTCGGGGGCCTTGGAGAAAAGCTTGACTCCCTCTTCTTTGGGGCACCCTCTGAGATATTGGAAGGCTGCTATCCTGTCTCCCCTGGTCCTTCTCTTCATTAAACTAGACATACCCAGTTCCTGCAATCGTTCTTTGTATGTTTTAGTCTCCAGTCCCCTAGTCCTCTTTGTTGCTCTTCTCTGCACTCTTTCCAGAGTCTCCACGTCTTTTCTACATCATGGCGACCAATACTGGATTCCGTATTCCAAGTGTGGCCTTCCCAAGGCCTTATAAAGTGGTATTAACCCTTCTTGATTCTCTCCCTCTGTTGATGCAGCCTAGAACTGGGTTGGCTTTTTTGGCAGCTGCTGCCCACGGCTGGCTCCTATTTCAATGGTTGTCCACTAGGTCTCCAAGATCCCTTTCACAGTTGCTCCTATTGAGCAAGGTACCACCTATACTGTACCTGTGCATTTGGTTTTTCTTGCCTAAATGTAGAACCTGACTCTTTTCACCACTGAATTTCATTTTATTAGATAGTGCCCAATGGTCAAGCTTCTCGGATGAGAAGCAGAACGCCTTCAAAAGAAAAACCAAGAAAGTCCAGTTGCCTCTTGAAAAAAAAAAAAAAAGCACCTTTAAGGCCAAAAATTGAATGCTGCTCCAGTTGCGAGGTTGCGAGGTTGTCTACCCAACCCTTGCAAATGACCTGCTTTGGCGGGCACCCTGGTTTTTCCACGCGGCATCGATCCAAATCCCTCTTCCCCTTCTTTGAACGAACGCCTGCTTTCTCCCACCCCACCCTTGAACCTGCCTCCCTACAATATCCGCTTGGCCTCCTGTTGTGGTTACGTCATTGTCGTTGTCGTTCCTGCTGCTGCTGTTGTCGTTTTGTCCCTTCCTCCCGCCTGGCTCCTCTCTCCCACTGCCCCGGGGGCCGCCGCTGAAGCCTCACTGTCTCGTAAGCAAACTGTACTGCGCTTTCTTTTAAATTCAATCCTACTTTACATGTTCTATCTTTTATTATTATTATTATTATTATTTTGTTTTCTCCCCCAAGCTCACTATCTGGATAAGGTAGTGAAAGGTATGGTGGCTTTATTTTTCTTCTGGTGTGTTCTTTGTGTGTTTCCATCCAGCTCTCCCCCATTCCCCTTCCCCGCCCTGCACAAATCTCAACTTAGGTGACCCTCCTCCACCCCACTCCCATCTCCACAACCTCTCCATCGTCACCTGAAGTCTAGCATGACATGATTTCTCCCATCCACCCACCCAGCCACTCCCCGGGGAATTTAAGCCCAGGAATGTCATTTTCAACTCCATCCTTGTGTGGCTGCAACTGTCTCTCACTAATGTCCTGTCTGTCTTGCTTCCGTCTTCTCCATCCATCCCTCATTCCAACTTAGACAGGCGATGGGGGTTGGGAAGGGAGGGGTGGGGGTGGGGTGGGTCATCTCTGCAAGGATGCTTGAATTTTATTTTATTTTTATGGGGCACCTCGGGAGAAGACAAAGGTGAGTAGGATGATACGAAGCCTTCCTTGTTCTCAAAAGCACCCTGGAATAATCTGAAACCTCGACTTTTCCAGGTTGGGAGTATTTCAAGTTGGAAGTTGGCTAGTGGATCTTGGAAGATAACTTTTGTACTTCAGCCTCTTCCCAGTTCATCATTCAGAACAAAAACTTGAACTGGTGACCTCTAGCTTGTTTAGTAACTTATTCCAGTTAAAATACAATAATACAATAGCAGAGTTGGAA
Organism: Rhabdophis nuchalis; assembly: GCA_039707465.1. Lineage (NCBI taxonomy): Eukaryota > Metazoa > Chordata > Lepidosauria > Squamata > Natricidae > Rhabdophis > Rhabdophis nuchalis. The sequence goes on from CM077649.1 coordinate 62,552,796, forward strand.
GGGACCTTGGAGGTCTTCTAGTCCAACCCCCTGCTTAGGCAGGAAGCCCTACACCGTTTCAGACAAATGTCTATCCAACATCTTCATAAAGACTTCCAGTGTTGGAGCATTCACAACTTCTGGAGGCATGTTGTTCCACTGATTAATTGTTCTCACTGTCAGGAAATTCCTCCTCAGTTCTAAGTTGCTTCTCTCCTTGATTAGTTTCCACCCATTGCTTCTTGTTTTGCCCTCAGGTGCTTTGGTGAATAGCTTGACTCCCTCTTCTTTGGGGCAGCCCCTGAGATATTGGAACACATCTTTGTGTATCTGACATAACAGATAACCCAGCATTGCCTGGGGATTTATAGACGTCGAAGCGTTTGTCCGAGAGGGGGCCATGGAGAGGGGCCTTTCTTCCCCCTACTCCCATGCCCATCATCCCTGCCCTCTCCCTTCCCCCTCTCGTGCGCTCCTCTTTCCCGCCCTGTCTACGATCCTGGCCCTTTGCCCCAAATCCATCAGGCGCTTCCCCACTTGTCCACTGGAGGGCGAATGTCACTGTTGGCTTTCCAAAGGAGGCTGCAAAGGAAATGACAGCACAAATAATTGCCAGTCTAGGATGCCGCCCTCGCTCTCCTTAATGGCCCAGGCTCTCCCTTCCCTCTCCCGTGACACCACAAACAGTTGCCGGTCTAGGACGCCGCACTCACTCTCCTTAATGGCCCAGGCTTTCCCTCCCCCCCCACCCCATGACATCACAAACAATTGCCACTGTAGGACACCACACTCGCTTTCCTTAGCGGGCCAGGCATTCCAGAGTTATGCTGGGACACACACACACACAAACACACACACCAGGAGTGTCTCCCCCGCCTCAGAGGGCAAGTCATCTGTGTACCATGTTCAGTTGAAATTGCTTGAGGCACTCCAGAGTTATGCTGGAACATATGTACATACATACACATACATACATACAGCCTATTTATATATATAAATAAAATATAATAAATAAATAAGATAAGATAGAGCATCATAGATGGTTAGGGGATTTCTCTCTCTCTCTCTCGGGGTAATGGGCTGAAGTAGTGCTTGCACCACACTTGTTAGAAGCTGCGATAGTGAAAAAACAAAACTCATTAACAGTTGTATATTTTAAAGCCTCCACCCAGTACGCATTATTCGTAATTCTCCAGGCATGTTGGAATAACAGAGTAACTGTGTTGGGAGGGACCCTGGAGGTCTTCTAATCCAACCCTAGCATTATTTCAGACAAATGGCAGTCCAATTTTGGTCTCCACGATGCAAAAAAGATGTGGAGACTCCAGAAAGAGCGCAGAGAAGAGCAACCAAGATGATTAGGGGGACTGGAGACTAAAACATATGAAGAACGGTTGCAGGAGCTGGGTATGTCTAGTTGAATGAAAAGAAGGACCAGGGGAGACAGGATAGCAGCCTTCCAGTATCTCAGGGGTTGCCCCAAAGAAGAGGGAGCCAAGCTATTCTCCAATGGACCTTGAGGAGAAGTTGTTCCATGGATTAATTGTCCCCATTGTCTATTTCTCCTCAGTTCTAAGTTGCTTCTCTTCTTTCCTTGCCACAAAGAAGAGGGAGTCAAGCTATTCTCCAAAGAAAAAAGGCAGGACAAGAAGCAACGGATGGAAAGAGAGAAGCAACTTAGAACTTCTAGAAGTTCTTTCCTTAGAAGGAGAGAAGCAGCTTAGAACTTAGAACTTCTAGAAGGTCTTTCCTTAGAAGAAGCAACTTAAAACTTAGAACTTCTAGAAGTTAGAAATTAGAAGAAATTTGCTGACCGTGAGAACAATAAACCATGTTCTCTGGGCTCCATCACTGGAGGCTTTGAAGAAGAGGTTGGACAGCCATCGTGGGATTTATGTAAGTTGAAGTCCACCAGTCTTCGAGTTGCCAAGATTGGACACCCCCCGCTGTTCTACAGACTTAAATCACTTGGATCTAGGAATTCCACCCAACTCAATAAATTGGACTGGACAATGTCTCTGGATTCTCTCAAGGAAGGAAAAATGGATGGTTTCCAACTCACCCATCTTTGTGCCAACAATGAGAAGAAAAAGAGAGAAACAGCGCCATCCTGAGGTCCTTCGTTGAACATCTTCCTTTGAGATTCAATCCAAGCCCCATTGGAGGCCAGGCAGAGAGTATTGATAAGACTTCTACAAACTTTTTGCCGGCCTGCGATAAATAAATTCATCCTTTAAGAGCGTATCTTCTGCCCAACGCCAACCCTCACTCCCAATTCAGGAAGAAAACAATGAGTATAACAGGAGATATTGAAATGTAGGTCAGGGGTGGGCTTCCAAAATTTTAGCTAGCGCTTCTCTGCCCGGTTGCTGGGTGGGAGTGGCCAGGGAGGGAGTGGCCAGGGTGGGCGTGGCCTAGTCAGGCTCACAGCTGATCTGCGTGATCGTCGGAAGCATTTTTGAAAGCATTTTTTCCCTGCCTATTCGCCCGAACCGCCAGGGAAAAAATGCTTTCAAAAGTGGCGGAAAAGTTGGTCACGCCCACTCAGTCACATGAACGCCGCTGAAACCGCCAAGCCACGCCCACAGAACGGGTGGGGGGGAATTTAGATTTCACCACTGCTCACGGGGTTATTGGTGTGAAGAAAATAGGTGAAACGTGTCCCAGGTATGTTTGCCACAGGTGAGTTAGATATAAAAATAATAAAGGCAGGAAATAAATACGAACCAGTTATGTGAACCTTGCTTCGAAAAATCAAGGTTGTGCATTTAGGCAAGAAAAACCAAATGCACAGGTACAGTATAGGTGGTACCTTGCTCAATAGTAGCGACTGTGAGAGGGATCTTGGAATCCTAGTGGACAACCATTTAAATAGGAGCCAGCCGTGGGCAGCAACTGCCAAAAAAGCCAACCCAGTTCTAGGCTGCATCAACAGAGGGAGAGAATCAAGATCCCGTGAAGGGTTGATACCACTTTATAAGGCCTTGGGAAGGCCACACTTGGAATATTTGCATCCAGTTTTGGTCACCACGATGTAGAAAAGATGTGGAGACTCTAGAAAGAGTGCAGAGAAGAGCAAGAAAGAGGACTAGGGGACTGGAGGCTAAAACATATGAGGAACGGCTGCAGGAACTGGGTAGGTCTAGTTTGATGAAGAGAAGGACCAGGGGAGACATGATAGCAGTGTTCCGATATCTCAGAGGGTGCCACAAAGAAGAGGGAGTCAAGCTATTATCCAAGGCACCTGAGGGTAGAACAAGAAGCAATGGGTGGAAACTAATCAAGGAGAGAAGCAACTTAGAACTGAGGGGAAATTTCCTGACAGTGAGAACAATTAATCAGTGGAACAGAAGTTGCCTCCAGAAGTTGTGAATGACCCAACACTGGAAGTCTTTAAGACAATGTTGGACAACCATTTGTCTGAAGAGGTGTAGGGTTTCCTGCATAAGCAGGGGGCTGGGCTAGAAGACCTCCAAGGTCCCTTCCAACTCTATTATTCTATTCTATTCTATTCTATTCTATTCTATTCTAAACCTTCCAAATTTGCAGATCTTGAATCTTTTTCAACCATCCTGACCCAAACACTGTTTTATGAGCACTTTCTGATTTCACGCACACACAAAAGCAATGCCCCAACCCTGGAAGTCTTTAAGAAGATGTATAAGAAGATGTATACTGAAATGGTATAAGGTTCCTGCCCACGCAGGGGGTTGGACTAGATGACCTCTGAGGTCCCTTCCAACTCTGCTATTGTATTATTGTATAAATATAAAGGCACACAATAATGCCCTCCACCCCCCAAAAAAACCCTACCCCATTTGTAAAACTGGGAGACAAACCAACATAGATGTCCGCAAGGGAAGTCATATTACAGATAAACCCATCGTGTTCAGGGGGCAGATTGACATTCCAGTCCCTTTAAACTCACGGGTGTCTCATGCTTTTTTTTTTAAACCACACATTTTTACCGATAAGTGCTTTTATAAGAAACCCTCCCCAGGCAGGGGAGGGGGAAAAAGCCATTAAAAATTGGCGATTTTTCTTTTCCCGGATTTTCCCCAGATGTATAGTGGCTACCACTCTGGGTTGAGGCAAACTCTGCATTTTAATTCCTTTCAATTAATCGTAATTTAATTTACCAAAGAGCAGCAACTTGGTAATGGGGAAAGAAAGGAAAAAGATTAAAAAAAGGAAACCGAGAACCATTTCCTCTGCTTCTTTTAAGACACGCAGCTAATTGCAGGCGTCGTACAGAGGAGCGCTGGGCTTCGATGCCTTGGGAGTTTGTCTGATGGCCGGACGATCAATGTTATTGGGTTGGACACCGGCATCCTTTTGTGGTGGGGCTAAGGAGTATTGTGGAGGGCAGGGGAGCGAGATTGTGCTGAGCTTTCTCTAAGTGGTTTACAGAGTCAGCCTCTTGCCCCCCAACAATCTGGGTCCTCATTTTATCCACCTCGGAAGGACGGAAGGCTGAGTCAACTTTGAGCCGGTCAGAATCAAACACCTGGCTATGAGCAGAATTAGCCTGCAATACTCATTCTAACCACTGTGCCATCATGGCTCGCTCCTTCCTTCCTTCCTTCCTTCCTTCCTTCCTTCCTTCCTTCCTTCCTTCCTTCCTTCCTTCCTTTCTTTCTTCCCAATAGACATATACTGCTTCACATACACCCTCTCTAAGCAGGTTATAGAGTCAGCCTCTTGCCCACAAAATCTGGGTCCTCATTTTATCCACCTCGGAAGGACGGAAGGCTGAGTCAACTTTGAGCCGGTCAGAATCAAACACCTGGCTATGAGCAGAATTAGCCTGCAATACTCATTCTAACCACCGTGCCATCATGGCTCCTTCCTTCCTTCCTTCCTTCCTTCCTTCCTTCCTTCCTTCCTTCCTTCCTTCCTTCCTTCCCAATAGACATATACTGCTTCACATATACCCTCTCTAAGCAGGTTATAGAGTCAGCCTCTTGCCCACAACAATCTGGGTCCTCATTTTACCCACTTCGGAAAGATAGAAGTCAACCTTGAGCCGGTCAGGATCGAACTGCTGGCAGTGGGCAGAGTTAGACTGCAATACTGCATTCTAACCCCTGCACCAGCACAGCTCTCTCCTTCCTTCCTTCCTTCCTTCCTTCCTTCCTTCCTTCCTTCCTTCCTTCCTTCCTTCCTTCCTTCCCTCCCTCCCTCCCTCCCTCCTTTCTTTCTTTCTTTCTTTCTTTCTCTCTTTCTTACAATACAATACAATAGCAGAGTTGGAAGGGACCTTGTAGGTCTTCTACTCCAACCCCCTGCGTGGGCAGGAACCTTATACCATTTCAGACAAATGTCTATCTAACATCTTCTTAAAGACTTCCAGGGTTGGGGCATTCACAACTTCTGGAGGCAAGCTTTCTCCCTTCTCTCCCTCCCTTCATTCTTAATAGCTCTTACACTTATATACCGCTTCATAGTGCTTTACAGCCCTCTCTAAGTGGTTTTCACAGCCAGCCTATCAACTCTAACAATCTGTGTACCTCATTATACCCACCTCGGAAGGATGGAAGGCTGAGTCAACCTTGAGCGGGTCAGGATCGAACTGCTGCCAGTGGGTAGAGTTAGTCTGCAATACTGCATTCTAACCCCAGCACCACCATGGCTCTCTCACTCCTTCCTTCCTTCCTTCCTTCCTTCCTTCCTTCCTTCCTTCCTCCCCTCCCTCCCTCCCTCCCTCCCTCTCTCCCTCCCTTCTTTCTCCATTTGCAATTGCCCTTAGACTTATATACCGCTTCATAGTACTTCACAGCCCTCTCTAAGCGGTTTTCACAGCCAGCCTATCGCCTCTAAACAATCTGTGTGCCGCACTTTACCAACCTCGGAAGGACGGAAGGCTGAGTCAATTTTGAGCCAGTCGGAATCGAACTGCTGGCAGTGAGCAGTGAGCTAGCCTGCATTATTGCATTCTAACCCCTGCACCACTCCAGCTCTGTCGTAAGTCGAGGGCTGTTGGTTCATCTCTCCTGGCCTATTTATACACACACACACGCATGCACATACCGACTGTGTTTTCCTGAAAATAAGACAGGGTCTTATTTCATTTTGACCCCCCCAGAATAAGCGCTTGGCCTTATTTGCGGGGAGGTCTTATTGTTTTTGAGGTGCAGGAGGTGGCGAGCGGGGTCACCTCATGGCTGCTGGTTGGTTGCAATATTTTCGGGGAGGGCTTATTTTAGCGCATGCCCTCAAATTATCCAGGAAGGTCTTATTTTCGGAGAAACAGTATGTGTGTCAATTTTTTTTACTACTGGTTCTGTGGGCGTGGCTTGGTGGGCGTGTTGTGGCTTGGTGGGTGTGGCTCGGTGGGGGCATGGCAGGGGAAGGATACAGCAAAATTCCCATTCCCTCCCCACTCGGGGGCCAGCCAGAGGTGTCATTTGCCGGTTCTCCAAACTACTCAAAATTTCTGCTACCGGTTCTCCGAACTACTCAAAATTTCTGCTACCGGTTCTCTGAACTACTCAAAATTTCTGCTACCGGTTCTCCGAACTACTCACAATTTCCGCTACCGGTTCTCCGAACTACTCAAAATTTCCGCTACCGGTTCTCTGAACTACTCAAAATTTCCGCTACCGGTTCTCCGAACTATTCAAAATTTCTGCTGCCGGTTCTCTGAACTACTCAAAATTTCCACTACCGGTTCTCCGAACTACTCAAAATTTCCGCTACTGGTTCTCCAAACTGCTCAAAGTTTCCGCTACCGTTTCTCCAAACTATTCAAAATTTCCGCTACCGGTTCTCCAAACTACTCAAAATTTCCGCTACTGGGTCTCCAAACTACTCAAAATTTCCACTACCGGTTCTCCAGAACCTGCTGGTTTTCACCCCTGGAATACACTTGTATATAGAGAGAGAGTTTAAATTTTGGAGGGTTACCAGGAGCCGGAAAAAGAGTAGCCCGTGTAAACTTTGGATCCGGTTAGCGTGAATGCGGTGCCATTAAACTACGGGGAGTGGGGGGTGGGGAATCAGCAACGTGGTGTAACTTCCAGCTTCCATAAATCTCCTTGAGTTTGGTGGGCAGAATTCCTGTTGGAAGCGGCTGACGGCTTCCGTGTTGTTTAGACTGCCTTAATTAGGAACACATTTGCTCAGCTACCCGAATCGGCTATTGTGATCGTAGTCAAGAATAATTGGTTGCATTCCGCTTTAATCCGAACCAGCCCAAAACATCCAGACTCTCTCAAGATCCTGTCTTCACCGGAAATTCAAAAGAGTTTTTAAGAGGCATTTTGCCTCTCGTGAGAAAACGTGGGAAACGGACGATCTGTTGGGAGCCAAATCCAGATTTTTCAAACGCCCTCACCAAACGTCAACAACACAGGAAGTCCTCGGCATTTCATTTAGTGACCATTCAAAGTTACAACGGCACTGGAATCAATTTAAAAAAAAATCAACCTAGAAAGTGTAGTGACCACAATTGAACCCCCCAAATTTTATGCCGCAAAGTGAACCATTTGTGCAACAAAGAGGATTAGGGGACTGGAGACTAAGACATATGAAGAACGGTTGCAGGAACTGGGTATGTCTAGTTTAATGAGAAGAAGGACCAGGGGAGACATGATAGAAGTCTTCCGATATCTCAGGGGTTGCTACAAAGAAGAGGCAGTCAAACTATTCTCCAAGGCACCTGAGGGCAGGACAAGAAGCAATGGGTGGAAACTAATCAAGGAGAGAAGCAACTTAGAACTGAGGAGGAATTTCCTGAGAGTGAGAACAATTAATCAGTGGAACAGAAGTTGCCTCCAGAAGTTGTGAATGCTCCAACACTGGAAGTCTTTAAGAAGATGTTGGATAGCCATTTGTCTAAAACGGTATAGGGTTTCCTGCCTAGGCAGGGGGTTGGACTAGATGACCTCCAAGGTCCCTTCCAACTCTGCTATTGTATTGTATTGTATTATTGTATTGCCTTGCCCATGGACTTGGCTAGTCACCAGGTCGTAAAGAAGGGGATCGCACGACACAAACACACCCCTCGGGGCCACTGCAGCCATCATAAATGTGCGTCAGTTGCCAAGCGTCTGAGGTTTGAGGACATGACCCCAGGACGCTGCAACCGTCATAAATACGAACCAGTTGCCAAACATCTGGATGTTGATCACACAATCCTGGGGATGCAGCCAAAGGTCGTAACTGCGCCGTTGTCACTTAAAACTCTTTTAAATCTCCGAGGAAGACAGAATCTTCGAAGAGTCTGAATTTTGGGGCTGGTCGACTTGGGAGTAAGGCTCGGAGATGATTGGCCCCTCCAATCATAAAAGAGGAGCGAATGGGACGTGTGAGCTTTTGCAGGAAGCAATTAGTTCATCTGGTTGGTTTCAAGCTTTGGAAAGTTCTGTTGGACTCTGTTAGGCGATATCTCCGTTGGGAGACAAGCAGAGAGTGTGCAGCAGAGAATGCAGCCAGAGGAATGTCGCTAATATACACACCATAAGTAGACCAGACACTGTTTAAGTAAAATAGAATAGCTTTTACTTAGGTTGTAAAAAAAACTACTAAACTAAGCTACGGCTCAATAAGCAGTGATGTCAAATTGAGTCAAACCACACAGTCTCAACAATATCACACATCTTACACAATCTTCAGTCTTCTTCAGTAATCGCAGTTCACGCAAACAGTTATCAAACACAGCAAGTCCAGCAGAGAGAGAGAGATGCGCTCTCCTTGCCTTCTCTTATAGTTAGAGATAATTGCACTTACTATTTGCACTCTAACATTACATCAGCCTTAAAGCTACAATGACTATATATTGTCTACCCAACTATGGGAGTCTACTCCTAGCAGACTGTGTGCTAAAATTTGGCCTTGCTCTGCATGTGGCCATTAGGTCTTTGGCAGCCTTCCCAGGGAGATAAGGTCGGTGTTTATCAACATTCCCCTGAAAGACTGTGGCAACTCAGGCAGACATCTGTCCGACTCTTCACAGACTGTTTGCGAAGCTTTGCGGACTGTAAATGACCATAATTCACAGCCGTATAAATAAAGGAAGGTTTTCGGAACTAAGATTGTGACTTATGCTTTTTCCACAAGCCTAGGTCAGAACATACCTGTATTACCGCATACCAAACTATTCGGTGTCATCCCCACGGGGGAAAATATTGATCTGATGTGGTCCAATTTCCCTGGGTGCAAAATGGCGCCCGACAGCAAACCATCACTCAGTCTTTGTTTGCACGTGTGAATGGCCTTGGGAATCTTGTTCTCAAAGGTTAAGTCGTCTTCTCCAACTAAACTTCCCTTTCCTTTTTCCCCCCCTTTCCAGAGGGATGCCCCGGGTTGTGTAACGGCAACGGTAGGTGCACGCTGGATATGAACGGGTGGCATTGTGTCTGTCAGCTGGGCTGGCGAGGGACAGGCTGCGACACGTCCATGGAGACCGCATGCGGAGACGCGAAAGACAACGATGGAGGTAAGATTTCCCCCTGCTCACCGGGTTTACCCATCCCGAATCTTCACTTTGCATGGATAGAAATGAGAACGAGGAATTTAAACCGAGTTCTGGGTTTGAAACCAGGTTTGAACCCCCTATCTGAACAACTTGGGTTGGACTAAAAACCAGTTCGAAATTGGATTTTGTGTCTGTGTGTGATTCAAAATACTGTGGATTTGTGCCATAAAGGATAAGAGGATAATAAATAATAATAATAATAATAATAATAATAATTTTATTTATATCCCGCTCTCTCTCCCCGAGGGGATAGAGGATAAGAGTATAGAAAATAAGTCAGCAAGTATCATTTTGCCTCTTTATAAATCTATGGTGAGGCCCCATCTGGAGTATTCCAGAAGTCTGGGAGCTGAAGTCCTTCAGACTTAAAGTTGCAAAGGTTGGAGACCCCTGTTGTAGACTTCAGCAGTTTCTCCGCACGGAGGCTCTCCAACCGGTCTTTGTGTCTCTGGTCCACAGATGGCTTGGTGGACTGCATGGACCCCGACTGCTGCTTTCAGTCTCTGTGTCGGACCAACACGCTCTGCTTGGGCTCTCCGAATCCCCTCGACATCATCCAGGAGACCCAGGCCCCCCTGGCCCAGCAGAAGCTCTACTCCTTCTACGACCGGGTCAGGTTTCTAGTTGGCAAGGACAGCACGCACGTCATCCCTGGAGAGAATCCGTTCAGCGGAGGGTAAGTTTCCTTCCTTCCTTTCCTCCTTTCTTCTTCCCTCCCTCTTTTTCTTTCTCTTTCCTTTCTTTCTTTCCTTCTCTCTTTCTTTCTTTCCATCCTTCTTTCCTTCCCTCCCTGTTTCCTTCCTCCCTCTTTTTTTCCCTTTTTCTTTGTTTTCCCTTCTTTCTTTCTTTTTCCCCTTCCTTCTTTCCCCCCTTTTCTCTTTCTCTGTCTTTTTTCCTTTCTTAATTTCTCTCCTTCCTTCTTTCCCTCCCTCCCTCCTTCCCTCCCTTCCGCCATCTTTTTTTCCTTCTCTGTCTTTTTCTTCTTTCTTTCTCTCCTTCCTTCTTTCTCTCTCCCTTCTTCCTTCCTTTCTCCCTTTTTCTTTTTCTCTTTCTTTTTCTTCTTTCTTTCTCTCCTTTCTTTCTTCCCTTCCCTTCCTTCCTTCCTTCCTTCCTTCCTCACTTTTTTTCTTTCTCTTTTTCTCTTTCTCTTCTTTCTTTCTTGCCTTCTTTCCCTCCCTTCTTCCCTCCCTCCCTCCCTCCATCTTTTTCTCTTTCTCTCTTTTTCTTCTTTCTTTCCTTCCTTCCTTCTTTCTCTCCCTCTCTTCTTCCTTCCTTCCTTCATCTTTTTCTTTTTCTCAGTCTCTTTCTCTATCTTTTTCTTCTTTCTTTCTTTCTTTCTTTCTTTCCTTCCTTCCTTCTCTCTTTCTTTCTCTCCATCCTTTCCTTCTTTCGTTCCCTCCCTGTTTCCTTCCTTCCTTCCTTCCTTCCTCTTTTTTCCCTTTCTCTTTCTGTTTTCCCTTCTTTCTTTCTCCCCTTCTTTCTTTCTCTCTCCCTTCTTCCTTCCTTTCTTTTTCTTCTTTCTTTCTCTCCTTTCTTTGTTCCCTCCCCTTCTTCCTTCCTTCCTTCCTTCCTTCCTTCCTCCCTCTTTTTCTTTCTGTTTCTGTCTTTCTCTTCTTTCTTTCTTTCTTGCCTTCTTTCCCTCCCTTCTTCCCTCCCTTCCTTCATCTTTTTCTCTTTCTCTCTTTTCCTTTTTTTCTCTTTCCTTCTTTCCTTCCCTCCCTTCCTCCATCTTTTTCTCTTTCTCTGTCTTTTTCTTCTTTCTTTCCTTCCTTCTTTCTCTCCCTCTCTTCTTCCTTCCTTCCTTCCTCTTTTTCTTTTTCTCAGCCTCTTTCTCTATCTTTTTCTTCTTTCTTTCTTTCTTTCTTTCTTTCTTTCTTTCCTTCCTTCCTTCCCTCCTTCCTTCTTTCTTTCTCCTTTCCTTCTCTTCCCTTCCTTCTTTCTTTCCTAAAAAGAAATCTCAGAAGACTTGGAGAAAGGCAGTGTTCCCCATGGTATTTCTGTCTGTAATGTTGGGGGTTGTAGCTACACGAATTTGCAAATGTATGGCGCAGAGCGAGCGTTGTGGTATATACCAATTACACTTCGGGTTCAACTTTAATAAGCTTTTTTTACCCCCTTGAAAACCGAAGGTTCGTAAGGAGTTTGTAGCCTGCGTGTTATGATTTTATTAATGATTTCCCTCCCTGAAGAATTCGTTCTACACTCTGCACCAGCCACGTACTGTAGCTACCTTCTGTCCCTTATGCTCAGCACAATTTAAGATTATTGGCCTGGAATCTAATACTGATTGAATTCTCTGAGAGAAGTGATTTATGCAGCCAAAATAGCAAAAACCATGAGAGAGAGAGAGAGAAAGGGAGAGAGAGAAAGGGAGAAAGAGAAAGGGAAAGAGAAATAGAAATAGAAAGGAAAGAGAGGGAGAGGGAGAGAAAGAGAGAGAGAGAAAGGGAGAGAGAAAGAGAACGGAAAGAGAAGAGCGGGAGAAAGAGAAAGGGAGAGAGAGAGAGAAAAAGGTAGAGAAAGAGAAAGGAAAGAGAAAGAGAGGGAGAAAGAGAAAGGGAGAGAGAGAGGAAAGCAAGAAAGAGAGAGAGAGAGAAAGGGGGAGAGAGAGAGAGAAAGAAAGGGGGAGAGAGCAAAAGAGAGAGTGAGAGCAAAAGAGAGAGAGAGAGAGAAAGGGAGAGAGAGAGAGAAAAGGAGAGAAAGAGGGAGAGAAAAAGGGAGAGAGAGAGAGAAAGGGAGAGAGAGAGAGAAATTCAGAGTAACCATGGACTTTTGCAGAAAAGTGAAAAAGGGAAAAAATATAGGGTAGGAATAGATTAATTAAGCAAGGACAATGAAGGCAAGCATCATACCGTATTTTTCAGACTATAAGACGCACTAAGATTTCAAAGAGGAAGTTAAGAAAAAAAAGTTTTTGTCCTCCCCAGCCCCCGGGAGCATTCTACAGGCTTCAGCAGGGCTGGAGAAGGCAAAAACGCCCCCATTTTTCACCAAAACGGGGGGTGGGGGAAGGCACAAACACACCCGTTTTGGTGAAAAATGGCCCGTTTTCCATCCATTTTTCACAAAAATGGGACGCAGGAGCGGAGCTTCAGGAGGCCAAAAATGGCTGTGTTCAGTGTATAAGATGCACCAACATTTCCATGCTCTTTTAGGGGATGTAAAGGTGCGTGTTATACTCCAAAAAATACAATAAATCCTTTTTTTTGATTGCCTGTTCTATCATTGACAGTTAGGACAATGAATCAATGGAACAGAAGTTGCCTCCAGAAGTTGTGAATGCCCCAACCCTGGAAGTCTTTAAAAAGATGTTGGATAGCCATTTGTCTGAAATGGTATAGGCCCTTTCAGGGCTTCCTGCCTAGGCAGGGAGTTGGACTAGAAGACCTCCAAGGTCCCTTCCAACTCTGCTATTGTATTGTGTTGAGAGAAGATGAGAATAGAGAAGATAAGAGAAGGGAGAAGAGAAGGAAAGAGAAGAGGGGAGAAGAGAGAAGAGAGGAGAGGAGAGGAGAAGAGAAGAGAAGAGAAGAGAAGAGAAGAGAAGAGAAGAGAAGAGAAGAGAAGAGAAGAGAAGAGAAGAGAGGAGGACTGGAAGTCTTTAAGAAGATGTTGGATAGCCATTTGTCTGAAATGGTATAGGCTTCCTGCCTGGGCAGGGAGTTGGACTAGATGACCTCCAAGGTCCCTTCCAACTCTGCTATTGTATTGTGTTGAGAGAAGATGAGAATAGAGAAGATAAGAGAAGGGAGAAGAGAAGGAAAGAGAAGAGTGGAGAATAGAGAAGAGAGGAGTGGAGAAGAGAAGAGAAGAGAAGAGAAGAGAAGAAAAGAGAAGAGAAGAGGACTGGAAGTCTTTAAGAAGATGCTGGATAGCCATTTGTCTGAAATGGTATAGGGCTTCCTGCCTGGGCAGGGAGTTGGACTAGATGACCTCCAAGGTCCCTTCCAACTCTGCTAGCGTATTGCATTGTATTATTGTATTGTATTGTATAGAACGGTCACTAAACAAACAGCTGTGAGTGGAGGACTATCTGTAGTCGTCTCCATACAGGCCCTTCCCTCTGTCTCTCAAGGTTAACCACAATTCACTTAGTGACTAGTAGCAGTTGCTACTGTTTTACAACAGAAAGAATTATGCCTCAGCTCTTCCTTTCTTTTGCCATTCCTAGCCCGCAAAATTCATTTACATTTTTGACCGATTTTCTGCAAAGCATATTGTTCAGAATGAGAATTTTCGTCTTCCGCAATTATGGAAGGTGAATTCAACGTACTTTTACTTGGACTTTCTGTTTCACCCCAGGGGGAAAGTAGTGGCCTTAATTTAATCTCCTTGTGAATTATGCATTGCTTAGTAATATGACAGTTTAAAATTACTGCATGGCTATATTATCTACTTTTTTTAGAATAAAGGAAAAAGCAGTGAGCTATCAAATATTAAGAAATCCTCATAGGTATTTTTTTTAAATTAAAAAAATAGATGTGGGGGGGAAGAAAAGCCTCTGGGAGGATCTGATTAAAAATGGAGAAAATATATATTCTATCTACCTCTCTACCACCTACCTACCTTTCTATCTACCCATCTATCTCTATCTATCTACCTACCTATCTATCTATCTATCTATCCATCCATCAATCCATTATCTATCTACCTACCTACATACATACATGCCTATCTCTTTCTCTCTCTCTCTCATATATCTACCTACCTACCTATTTATCCATCCATCCATTATCTATCTACCTACATACATACATACATACCCATCTCTTTCTCTCTCTCTCTCATATATCTACCTACCTACCTATTTATCCATCCATCCATTATCTACCTACCTACCTACATACATACCCATCTCTTTCTCTCTCTCATATATCTACCTACCTATTTATCCATCCATCCATTATCTATCTACCTACCTACATACATACATATATACCCATCTCTTTCTCTCTCTCTCTCTCTCATATATCTACCTACCTACCTATTCATCCATCCATCCATTATCTATCTACCTACCTACATACATACCCATCTCTTTCTCTCTCTCTCTCTCTCTCATATATCTACCTACCTACCTATTTATCCATCCATCCATTATCTATCTACCTACCTACATACATACATACCCATCTCTTTCTCTCTCTCTCTCATATATCTACCTACCTACCTATTTATCCATCCATCCATTATCTATCTACCTACCTACCTACATACATACCCATCTCTTTCTCTCTCTCTCTCTCTCTCATATATCTACCTACCTACCTATTTATCCATCCATCCATTATCTATCTACCTACCTACATACATACATACCCATCTCTTTCTCTCTCTCTCATATATCTACCTACCTACCTACCTATTTATCCATCCATCCATGCATTATCTATCTATCTCCCTACCTACCTACCTATCTATCTCTTATTTACTGTATCTATCCATCCATCATCTTCCTGCCTGCCTGCCTACCTACCTACCTACCTATATACATACATACATACATACATACATACATACATACATACATACATACATACATACCTGTTCTGACCCCCCTTTCTTTAACTAATTACAAGATTCTTGGCTGCTTGCCTGAATGACAGAGACGAAGCTTATTCACACGAACTCAACTCAAGACACTCCAACCTAGAAATAACACATTGTTCTCTGCAAACTTCCTTAGCAGAGGCTTCCTTTTAAACCCTCTTGGGAGGGGCCAGTCATTAGGCAGCTGGGACTCATTCAACTCCTCCAAGTTTGCCTCTGCTGCAACTGAAGCTTTCTTTTTTCAGCCCTTCTCACTCTAGCATCAAACTGGCCTTGATCCTCCCCACTACTCCAAGACCCAGGTGCCTCCTGATGACTAGCCGGACTCCCTGCTCTCTCAAGGTCGCCCTCCTCCTCCAGAGCAGACTCATAGGACTCCTTACTAGAGGAGTCCATCAGCAACTCATCCGGAGCCAGCTGGGCCACAACACTTATCTCTCTCTCTCTCTCTCTCTCTCTCATATATCTACCTACCTACCTATCTCTTTCTATCTGTCTATCTATCTATCGCTTGCTTTCTTTCTCTATCTATCTATCTATCTATCTATCTATCTATCTATCTATCTATCTATCTATCTATCACCTATCTACCTACCTACCTATATCTTTCGGCCCGGGCATAGCACCGAGACGGCATTGGTCGCGTTGGTAGATGATCTCTGGAGGGCCAGAGATGGGGGATGTTCCTCCATCCTGGTCCTATTAGACCTCTCGGCGGCTTTCGATACCATCGACCATGGTATCCTATTGCATCGGCTGGGGGGGTTGGGGGTGGGAGGCACCGTTTTACGGTGGTTCTCCTCCTACCTCTCTGGCCGATCGCAATTTGTGCGGGCAGGAGAGCAGAGGTCGACCCCGAGACCCCTCACATGCGGGGTGCCTCAGGGGTCGGTCCTCTCGCCTCTCCTGTTTAATGCATATATGAAGCCGCTGGGTGAGATCATTCGTGGTTTTGGGGTAGAGTACCATCTGTACGCTGATGACACCCAGCTGTACATATCTACCCCAAACCACCCCAACGATGCCGTAGCGGTGATGTGCCAGTGCCTGGAAGCCGTGCGGATCTGGATGGGAAGTAACGGACTTAGGCTCAACCCGACCAAGACCGAGTGGCTGTGGTTTCCGGCTGCCCGATTCAACCAGCTTTCTCCAACGCTGGCCATAGGGGGCGAACATCTTGCCCCTGTGGATGGGGCGCGCAATTTGGGTGTCCTCCTGGATACCCGGCTGTCTATGGAAGAGCAAGTGACAGCCGTGGCCAGGAGGGCGTTTTACCAGGTTCGCCTGGTTCGCCAATTGCGCCCCCTATCGGATCGGGACGCCCTTCGCATAGTCACTCATGCCCTCGTGACATCCCGACTGGACTATTGTAACTCTCTCTACATGGGGCTCCCCTTGAGGTGCACCCGGAGGCTTCAGTTAGTTCAGAATGCAGCCGCGCGAGCAATTATGGGCACCTCTAGGTTTGCCCACGTAACACCGCTCTTGCGCGAGCTGCACTGGCTACCTGTCGTCTTCCGGGTGCGCTTCAAGGTGTTAGTTATCATCTTCAAAGCGCTCCATGGCTCGGGACCCAGCTATCTGCGAGATCGGATCCTGCCCCACACATCCTCACGACCGATTCGCTCCCACAGAGAGGGGCTTCTCCGGGTGCCGTCCACTAGACTTTGTCAGCGGGCGACGCCCAGGGGAAGGGCGCTCTCTGTGGCGGGCCCGGCCCTCTGGAACGACCTTCCCCCTGATATTAGAACGACCACCGACCTCCGCTCCTTCCGTGTAAAATTGAAGACCTATCTCTTTCGACTGGCCGGCCTTGAATAGTTCTCTCTGTCTTTTAACTACAAATATTTTAATGGGTTTTTAATTTTATATTTTTAGCACGGGTAGTCTTATTTAATTCTATTTTAAGTATGTTTGTATTATTGTATATTGTTTTTAACTATGCCTGTGCAAAGCCCCGGGTCCCTGTGGGGAGAGGGTGCGGTTAATAAATCTCAATTTATTATTATTATTATTATTATTATTATTATTATTATTATTATTATTATTATTATTATTATTATTATCTACCTACCTACCTATCTTTCTACCTACCTACCTACCTATCTTTCTACCTACCTACCTACCTACCTATACCTACCTATATCTATCTACCTACCTACCTATCTATCTACCTACCTACCTACCTATCTACCTTTCTACCTACCTACCTTTCTACCTACCTACCTACCTACCTACCTATCTTTCTACCTACCTACCTACCTACCTACCTATCTATCTCTTATCTCTATATCTATCTATCTATCTATCTATCTATCTATCTACCTTTCTACCTACCTACCTATCTTTCTACCTACCTACCTACCTATCTATCTATCTATCTATCTATCTATCTCTTATCTCTATCTATCTATCTATCTATCTATCTATCTATCTATCTATCTATCTATCTACCTTTCTACCCACCTATCTACCTTTCTACCTACCTACCTATCTTTCTACCTACCTACCTACCTACCTACCTATCTATCTATCTACCTTTCTACCTACCTACCTATCTACCTATCTACCTATCTATCTATCTATCTACCTACCTACCTACCTACCTATCTGCCTGCCTGCTGCCTACCTACCTACCTACCTACCTACCTACCTACCTACCTATCTATCTATCTATCTATCTATCTATCTATCTATCTATCTATCTATCTATCTATCTATCACATCTATCTACCTATCTTATCTATCACCTACCTCCCCCCTCTCTCTATACACACACACACACATACACACATGTGCATAGTGAGAAGGGGGCAGTTTTTGCATCGAAACCATTTCCAAATTACTTGCCAAAGTCTTAAGGTGTTCCTCATTCAATGAACCACTAACCCTCCTGTCCAAGTAGCTAAATCAGAGGAGGTGCTAAATTGCCTTATCTTAATTTCTTATCGGCCAGACTTCCTGTTAGCAGAAGAGAATCGTTTTACTTTTAATATTTTATATTCCATATACATATTGAAATTGTATTTCACGAAAACCTTCCTGGATAGACCTGAGAAGGGGTTTGGGGTTTGTTTTTTTTCCTGCAGCACCATTTCGCTTGTTTGAAGACGTAATTGCATATATATTTTTTAGACCAAGGTCTTCTGAAGGAAACGGCCGACTAAATTAACATTAACGGCGTTCCTGTGGGGCTCGGTGCATTGTGGGTAGATGACTTCGCCTCTGGAAAGGACAGGTTGACCTAAGAGAGACCAGATGTTGACAAGGAACAGCGTTAATTGATTTTCCCAAAAGGGGCAAATGAAATCACCTGGGAGGGGAAATGGAAAGGCTGAAGTGGAGAACTTAATTGCTTCGTAAATTTTCACCTTTCTTCCTTCACTCCCTTCCGCCAGAGTGCAGGTATCTCTCGTCTAGCCCATAATTCTTTCAAGCCCAAGTTTAGGGATGGTCCCAGATTAGGTAGATAGATGTAGATAGAGACAGATAGCTAAAGAGGGATGACAGAGTTAGAGGAATAGATTATAGAGGCAGATAATAGAGATAGAGCAAGATGATAGAGATAAAGAGAAGATAGATATTCCTATCTTAGATAAAAGGAAAGGAGGGAGGGAGGGAGGGTAGATGGATGGATGATAGCTAGGAGATAGATAGATAGATAGATAGATAGATAGATAGATAGATAGATAGATAGATAGATAGATAGATAGATAGATAGATAGATAGATAGATAGAATACATACATAGATACATACATAGATACTTGTTTTCGTAGATTTTCACGGGTGTAGGTATGCTGGCATATCTGGCTTCGGGGATTTTCCCGTGTATAAGGCATAGAAAAGTTGTTGCAACGTTTCGACAAGATCTCACTTGTCATCATCAGGCAGGCTTGTGTCTGTGAGTGTGACTGCGGAGGCATCGCCCCTCTAGCAGCATGAACAGACGTGATGATACCTCCCGCCTACCAGATATCTGGAAGCCAGCATTGACCAGCAGACGAGCCCCATCCTCCAGCCAAGCCGTTGAAATTCAAAACAAGGAGAAACATACAAATGAGACCAATCAGCATCAATCTACCAGTCACGATGCAACTGCACAGCCAATCAACCCACTCACAACAATAGTCAGCACTCCACCCCCACCACCAAGATTTAAAGAGGGGTGATGCCTCTGCAGTCACACTCACAGACACAAGCCTGCCTGATGATGACAAGTGAGATCTTGTCGAAACGTTGCAACAACTTTTCTATGCCTTATACACGGGAAAATCCCCGAAGCCAGCTATGCCAGCATACATAGATACATACATACATACATACATGATAGGTATGTGATGGATGGATGGATGGATGGATAAGATATAGATAGGATAGAGATATAATTGGGATAAAGAGAGATAGGTAGATAGATAGATAGATAGATAGATAGATAGATAGATAGATAGATAGATAGATAGAATACATACATACATACATACATACATACATACATACATACATACATACATGATAGGTAGGTGATGGATGGATAGATGGATGGATGGATGATAGGAGATAGATAGATAGATGGATGGATGGATGGATGGATGGATGGATGGATGGATGGATGGAAGAGAGAGAGATGTAGATAGATGAGAGTGAGAAAAAGATAGGATATAAGAGAAAGAAAGAAAGAAAGAAAGAAAGAAAGAAAGAAAGAAAGAAAGAAAGAAAGAAAGAAAGAAAGAAAGAAAGAGATATAAGAGAGAGAGAGATGGTAGTTAGATAGATGGTTAGGTAGGTAGGTAGGTAGGTAGGTAGGTAGGTAGGTAGGTAGGTAGGTAGGTAGGTAGGTAGGTAGGTAGTTAGAACTAACAGAGTTGGAAGGGATCTTGGAAGTCTTCTACTCCATCCCCCTACTTGGGCAGGAAAAATGGTATAGGGTCTCCCACTTGCTCAGGGGGTTGGACTAGAAGACCTCCAAGGTCCCTTCCAACTCTTCTTATCCATGCTCTCAAAGCGAGCGCTGCAGGAATCTTCAGTGTTTGTGTAAAAGTGCGCAAAGACCTTTGTCCCTGGGATTTGATGCCTTTGAATTCCCCTTCATAGGGAAGTCGCTCAGCACATCTGGCAACAATGGTCAGGCTCCCAAATGCATGTAAATCAAAGGCAGCATAGCTGGAGGCAGTTGAGAGAGGGAGAGAGAGAGAGAGAAAGAGTCTTTCCTTCTCCTTCCCCTTCTCCTCTTACCCCTTCCTTTCTTCCCCACTTTCCTTCCCTCTTTTCCTTCCTTTCTTCCCCTCCTTTTCCTCTATCCCTTCTTTCTTTCCCATCCCCTTCAGCTTCTCCTTCTCCTCTTCCCCTTCCTTTCTTCCCCACTTTCCTTCCCTCCTTTCCTTCCTTCCTTCTCCCTTCCTTCCTGCACCTCCTTCTCCTTCAGCTTCTCCTTCTTTCTCCTCTTCCCCCTTCCTTCCCTCCTTCTCTTTCCTTCCCCTTCCCTTCTCCTCTTCCCTTTTCTTTCTTCCCTGCTTTCCTTCCCTCCTTTCCTTCCTTCCTTCCTTCCCCTCCTTCTCCTTTTCCTCTTCCCCTTCGTCTACTCTTTCTCCTCTTCCCCCTTCCTTCCCTCCTTCTCTTTCCTTCCCCTTCCCTTCTCCTCTTCCCCTTCCTTTCTTCCCTGCTTTCCTTCCCTCCTTTCCTTCCTTCCTTCCCCTCCTTCTCCTTTTCCTCTTCCCCTTCGTCCTTCCCCTCCTTTTCCTTCAGCCTCTCCTTCTCTTTCTCCTCTTCCCCCTTCCTTCCCTCCTTCTCTTTCCTTCCCCTTCCCTTCTCCTCTTCCCCTTCCTTTCTTCCCCACTTCCCTCCCCTCCTTCCCTTCCTTCCCTAGAAGAGTTCAGCCTTCAGTCATTTTAGCCTCGCCACCCGAGATTCTCCGAGATGCGTTTCTTCTCTCTTTCACGCTTCTTTCTCTCTGGCTGCGTATCTTACATAATATGGCCACCGCCTTTGGACCAGTCGCAAACCAGAAGGGAATTCCGAAGAGCAGCTAATCCACAGTGCCACAGTCCCCATGGATGGGTTGTTTCTGGGCTACAGGCAAAAGACTGTTGCATCGCTAGCTGGAAAATTAAATTACCCATCACGGAATTTGAAGTGGGCATGGGGAACCGAAGGTGTCCTTGGTGGGAACATAAAAGATCTTAAAACTTCCTTGCATGCAAACAAAAAAACAAAAAAAAAACCCTCTGGTGGAGCCCATCTTTTGTTTTTCTTTATGAAATACAATTTTTTTTATTTTTTATTTTAAAAATAAATTTTATTTACAAACATATAAAATACATATAAAATACACTCACACCAAACTTAGACATAGCCATCTTAAGGGATTCGGGCCCAGCAACAACCGATGGAAGTTAGAGGGACTCCTCGTTTCAGAGTCCATGATGACTCCATCGAGGCTCGGGGCAGTGGTGGGTTTCAAAAAATTTTAGAACCTCTTCTGTAGGTGTGGCCTGCTTTGTGGGCGTGGCTTGTCAGCCATGTGACCGGGTGGGTGTGGCCAACTTGTAAAATGTGGTGAAACTCACTTAACAATACTCTTGCTTAGCAACCAAAATGTTGGCTCAGGAACTCTGGCATTTGAAGTACCCAGGTCTTAAAGCTGTCGAGTGACAAGACCCTTGCACCCCTAACCCTTTAGGGGGGGGAAAAACCCAGGGGTGTTCAAACTTGACAGCTTTCAGACTTGTGGACTTCAACTCCCAGAATTCCTCCTCCAGTCATGTTGGCTCAGGAACTCTGGCATTTGAAGCACCCAAGTCTTAAAGCTGTCGAGTGACAAGACCCTCGCACCTCTAACCCTTTAGGGGAAAAAAAACCCCAGGGGTGTTCAAACTTGACAGCTTTAAGACTTGTGGACTTCAACTCCCAGAATTCCTCCTCTCGAATCTTCATCTTTTTTTATTTTTTATTTTTACTTTTAGTATTAAAACAAATAAAACATACATCCAGTTTCAATTTTGTGGAGGTTTGGTCACAGGTTTTTGTGCATCAATTCTTACAAGTATAATGACTAATTTGCTCATCAAACATAACTAAGTCTATCACCATTATTGAGCTTTTAAATGTTAAATTAAATCTTCCTCTGGATGATGGACGGGTGGGGGGGAGGGAGGGAGCTGGAACCGGTTCTAAAGGGCCCTGTAGATTTGTGGAACCTCTTCTATAGAAGAGCTAAGAACTAGCAGGAACCCCATCCCTGGCTGGGGGGGGGGGGTCACGAGTCCTTGCTTTGTCCCTTACCAAATCTTCTCCTTGTTTTGCCAATTCACTCCTTTCAACTTTTGTGATGTTGTTTTTTTTTCATCTAGCCGGCCTGACATAGATTAGGGAATTTTAATTCGTTATTTATGGGTTTTAACTATTTATTCAATTTTAGCACAGCTGTATTGGTTTAATTGTTTTTTAAATTGTGTATATTATGGGGTTTTACCTTTCTGTGCACCGCCCTGAATCCCTTTTTGGTGAAAAGGGTGGTATATAAATTGAAAATAAAAGTTTTTTTAAAAAAAAGGTTAAAAGTATTTTATTGATTTTCAAAAAAATTTTACAAGGGAAAAAGGTGTAGGGTAAAAGTAACATTTTGGTAGCTTCCCTGCCGTTGGTGGTGGCTCTCCCAAAACTTCCTAAGTTTACAATTTTAAAGGTAAAGGATAAACATATAAAAAGATTACATTGTATAGTCTATATATTCAATCATCTCTTTTTTTTTCTTGGCCATTTTATCTTGTATCAACAATTACAATAGTATTTCAAATAAACTAATCTATCCTTCCTAGGCTGTAATATAAATTTAAATTGTTTTAATAGGGATTGCAGGGAATTAGTGTAAAGGGTTTTTAGGGTTTCAAGGTTTTAAACTTTTAGCGCAGGTAAATTATTTAATTCTATTTTAAATATTGTATTGTTGTATTTATATATGTTTTTAAAGTCCTGTGCACCGCCCCGAGTCCCTTCGGGGAGAGGGTGCGGTCTACAAATCAAATAAATTGAATTGAATTGAATTGCAATTGACTCCTCTTCCCTGTCCCCAGGTGGGGCCGTCGCTCCCTCCATTCCCCCGTCTTCACCTCCCAGCTGGGAGGCATGTTTTTTAATAAAAGCCTCCGCCTCAGTGTTTTGATCTTTACTCTGCCTCCCTCCCAGAAGATCAGCATTCCCTCTGGTAACAACCACTTGAACCATATTCCCTTTCAACTTTGTTGTTTCTTTTAAAACTTCCTCGCAGGCACCCCTGTGTCATTCGTGGGCAGGTGATGACAGCGGACGGGACCCCTCTGGTTGGCGTCAACATCAGCTTCGCCAGCAATCCTCTTTTCGGCTACACCATCAGCAGGCAAGATGGCAGGTAGGCGCATCCCTTTTTCCTTCCCAAGAACTAGGAAGAAACAACATTTGGAATTCAAGCCTGTATATCGTGTGAGTCCCATCGGATGGCTTTTGCTGTTGAAGGATGTGTTTTCAATCATTATAGCCTAACTACCTTAGAGAGAAAATGTAAGTAGTTTAGAGTTCAGTGATAAACAGTAAGGGAGAAGGGGACGGGGGCCGCAGTTGTACAAGATGGAAACTAATCAAGGAGAGAAGCAACCTAGAACGGAGGAGAAATTTCCTGACAGGGAGAACAATTAATCAGTGGAACAGCTTGCAACCAGAGGTTGTGAATGCCCCAACACTGCAAGTCTTCAAGAAGATGTTGGATAGCTCTTTGTCTGAAACGGTATAGGGTTCCCTGCGCAGGCAGGGGGTTGGACTAGAACAGGAATTCTGGGAGCTGAAGTCCTTCAGACTTAAAGTTGCAACGTTTGGAGACCCCTGGACTAGAAGACCTCCAAGGTCCCTTCCAACTCTGTTATTCTGTTAAAGCACCAGAAAATAGGGCAATATTTCCAATATTTGACGGGCTGCCACAGAGAGGAAGGGGTCAAACTATTTTCCAAGGCACCCAAAGGCCAGACAAGGAAGAATGGGTGGAAACTGACCAAGGAGAGATTCAACCTGGAAATAAGGAGGAATTTTCTGACAGGGAGAACCATCAACCCATGGAACAGAAGTTGCCTTCGGAAGTTGTGGGAGCTTCATCCCTGGAGGCTTTCAAGAAGAGACTGGACTGCCATCGGTCAGAAATGGTGTAGGGTCTCCTGCTTCGGTGGGGGTGGGGGGGGTTGGACTAGATGACCTACAAGGTCCCTTCCAACTCTGTTATTCTGTTAAGATATGGAAAAATCCAACTTAGAATGAAGGAGGCATTTCCTGACAGCAAAAACAACGAATCGGTTGTCTCCAGAAGTTGGAGAAGAGGGAGTCAAGCTATTCTCCAAAGCACCTGAAGGGCAGGGCAAGAAGGAATGGGTGAAAACTAATCAAGGAGAGAAGCAACCTGGAATTAAGGATGAATTTCCTGACATTTAGAATAATTAATCAGTGGAACTACTTGCCTCACTGGAGGTTTTTAAGTAGAAAGTGGGCAAACATATGTCTCAAATGTTATACGTTTCCTGCTGCAGCAGAGGGCTGGACTGGAAAACCGCCAAGGTCCCTTCCAACTCTGTCATTCCATTATTCTCAAGATCTCAGAGAATGGGAATTTCTTTTGGCTGTTACAGACGTGTTTTGCATCAATACTCTGGAAACATCTGCGCAGCCACGGCAACAAAGACAAATCTGGGTGTTTGTTGGGTTGGGTGTGTTTAAGCAACTTGACCTTGAAGGATTCCGATCAAATTACGGCAAACCATTCCTTCCTTTGTCAAGCCGATTGTTGTCCCAAAAGAATAATCCATTTTGTCAGGGAGTTAAAAAAAAATGACCCTTTTAAAATATATACAAAGATTCTTGCTTTGGACAAGGGAGTAGACAACAACAGTGCAAAAAATTCTCAGAGGCTACAAATTAATATGAATTCTCCAGAATTCACCAGTAAATAAATTCAACAATCAACCTTACGTTTTGCAACCTGTCTTAACTTATTGGTTAAGCTTTAATTTGACTTCAGTCTCTCGCACCAGGCTAGAGAAATTTTGTTATCGATTAGACTGAAGAGGTATACTGGCTCGGGAAGTCTAGGAGCTGAGGCCCAACCCTTTTGGCTGGGGAATTCTGGGAGTTGAAGTCCACCCATACTGGCTGGGGAATTCTAGGAGCAGAGAGCCAACCCTTTTGGCTGGGGAATTCTAGGAGTTGAAGTCCACCCATGCTGCCTGGGGAAGTCTAGGAGCTGAAAGTCAACCCTTTTGGCTGGGGAATTCTGGGAGTTGAAGTCCACCCATACTGGCTGGGGAATTCTAGGAGCTGAAAGCCAACCCTTTTGGCTGGGGAATTCTGGGAGTTGAAGTCCACCCAAGCTGCCTGGGGAATTCTGGGAGTTGAAGTCCACACACCTTAACAATTGTGTGGTTGAGGAAAGGCTGGCCTAAAGCAGTCACAATTAAAGCAACAATGGAAACTGCTGTGTGTTTGTGTGTATATATGTAGGACAAAGGCAGAGAGGTCTTCATTAGCGTGAAGGGAGAAATCTATAGAGGCATTAGTTTAGCTGACAACGGGTGGCAAACATCCAGAGGCCGCATTTTAAGGCCGTCTACGGTGAGATACGTCTCTAATTCACAGTCCAGCAGGCAGGATCTCCCTAACGGGGTAGCTAATTTATTTCCGGCTGATGAAAATAAAAACGAAGCAAGTGAAAGAAAGAATATTGGTATTGATCCTGCAATTCAAGAAGGAACATGCTGGCTGGTTTTTAATAGCCCCATTTCTGGCAAACTCAAAAGCACTTGAGCCTCAAGGAAGACATTTTAAACAGTTAGTTAACATTTGGCAAAGTGGCAACCCAGGATGGAGAGCCCAACAGGGCTGCGGTGGGATTTGCAGAAACAGATTTGCAGAAACAGAGGAGAAATTTCCTGACAGTGAGGACAATTAATCAGTGGAACTCTTTGCCTCCAGAGGTTGTGAATGCCCCAACACTGCAAGTCTTCAAGAAGATGTTGGAGAGCCATTTGTCTGAAATGGTATAGGGCTTCCTGCCTAGGCAGGGGGTTGGACTAGATGACCTCCAAGGTCCCTTCCAACTCTGCTATTGTATTGTGTTGAGAGAAGATGAGAATAGAGAAGAGAAGGGAGAAGGGAAGGGAAGGGAAGAGGGGAGAAGAGAGGAGAGAAGAGAAGAAAGAAGGGAAGAGAATAAAGAGGAGAGGAGAGGAGAGGAAGTCTTTAAGAAGATGTTGGATAGCCATTTGTCTGAAATGGTATAAGGTTTCCTGCCTAGGCAGAGAGTTGGACTAGATGGCCTCCAAGGTCCCTTCCAACTCTGCTATTGTATTAGTTGTATTACTTGTATAGATAGGCGGTCCTTGACTTACGATCACAAATATTGGGGGCCAATATTTCCATTGCTAAGCAAAAGAGGTGTTCGGCGAGCTTTGCCCCATTTTATGGCATTAAAAAAAATTTTTTTTTAAACAACACATATAAAATACTTTCCTCAGTTTCATCTAGCATGTCGTTTGTTTACAAGTTTTTGTGCATTAGTTCTTGCAATTAGGATTAAAATCACAGGTTATCCATCAAACGTAACTAAACGCATCTCTATTATTGAGCATTGTGTGCTCCAATTACCCTTAATGTTCCATGAAGTATACAACATATTTAATTCCAGTGCTAATTTTCAATTGTTACCCCAAATAGTTATTAAATATTTCCATTCATGTATGTTTCAATTAATCATTACATCCATTAACCCATTTGACATATGAAAATTCTCTCCAGTATCAAATACTCACTACTTAATGTTATTCATAACGTACAGATCATCCAATCTTATACAATAGATCAGGAGTTCCCAAACTTGGCAACTTGAAGACTTGTGGACTTCAACTCCCAGAATTCTCCAGCCAGCAGAGCTGGCTGGAGAATTCTGAGAGTTGAAGTCCACAAGTCTTCAAGTTGCCAAGTTTGGGAACCGCTGCAATAGATTCATTATTGTCCTTTATATATCATATAGTCAAACACTCTATTTTATAAGCTTTCATAGTAATAACTATAGCTTTCTAGAAACACATAAACAGTTAATAAAAATAATAATAATAATAATTTAATTTGTAAACCGCTCTCTCTCCCCGAAGCAGAGCTGGCTGGAGAATTCTGGGAGTTGAAGTCCACAAGTCTTCAAGTTGCCAAGTTTGTGAACCCCTGCAATAGATTCGTTATTGTCCTTTATATATCATATAGTCAAACACTCTATTTTATAACAGAAAGCTTTCATAGTAATAACTATAGCTTTCTAGAAACACATAAACAGTTAATAATAATAATAATAATTTAATTTCTAAACCGCTCTCTCTCCCCGAAGGGACTCAAGGCGGTGCACAGGGAATTAAAAATACATATATAAACAACAAACATTATAATACAATTTAAAATGAATTAAACCTAGACCCTGCGCTAAAATCCCAAACTATCTAAAACTAATACCCCTAAAAATCCCTAATAAAACAGTTTGAATATTCAGCTTGAGGTAGATGGGTCAATTAACCCAAGCCGGCCAGGCAGAAGAAGTGAGTTTTTAGTTTTTGACGGAAGGAGCGGAGGTCCGTAGTTGTTCTGATTTCGGGGGGAAGGTCGTTTCAGAGGGTCGGGCCCGCCACAGAGAAGGCCCTTCCCCTGGGCGTCGCCCGCTGGCATAGCCTAGTGGACTGCACCCGGAGAAGTCCCTCTCTGTGGGAGCGAATCGGCCGAAGGGATGTATGGGGCAGGATGCGATCCCGCAAAAGTTTCATTCCCAAGTTTTTTTTAATCTAACCATTGGTAAAACAAAT
The DNA here is from genome assembly GCA_039707465.1 of Rhabdophis nuchalis. Taxonomy (NCBI): domain Eukaryota; kingdom Metazoa; phylum Chordata; class Lepidosauria; order Squamata; family Natricidae; genus Rhabdophis; species Rhabdophis nuchalis. The sequence continues at coordinate 62,580,656 of CM077649.1, forward strand.
CCCATACCTTGGAAAATTGCTCATCCTCTTGTTCTCTAATTTCAAATGGGAGTTTACTCATTTCAGCACATCCCATTATTTTCCAAATAATTTCCTCTTGTGTTGTATTTTCTCGTTTTTCCAATTTTTTGCAAATATAATTCTAGCCCCAAGTTACGACTTTACTTGCCACCGTTGTTAAGGGAATCACTGCAGGGGTTAAAGTTAGTGACACGGCGGTGAAGTGACTCTGGCTTCCCCACATTGACTTTGAGGGTTTGAAGGTCGCAAAAGGGGATTGCATGACCCCCGGGGATACTGCAACCGTCGTAAATACGAGCCAAGCGTCTGAATTTTGATCGTTTGCGACGGAACCAGCTGGCTTCCAATGGGGGAAGCTGGATTTGCTTAACAAACACGTGATTCACTTAAGGACAGGCGTGAAAAGGTTGTAAGATTGGACACGGCTAAACCCACCTTGCTTAGCAGCAGACATTCCTGTCCCCAGGGTGGTCGTAAGTTGGAGGACTACCTGAAACATTTGGCAAAACTCTCCCCTTAAAAACGAATCTCGCCGCCTGAATCCGAGATAAGCTTCTTGGGATATAAAAATAATATAATGTTATCGTATTTTATCTATCTCTTAAATTATTGTATTTTATTCCACTTTTCATCTTAGATTGTATGTTATGCCAATTTCATTTAAAACCGTATTATGTTTTCAAGGGAAAATGTCGCCACAAGGTCAGCCTCCTTCACCGACATCGGTAGCTACTCTACATTTTTATCGCTTCCGTCCTGTAGTTAAAAAAAACCCACCCATCTTGGCTTTCTGTCCACACAGTTTCGACCTGGTCACGAATGGCGGCATAGCCATCGTTCTGCGTTTCGAGCGGGCGCCCTTCATCACTCAGGATCACACGCTCTGGCTGCCCTGGAACCACTTCTTCGTCATGGAGACCATCGTCATGCGCCATGAAGAAAACGACATCCCCAGCTGTGACCTGAGCAACTTTGCCCGGCCCAACCCTGTGGTTTCCCCCACTCCGCTGACCGCCTTCGCCAGCTCCTGTTCCGAGCGAGGCCCCATCGTGCCAGAAATCCAGGTAAGAAAACAGGACTACTACGGACCTCCGCTCCTTCCGTCAAAAACTAAAAGCTCACTTCTTCTGTCTGGCCGGCTTGGCTTAATCGACCCATTTACCTCAAGCTGAATATTCAAATTGTTTTATTAGGGATTTTTAGGGGTATTGTTTTTAGATAGTCGGGGATTTTAGCGCAGCGTTCAGGTTTAATTCACTTTAAAATTGTATTATAATGTCTGTTGGTTTTATATATGTGTATTTTTTAATTCCCTGTGCACCACCTCGAGTCCCTCCAGGGAGAGAGAGCGGTTTACAAATTAAATTATTATTATTATTATTATTATTATTATTATTATTATTATTATTATTATTATTATTATTATTATTATTATTATTACTACTACTACTACTACTACTACTACTACTACTACTACTACTACTACTACTACTACTACAAAGATACTTCCAGATCAGGGGTGGGTTCCGGCAGCCGCTACTGCCAATTTGCCCAGGGACGCGCCGCATGCATAGTAAAACAGAAATCGCTCTGCGCATGCACAGAAGCAAAAAACAAGATGGCGCCACACGGAGAACTGGTATGGGGCATGGCAGGCCTGGGTCACTGCCGGTTCCAGCGACCCAGGCCACCAAGCTACTACCGGTTCGACTGAACCAGTCCGAACCAGTAGGAACCCACCAATGTTCCCTGGAAACTAGGCAGTGGAGGAGGGTAGAGGTGGGGAAAATGCTCAGAGTGAACAGCCAAGAAGCAGATATACAATAGAAAGAGATAATGACCTTAGAGAGGAATATGGGAGACAAGTCAAAAAAAAAAAAGCATAGCAATTAAAGTATTGAAGCGAGCAAGAGATGATGGATAGAGGATTTTTCGTTTTGGATGTTGTTTTGATTTGCTTCTCTTTTCCTCTCTCTTTTCTTTTTCTATTTGTTTATTATAATAATCTTTATTGTCATTGTACTTGTTTACAATGAAATTGATTAGGTTGGTGAGGTAGGATAGAAAGAAAGAAAAAATTATCTAAGGAGGACATGCTCCGAGTCCCTCACCGCTCCGAGTCCCTTTGGGGAGAGGAAGCGGTCTATAAATAAAATTTATTATTTATTAATTTATTATTATTATGATTAAAAGTTAGAATAAAGAGATAGAAGTAAGGGAAAAGGGTAATAGTAGTGTATACACTTTTCTATAATAAAATAAGAGCAATAATAAGAGAAAACATGGATTAATCAAACAATGACAGATTGCAACGGTATATAAATATGTATTATCATTAGAAATATATAAGTTGGCTATAAGTAGCTATCGGTTTAATGGATGTATATTTAGACTTGCTTGTTGCAATATATTGTCTGTGTATGTGTAATGGGAAAATTTGTTTTCTTTTTCTTTTAAAAATTTGTAAATAAAAATAAAAAAAAGAAATACATGTTAGCTAAAAGTAATAACTGTGACTAGCCCTATTAGTTTTATTTCTATTAGAATATATGACACCCAGGTGCCGCACTTGATAAGTTTGTAAAAAATTAAAAATAAATCAAAACTTTTTAAAAAAAAGATACTTCCAGATGTGAGCCACCCTTGGCAAATTCAGGGAACAACCTCTGTCCTTCGCTCGAAATAACTTCTGCACAATCCTGGAATTAAAATTCAGCTCTTGGACCCCACTTTCAAACCAACGGTCCAAAATGTAGACTTTCCTGTTCTTTATCTGTGTGATTTTTATTTTTTTTAAATATCTCCAGGCCTTACAAGAAGAGATTAAAATCTCAGGGACTAAAATCAAGCTAAGCTACTTGAGCAGTCGTACTTCCGGCTACAAATCAGTCCTGAAGATCAGCTTAACCCATCCCACCATCCCTTTTAACCTGATGAAGGTTCACCTCATGGTGGCGGTGGAAGGACGTCTCTTCAGAAAGTGGTTCGCTGCAGCTCCAGACCTCTCGTACTACTTCATCTGGGACAAGACGGATGTCTACAATCAAAAGGTCTATGGGTTATCAGAAGTCTTCGGTAAGATACAATGGGGGCCTTCAGATGGTTTGAACCGGTTCGGGTGAACCTGTAGCAGTGACCTCTAGATGCCCTCCCCCCCCTTCCTGCCCAAGCTCTATGTCACCCTATTTAGCCACATATTCTAAGCTGCATGTATGTGTGAAAGCCATGCGCATGCACAGAAGGGGCGCGTGCTCACAGTTTTGGTGCGCGGCGAACAGGTGGTAAAATTATGTGAGATCCAGCTCTGGTAAGGTACCATTTTCGTATCTGCCTTCATTTGGCAGCTACAGCTGCCAAAAAAGCCAATGCAGTTCTAACCTGCATAAACAAAAGGATAGAATCAAGATCACATGAAGTGTTGATACCACTTTATAAGGCCTTGGTAAAGCCACACTTGGAATAAGGCATTCAGTTTTGGTCTCCATGATGTAGAAAAGATGTGGAGACTCTGGAATGAGTGCAGAGAAGAGCAACCAAGAGGATTAGAGGACTGGAGACTAAAACATATGAAGAACGGTTGCAGGAACTGGGTCGGTCTAGTTTAATAAAAAGAAGGATTAGGGGAGACATGAGAGGAATGTTCCAGTATCTCAGGGGTTGCCACAAAGAAGAGGGAGTCAAGCTATTCTCCAAAGCACCTGAGGGCAGAACAAGAAGCAATGGGTGGAAACTAATCAAGGAGAGATCCTTCCTTCTCGCCTTCCTTCCCTCCTCTCCTTCCTTCATTCTCTTCTCCCTCCCTTCCTTCTCTCCTCCCTTCCCAACTTCCTCCCTTCCTTCCTTCCAATATCTCAGGGGTTGCCCCAAAGAAGAGGGAGTCAAACTATTCTTCAAGGCACCTGAGGGCAGAACAAGAAGCAATGGGTGGAAACTAATCAAGGAGAGAAGCAACGTAGAACTGAGGAGAAATTTCCTGACAGTGAGAACAATTAATCAGTGGAACAACTTGCCTCCAGAAGTTGTGAATGCTCCAACACTGGACGTTTTTAAGAAGATGTTGGATAACCATTTGTCTAAAGTGATATAGGGTTTCCTGCCTGAGCAGAGCGGGTTGGACTAGAAGACCTCCAAGGTCCCTTCCAACTCTGTTATTCTTTCTGTCTCCTGCCTGTCCATCAACTCAAGTTAACCAAGATAGCTTTCTGCAAAGCCCTGACCAATCTCTATCTGAGGCGAAACCATACTTAGGGAAGTAGTTTCTGATCTGGTTCTTTGTCCTGTGGAACCCCTTGCCTAGGAAGATTTCTGCTTCCCACCTGAAATTTTCTTACAGTTATTATCTTTAAGCTGCTAAATTCAGACAACCACAAGGTGGCAGCAAAGAGACACAGAAAAGTTTGACTCTCTGCTACCATCTAGTGGTTGCTTGAATTTTGGATGCCCAGATACGATAGCCCTGTATTTTTCTTGGGATGGAGGATATAAAAGTGTTTTGATCTAGTTCAAGGATCGTCAACCTTTTTATACCTACTGCCCACTTTTGTATCTCTGTTAGTAGTAAAATTTTCTCACCGCCCACCGGTTCCACAGTAATGGTGATTTATAAAGTAGGGGAGTCAATTAAATTTTAAAAAAAGGAAAGTGCTTCAGAATCGGACAAAACCCCTAATGCCCACCATGAAATCTGGAACGCCCACTAGGGGGCGGTAGGGATACCACTACCACTGATAGATAGATGATAGATAGATAGATAGATAGATAGATAGAGAGAGAGAGAGAGAGAGAGAGAGAGAGAGAGAGAGAGAGAGAGAGAGAGAGAGAGAGAGAGAGAGAGAGAATTATAGATAGAGATAGATAGATAGATAGATAGATAGATAGATAGATAGATAGATAGATAGATAGATAGATAGATAGATAGATAGATAGATAGATAGATAGATAGATAGATAGATAGATGAGAGAAGAGAGAGAGAGAGAGAGAGAGAGAGATCAGGGGTAGACAACCTTTTTATACCTACTGCCCACTTTTGTATCTCTGTTAGTAGTAACAGAGATACAAGTAATCTCTGTTTATTTTCTTTTGTTTTCTTGGGGTTGGAGTTGACTCTCATGGTGGCTAATCTGGGTCGTGTTTTGGTATTTCTTTCACCCCTTTCCCCGTTCTCTTTCTCGTTCTGTCTCTCGCAACTCCCAGTCTCAGTGGGATACGAATATGAGTCGTGCCCGGATTTGATCCTGTGGGAGAAACGCACGGCGGTGCTTCAAGGTTACGAAATAGATGCTTCGAAACTTGGAGGGTGGTCTCTGGACAAGCATCATGCACTTAACATCCAAAGTGGTACGTTTCTGTGACTGTTCGTCCCTTTATACAAACTTCATATCTCTTCACCACCAATCTCCTTTGGATGGCTTTTAGGATCAAAGCGGAAGTTAATTCAGGGGTGGGCAAACTTTGCAACTTTAAGTCTGAAGGACTTCAGTTCCCAGAATTCTCCAGCCAGCGAAGCTGGCTGGAGAAGTCTGGGAGCTGAAGTCCTTCAGACTTAAAGTTGCAAAGTTTGCCCACCCCTGAGTTAATTACCTTTTTTTATTAGTTTACTAGCCAATAACTTGGTGTTGCCCGAGTATTTATTTGGGGGGGTGGGGGAGGGGAATGTCCGGACCAAACGTAATTACCAGAGGGAGCCCCCTTGTGGAGGGCTGTGAAGCCGTTTCCATGGCAACTCTACTGTGCTGCACAGTAGAAGCCATTTTACGGCAGTACAGTAGAAGCCATTTTAAGGCACAACAGGGTGTATCTTAACAGAAGACACATACTGAGGGGTTTGGGGGAGAGGTCTTACCCCCACAGTATTTGTCTCCAGAGTCATTTGTGTACCAAGTTTGGTTGAAATTGCTTGAGGCGTTCCAGAGTTATGTTGGAATATACACACACACTGCCATTATATATGTGTGTGTGTGTGTTAGGTTTTTGAGCTGATCAATAAATAAATCAGGGAGACTCAGCTCATAATAATATATAAATTTAATAAAAATTTAATAAAAATAAAAATAAAAAAAATAAAAATAAATAAATAAAACTAACACACATATTTAAAAAAATTACACAACGGAACTCCTGGCTTTCTGTCTAGATGGTCTCTGGTGATGAGCCGAAAGGCAGAAAAGGAAACAGTATGTCTCCTCCCTTAATTGGGGCCCTAACAGGGTATTGTGGAACAATTATAGATACTAATCCTCCTGTCTCAGCTGATGCAATGGGAGAGCCTGACTTGGCTGAATGGCTAAAGGCTCTTGCCTGATATGCAATACAGCCCCGGTTCGAATCCCAGTAAGGGTATGGCTAGCTGATGAGAGCTAAAAAGCTCAAAATAGATCTATACTAGTCTCCCTAACTTATTTATTGATCAGCTCAAAAATGTAACACACACACACACAGAGAGAGAGAGAGAGAGAGAGAGAGAGAGAGAGAGAGAGAGAGAGAGAGAGAGAGAGAGAGAGAGAGAGAGATGGAGATGTGACAACATACGAAGAAAATACAAAAGCAAATAGTAGGAAAAATAGGGATCCCATGACTGTGGGGATGCTGCAATAGTCCTTAAGTCTAAAAAATGTCCGTAAGTCACTTTTTTCAATGCCGTTTTAACTTTGAATGGTCACTAAATGAACTGCTGTAACAGGGGTGGGTTCCTGCCAGTTCTAACCTCCTTTATAGAAGAGGTTCCACAAATCTACAGGGCCATTGAGAACCGGTTCCAGCTCCCTCCCCCCACCTGTCCGCCCATCATCCAGAGGAAGAGCAAGAGGAGGAATTCTGGGAGTTGGAAGTCCACAAGTCTTAAAGCTGTCATGTTTGAACACCCCTAGGGTTGTTTTTTCCCTAAAGGGTGAGGGGTGCGAGAGTCTTGTCACTCGACAGCTTTAAGACTTGAGTGCTTCAAATGCCAGAGTTCCTGAGCCAACATTTTAGTTGCTAAGCAAGAGCATGGTTTCACCACATTTTACAAGTTGGCCACGCCCACGCAGTCACATGACTGCCAGGCCACTCCCACCCGGTCACATGGCGCACAAGCCACTCCCACCCGGTCACATGGCCAGCAAGCCACTCCCACAAAGCAGGCCACACCTACAGAAGAGGTTCTAAAAAAATTTGAAACCCACCACTGTGCTGTGGAGTCGAGGACTTCCTGCACAAGGGCCCGGCTTTTTAATCGTGGTACCCAGGGCCGTTGGAGCTTGTCTCTGGGTTGCAAAGTCCTTCCCCTCAGCCTTGTGTTCTTCCCCTCAGGTATCCTGCACAAAGGAAACGGGGAAAACCAGTTCATCTCCCAGCAGCCGCCGGTCATCGGGAGCATCATGGGCAATGGACGCCGAAGGAGCATCTCCTGCCCGAGTTGCAACGGCTTGGCTGATGGCAACAAGCTCCTGGCGCCCGTCGCCTTGACCTGCGGCTCGGACGGCAGCCTGTATGTCGGAGACTTCAACTACATCCGCAGGATCTTCCCTTCGGGGAACGTCACCAACATCTTGGAGTTGAGGTATGGCCAGGGTTCTTGTGACGTTGGTTGCTTCGGTGTCCCTCAAGGTAATGTTCTCAGGTGAGGAGAGCAGTTTTGGGGCGAAATGAAACGAAACGTTTTGATGGAAAGAAGGACCAGGGATGATAGATATGCCAGGAGTGTTCCGATATCTCAGGGGATGCCCCAAAGAAGAGGGAGTCAAGCTATTCTCCAAGGCACCTGAAGGCAGGACAAGAAGCAATGGGTGGAAACTAATCAAGGAGAGATCCTTCCTTCTCGTCTTCCTTCCTTCTCTCTTTTCTCCCTCCCTCCCTTTTCTCCTTCCTTCCCACCTTCCTTCCTTCTCTCCTTCCTTCCAATATCTCAGAGGATGCCCCAAAGAAGAGGGAGTCAAGCTATTCTCCAAGGCACCTGAAGCCAGGACAGGAAGCAATGGGTGGAAACTGATCAAAGAGATATCCTTCCTTCTCTCCTTCCTTCCTTCCTCTCTCCTTCCTTCCTTCCTTCTCTCCTTTCTCCCTCCCTGCCTTCTCTCCTTCCTTCCCACCTTCTCTCCTTCCTTCCTTCCTTCCTTCTCTCCTTTCTCCCTCCCTCCCTTTTCTCCTTCCTTCCCACCTTCCTTCTTCCTTCCAATATCTCAGGGGTTGCCACAAAGAAGAGGGAGTCAAGCTATTCTCCAAGACACCTGAAGCCAAGATAGGAAGCAATGGGTGGAAACTAACCAAGGAGAGACGCAACCTAGAACTAAAGGAGAAGTTTCCCGACAGGGAGAACAATTAATCAGTGGAACAACTTGCCTCCAGAAGTTGTAGGTCAGGGGTGGGCAACCTTAAACACTCAAAGAGCCACAAAGGTCCTATCCGGAACTCCCGTTCATTTCTGGAGCCAAACCAGAAGGCCGGTTCCCCCATCATGCTCTCCTTCTGGTGTTGCGTCCTTTTTCCTCTACTGACCAGAAGTTAGTTCTCCCACCATAGAGTCTCCTCCTAGCGCGACGTCCTTTTTCCTCTACCTGTCCTAACCGAAAGCCCTATCAATTGTGGAGCCGACCGGCTCTCTCTTCTTCTCCCCCTCTCCCTCCCTCCCTTCCTCTCTCTCCTCCTCTTCACCTCCCTCCCTCGCTCCCTTTCTTTCTCTCCCTCCCTCCTCTCCCCCTCGCTCTTCTTCCCCACCTCTCCCTCCCTATCTTCCTCTCTCTCTCCCACTCTCCCTCTCTCTGTCCTTCCCCTTCCCTTCCCCCCTCTCTCTCCCTCTTCCCATCTCTCACTCCCTCCCTCTCTCCCTCCCTTCCTCTCCCTCCCTTCCTCTTCCTCCCTCTCTCTTCTTCCCCTTCTCTCCCTCTCTTCCTCCCTCCCCTTCCCCCCTCTCTTCTTCCCCCTCTCTCCCTCCCTCCTTCTATGTCTCTCCTTCTCCCTCCCTTCCTCTCTCTCTCCCCATTTCTCGCTCGCTCCCTCCCTCATTCCTCCCTCTCTCTCCCCCTCTCTTCTTCCCCCTCTCTCCTCCTCTCCCTTCCTCTCCCTCTCTCTGTCTCTCCTCCTTCCCTTCGTCCCCCTCCCTCTCTTCTTCCCTCCCTCTCTCCTCCTCCCTCCCTCCTCCCCTCTCCCCCTCTCTCCCTCCCCGACTCTCCCTCTCCCTTCCTCTCTCTCTCGCCATTTCTCGCTCGCTCCATCCCTCATTCCTCCCTCTCTCTCCCCCTCTCTTCTTCCCCATCTCTCCCCCACTCTCCCTTCCTCTCCCTCTCTCTGTCTCTCCTCCTTCCCTTCCTCCCCCTCCCTCTCCCTCTCTTCTTCCCTCCCTCTCTCCTCCTCCCTCCCTCCTTCCCTATTCCCCTCTCTCCCTCCCCGACTCTCCCTTTCCCTTCCTCTCTCTCCCCCTCTCTCCCTCTCTGACTCTCCCTCTCTTCCTCCCTTCCTCTCTCCCTCCCTCCCTCCCTCTCTTCCTCCCTCCCTCTCTCTCTCCCTCTCTTTCCCTCTTCCTCCTTCCCCCTCCCTCCCTCCCTCTCTCTCCCCCCTCCCGCTCTCTTCCTCCTCCCTCCCAAAACCTAATGTAAGACCCAGTCTTATTTTCAGGGAAACACAGTATGTTGCTATATTTCAGCCAGGCAGCATCGGGCAGGTGATATAGATATAGATATAGATATAGATATAGATATAGATGTTTTCTGAGGTTTTCGCGGGTGTTTGTATGTAGGTCTTTGGTTGTTCGGGTTTTCTCCCGCGTAGAATTGGAAGTATCTTCACGACGTTTCGATGAAGTCTCATTCAGCATCTTCAGGCTGGTGCTTCCGGCTTGGTGCTTCCAGGAGCACCAAGCCGGAAGCACCAAGTGTGCTTTTCTCTTGCTCCTGGAAGCACCAAGCCGGAAGCACCAGCCTGAAGATGATGAATGAGACTTCATCGAAACGTCGTGAAGATACTTCCAATTCTACGCGGGAGAAAACCCGAACAACCAAAGACCTACATAGATATAGATATAGATATAGACAGAGACAGAGACAGAGACAGAGACAGAGACAGAGACATAGATATATTTTCTCCTCATGGAAGGTATCAGCAGACGCGACAGGTCTCCGACAAGTTTCCCGCTCTTCTAAAAGGATCCGTTTGCTAACTCTTTATGTATTGCTGCCTTGTAGAGAGTGTGTAGTTGTTACTGTCGACTTTCTAGCCTAAGCCGCTGCCGGGCTCGGAGTTTACTTTCTAACCTTTTCTCTCTCTCTCTCTCTTCCTCCTTCCTCCTTCTCTTCTGCCTTCTGCGTTCCTGCTCTTCTGTCAGAAATAAAGATTTCAGGCATAGGTAAGACACCCGATGGTCAGTTGTGGGTTTCCTTTTCTTTGTCACGTTGCATGCTCTTCTTTTCTTTCTTTCTTCCTTTTTTTTGTGTGTGTCCTTTTCTTGTCGTCGCACTTTATAAGGTGATGTAAGGTTGCTGGGCTACCAACTGGGGTCAAATGCATTTTATTTTTTAAATCCTACCCTGATAATGTAAGCACAGCGAGCAGCAAACGGGAGAAACGCAAAGGAAATTTTTAAAAAACAGTTCAAAATCTGCAAAGAAGCATCACAAACTAAGCCCTTCCCCTTTTTTGTGAAAGGGGAGGGGCTTAGCTCACGATGCCACGCCTCCCCTCTCCTGTGTTTGGTTCTCTTACGCTACCTGCGCCCTACTATAAACCTACTAAGTTTTTAATTCAGGATCCTTTTTGGATGTCAATATTTACTTGTTTGATGCAAGACGCCATGGTGTTTTTACGAAGGATTGAGTATGTTGCTGGAATTGGGTATGTCTAGTGAGTGGCGCGGTGGCCTAGAGGTGGTGCTCTCGCCTCACAATCAGGAGGCTGTGAGTTCAATCCCGGGTACAGGCAGATATCTCTCTCTCTCTCTCTCTCTCTCTCTCTCTCTCTCTCTCTCTCTCTCTCTCTCTCTCTCTCTCTCTCTCTCTCTCTCTCTCTCTCCAATGAGAATAACATATCTGCCGAACAAAACTCCTCATTGGCGACAGGGACGGCATCTGGCCAGTAAAACACACTGCAAGCTCCATTCACTTGCCCAGACTCCAACCTGCAAGGGATTATGGGGCCGTTAAAAGATTATGATGATGATTCGGGGTCGTAAGTCAAAGTGGTGTGGTGGCCTAGAGGTGGCACCCTCGCCTCACAATCAGGAGCCTGTAAGTTCGATCCCAGGTAGAGGCAGATATTTCTCTTTCTCTGGGCACAATGAGAATAATATATCTGCTCAAACCCAACCTGTATTTGCTAGGCATCAAACCAAGTGAAATCCAAAATCAAGATTGGTACCTCTTCTAGCACATAATAACAGCGACCAGGATGGCTATTGCACAACATTGGAAAGACACTAACCTACCACCAGAGCACCTAATTATAGCCAAAATTTTCAACTGTGCAGAATCGGACAAACTAACATATATCTTAAAAGATAGACAAGACTCAACCTTTTTCAAAAGCTGGAATAAATGGTATTCATGGTACAACAGGAGAGTAATGGATACCAAGGGAACCAACTAGATAGACTATTTAAGAAATCAATGGGAGGAATAAATAAGACAAGTGGATAGTAAATCTGAGGGGGGGAAATAATCTTTGTATAATTAAAAATAACAACTGATAAGTTAGACTTGGATAAACTAAATTCTCAATCTAGGGGACTAGACATTTCCCCGGTATGTTTATGTATGTCTTTCCAGTTACCCTTATCCTATATTTGTTGATTGTGTGGTTTTATATGGCAAATATTAATAAATAAATAAATTAATAAATAATTTAATTTATAACTCGCTCTCTCTCCCCGAAGGGACTCGAGGCGGGGCACAGGGAAATTAAAAATGCATATAAAACCACAAACAATACAGTATTAAAAAAGAATTAAACTAAACCCTGCGCTAAAATCCCATGTTAAAACTAAGACAACCCCTAAAACCCCCCTAAAAACAGTTAAGTTATCCCAGGCCGGCCAAGCAAAAGAAATGTGTTTTTAATTTTTGACAGAAGGAGCGGAGGTCCGTAGTTGTTCTAATATCGGTTGGAAGGTCGTTCCAGAGGGTCGGGCCCGCCACAGAGAAGGCCCTTCCCCTGGGCGTCGCCCGCTGGCACTGCCTAGTGGACGGCACCCGGAGAAGTCCCTCTCTGTGGGAGCGAATCGGCCGAAGGGATGTATGGGGCAGGATGCGATCCCGCAGATAACTAGGTCCCGAGCCATGGAGCGCTTTAAAGATGATGACCAACACCTTGAAGCGCACCCGAAAGACAACAGGCAGCCAATGCAGCTCGCGCAGGAGCAGTGTTACATGGGAAAACCTAGAAGTTCCCATAATTGCCCGCGCGGCTGCATTCTGGACAAGCTGAAGTCTTCGGGTGCACCTCAAGGGGAGCCCCATGTAGAGAGCATTGCAGTAGTCCAGTCGGGATGTCACGAGAGCATGAGTGACTGTGCAAAGGGCAGCCCGGTCCAATAGGGGACGCAACTGGCGGACCAGGCGAACCTGGTAAAACGCCCTCCTGGCTACGGCCGTCACTTGATCTTCCATGGACAGCCGTGCATCAAGGAGGACGCCCAATAAAGATATATTTTATTTTTTTTAAAAAGAGAATAATATATCTGCTGAACAAAACTCCTCATTGGAAACAGGAAGGCCATCGGGCCAGTAAACCCTCTGCTAGCTCCATTCAGTTGCCCAGACTCTAACCTGCAAGGGATTATGGAGTTGTTAAAAGAAGATGAATTGGGTAGGTGTAGTTTAATGAAAAGAAGGAGCAGGGGAGACAGGATAGACAGCCTTCCAATATCTCCTAGGGGCTGCCCCAAAGAAGAGGAAGTCAAGCTATTCTCCAAAGCCCCTGAGGGCAAAACAAGAAGCAATGGGTGGAAACTATCCAAGGAGAGAAGCAACCTAGAACTAAGGAGAAATTAGTTTAATTTAGAATAATTGCATTCATTGAAAACAATTACTCAGTGGAACAACTTACGTACCTGCAAAAGTTGTCGGTGCTTCAACACTAGCTTTCTGAGCAGGGATTGGGCAGCCATCTTTTGGTCATCGGGTGCCCCAAACATGCCCGTGTGCGCACCCACACACATAATGCAAGGCGCGCCCAACCCCGCTCGCGCACCCCACCCACATGCATGCACACGCGACACATACACCCTGTGCTCCCCTGCCGTCCTGCGCATGCGCCCTCCCTCGCCCATTTTCGGCTTCCGGGTTGCTGCAGGAGGCTTTCCAGACACAAAACAGGGAATGTGGGGCCCACTGTGCCCAGTTTTGGGACTGCAAAGCAGTGGTGGGTTTCTGCAGGCTCGCACCTACTCGCGAGAGCCGGTTGGTGAAATTTAGAGAACCAGTGAGAGGGGGTTCCACCGGCGTACCTGGAAGTAAATCTGGCCCACCGCTGCCAGTGACCCAACGGGAAGGAAAGGAAAGGAAGGAAGGAAGGAAAGAAGGAAGGAAGGAAGGAAGGAAGGAAAGAAAGAAAGAAAGAAAGAAAGAAAGAAAGAAAGAAAGAAAGAAAGAAAGAAAGAAAGAAAGAAAGAAAGAAAGAAAGAATTTATCCTCACAATTGAGTTCAAAATTTTGGTTGCTAAGCAAGAGCGTTATTAAATGAGTTTCACCACATTTTAAAAGGTGGCCACTCCCACTCTGTCACATGACTGCCAAGCCACGCCCACAAAATAGGCCACACCTACAGAGTAGGTTCTAAAAAAATGTGAAACCCACCACTGATTCAAAGCCTCCTGCCCCAACCCGGAAGCCAAAACGGGGCACGGGGGCCGCACACACACACCCCTCCCCCCGCTTTGGGCCCAGAAGGCCTCCTGCATCAACGTGGCAGCCAAAACGGCATTGGGGTGCTGGAGGAAACCTACCGCATGCACGCCAGAGACCCGAAGATTAGCTAGCCAGCGGGAGGCGCATGCGCATATGTGGTGAAGCTGGGCTTGAGCGATGGCTGTCATGCCAGCATAGAGGGCGCTGTGGGCCACCTGTGCCATAGGTTCGCCATTCTGGCTCCAGGGTTCCCTGCCTGAGTAGGTGGGCTGGACTAGAAGACCTCCAAGGTCCCTTCCAATTCCGTTATTCGGTTATTCTTTGACAGAACCAGTCCTGTTGAAAAGAAAACAGCAGCTGGTTTCCCAGTGCCGAAAATTATCTGTCCTTAGAGGGGGGGAAAATCACTTTGTGTGACTCAATGCCCGGTTTTATATAATCGAATCTATTAAATATATAAACATTAAAGTCCCGTTTCCAACCTGCTGTCATTTCCACCCCCCACCCCACTCAACTTCCCGCCGTGTTTCAGTCCAGCCACCACTGCATTTTAAAACCATAGTGGAAAGAAAAGTTTGCACCACCGAGTTTGCAAATAAGGCTAGCTAAGTTACTAGGCCTCACACATCAGGAATGGGTTGGCTCGCATTGATCTGCGTTCTTAGACTTAGAATAACTTTACTGTCATTTTGAATCGGCATACATTAAAATTGAAATTTCGTTGCATGCAGCCTTCAAAGGGTCTCCACCTCTAATACATAACTCCAACAGAGGGAGAGAATCAAGATCACGTGAAGGGTTAATACCACTTTATAAGGCCTTGGGGTAAGGCCACACTTGGAATATTTGCATCCAGTTTTGGTTGCCACGATGTAGAAAAGATGCAGAGACTCTAGAAAGAGGGCAGTCTGTCCCGTCTGTCGTTATCTTGGCTTGATATTATGCTGGCTTCGGGGGACTTCGCAGCGCCGCGATTCACAGTTAAGTTCTTGCTTTGGGGTTCTGATGCAAGAGGTAAACTTCTGCCCTCGGTTTTGCAGTCACAGCCCAGCCCACAAATATTACCTGACCGCTGACCCCACCTCCGGATCCATCTACCTCTCGGACACCAGCAGCCGTCGCATCTTCAGGATCAAGTCCACCACGGTGATCAAGGACATCTTGAAGAACTCGGAAGTGGTCGCCGGGACTGGAGACCAGTGTCTTCCGTTTGACGACACCCACTGCGGAGATGGAGGGAAAGCAACCGAAGCCACCCTCACAAGCCCCAGGGGTAAGAGTCAGGTGACCAGACATCCCGCTTTTGGCAGGACAGTCCCGCTTTTCATCAACGTGTCCTGCGTCCCGCAGCATTTAAGAAAAGTCCCGATTTTTGCCTGGGGCGGCGGTTGGGGGCGGGCGGGCGGACAGCGGGCGCTCTGCACGCATTCAGAGGCGGCCTGCGGCCAGGGCAGGGGCGCGGGGCGTGGGCAGGAAGCGGCAGCCAGAGCGGGCTGGCGGGCAGGTGGAAGGGTAGGGCCGGCGAGGGAGGAGTGAGCGAGCAATGGTAAAATCTGGTCACCTTAGGTAAGAGGGATAATTTTAAGAGGAGGGGTAGAACACAGGTAATCTGTGGTGGCCAGCCAGGGGATCTGGCAGCAGATTCGGACAGTGAGGAGGGTTGGGGAGGAACATGGGCCAGTCCTGGAGTCTGGGGAAGGCACTGAGGAGGGCTCTGTGTCAGAGGCAGAGAGGGGGCCAGGGCCGTCTGACAGTTATCAGCTGCCTTCGGAGTCGGAGATCAGTGAGGCAGAGGAACAACTGGAGCCTGCTCCCAGTGTGCGCATGCACAGAGCGGCCAGACGAAGGGGACAGCTAAGGAACAAGAGTTTGACTTGGGAGTAAGGCCCCAGGTGGACGGTGACTGGCCCCTCCCACAGGGAATAAAAGAGGAGCAACAGGGGAGGGGAGTTTGCAGGAGGCAATTAGTTCATTCCTGCATTCTTGCCAAGTATTGCGGCTTCTGAAAGATATCGGCCTGGCCGCTCTCCAAGCCTGATCAAGGCTGGTAATTGTGGACTCTCTTGAAAGACTGTGGGAAGGGAAAGACTTTTCTGGGGAGGAATTCACTGTACATTAAATAAAAGGGGGGGGGGTTGGTCCATTTTTGAGGCCTTTTTCTTTTTGGCTGCTTTTTAGGGGGTTCTGGCCCTTGTTAAAAGGTTTTGGGGCTCATTTTCGAGGCTTTTTCCAGCCTGTTTTTGAGGCTTTTGGGGGCCCATTTTTTTGGAAAAAACAGACCAAAATGCCTCAAAAACAAGCAAAAAAAGCCCCTAAAATGGGCCCCAAAAGCCTCAAAAACAGGCTGGAAAAAGCCTCGAAAATGAGCCAAGGAAAGCCTCAAAAACGGGCTGAAAAACCCTAAAAAGGGTCCCCAAACCCTTTAAAAAGGGCCCAAAAGGGCCAAATTTAAAAATGGGGCCCGTTTTTTTTGGAAAAAACGGGGCAAAAACCCTCAAAAACAAGCAAAAAAGCCCCTAAAATGGGCCCCAAAAGGCTTTAAATGGGTAGTAAAAAGGCTGAGAAAGGGCAGAAAAAAGACTCCCCCAAAAGTGCCGAAAATGGGGCGCACGGAGGCCAAAAACCTTTGTTGTTGTTGTTTTCCTCTTCTAAATTTAGGTGCGTCTTATAGTCAGGTGCGTCTCATAATCCGAAAAATACGGTAGCTGGGCTGCGTGGGCAGGGTGAGCGAGCCAGAGAGTGAGATACATAGGACAGGATCGCACTGGGGCAGGTGGACCTCTGTTAACTGTGTTCCGATATGATAGCCGTGTTCCGATATCTCAGAGGGTGCCACAAAGAAGAGGGAGTCAAGCTATTCTCCAAGGCACCTGGGGGCAGGACAAGAAGCAATGGGTGGAAACTAATCAAGGAGAGAAGCAACTTAGAACTAAGGAGAAATTTCCTGACAGTTAGAACAATTAACCAGTGGAACAGAAGTTGCCTCCAGAAGTTGTGAATGCCCCAGCACTGCAAGTCTTTAAGAAGATGTTGGATAGCCATTTGTCTGAAATGGTATAAGGTTTCCTGCCTATGCAGGGGGTTGGACTAGAAGACCTCCAAGGTCCCTTCCAACTCTGCTATTGTATTATTGTAACTGGGTATTGTTTAACAAACAAACCACCAAGATTACACTCCAACCAACAAGACAAACCAGTAGTATATAACCAGAGAGAAAACCCTGCTCTCTGCTATCCTGATGATGTTACCTAGTTGGGTCACGAAACGTCTGCAGGAAAGCAGCCAAGCTCAGAGAGCAACAAGGACCCCACAAAACAAATGTGGAGTGTTTTTTTTCAAAGTTTTTATTTTTTATTACAAACTTTGACATATTTTACAAACAAATTGATGTCCAGGTCTTTTCTTTTTTCAACATCCTCTCATATATATAATTGATGTTTACATCATAGCTCTATTTCCAATTTCAGCCACATTATGCTCTTTCCATATTTTTCATCTTATACTTATTTTCCCCTTAATACATAAACAATATCCCTAATTGCCCCTTCAAAGTTAAACCAAATTATCATTTCATATTTCATCCGCTGGTCTATTTTACTCTAAGCAACATCTATCCTCCAATTCAATTTTAACATAGAAAGCATTCAATTTAATTAATTGTCCACAACTAACAATGTTACTATAATTTCCTTATATCTGAATTAAGTACACAACATTAACCAGCTTAATACTATGCCCTTGAATCTACTAATGTATCTGTTCTTCCTCTTCCTCCTCCTCTAACCATTTTATAAATATACAAATATACAATAGCAGAGTTGGAAGGGACCTTGGAGGTCTTCTAGTCCAGCCCACTGCCTAGGCAGGAAACCCTACACCATTTCAGACCAATGGCTATCCAACATCTTCTTAAAGACTTGCAGTGTTGGGGCATTCACAACTTCTGGAAGTCTTTAAGAAGATGTTGGTCCCTTCAAATTCTGCTATTGTATATTTGTATATTTATAAAATGGTTAGAGAAGGAGGAAGAGGAAGAAGAGATATATTAATAGATTAAAGGGCATAGTATTAAGATGGTTAATGTTTTCTCTTAGGCTCTCAAATTATCTTCTTAATTTTCTTCTTTTCCTCCCATCTACTTCTTTTTCTTCTTTTTATGATGATTGTATCTTTGCTTCAAAATCCTTTCTCTCACTTTTAATTTTATTACTCTGGCAGTTTTCCCCCCCGAGCGTTTTAATAACCAAGCATGGCTTGATTAAGTTTTGTAACTTGAGTTCGTTTCTTCGCCACAGGCATCACGGTGGACAAGTTTGGGTTTATTTATTTTGTGGACGGCACGATGATCCGACGGGTGGACCAGAACGGAATCATTTCAACGGTCCTCGGTTCTAATGACCTGACGTCCACCAGACCTCTGAGCTGTGATTCGGTCATGGATATCTCACAGGTAGGTCCAGGTGTCTCATTTTGTTCTCTCTCCTCTTTTCCCCCTTCCGTGTTCCTTCACCTGGTGGAAGTGTCTCTTTTCAAGTCAATTATATTTTCTATTGTTTGGTACTTGTCTGTGGAGATTCTCAGTCATCCAGACCATGGTTGTCCCCATGGTGGCAAGGGCTTGTAGTACCACCGACAGTTGCCACGAAGGGTAGCGGTGAACCACTGGGGGACGCAGGTTGGTAGCCCCCTTGAGAAATCCCCAGATCCTGGGCAGCTTGCCGAGGGAATGGGACTTATGACCAGACGGTGGACAAGGCGGGCCACCTGGCGTCGAAGCGTGTTGGGGGCCAAGCCCCTGGTAAGGCCCTCCTGCAAGAAGTCCAGGACGCGCGGAACCGGAGCGGAGACAGGATCGAGCCCGTGACGGGAACACCATGTTGCGTAGGTAGACCAAGTAGAATCGTAGATCCTGGTTGTAGAAGGACACCTGGAGGCTTGGAGGGTATGAATAACCTCCTCCGACAGCCCCTCCCTCCTCAGGAGGTCCCCCTCAAGTGCCAGACGGCCAACTGGAGCCAGCCGGGGTCCGGATGGAGGATGGCCCCCTGGCTGAGGGAGACCTGGTCCGGAGAGATGTGCCACGGGCTGGTCATGGAGAGACTGACCAGGTCTGCGTACCACGAACATCTCGGCCAGTATGGGGTGACGAGGAGAACCTCGGCCTGTTCCACGATGATCCTGTGAATCAGCTGTGGAAGGAGTGGTAGAGGCGGAAAGACATATAGCAGTTTGTTGGGCCAAGGGCACCGCAGAGCATCCGTGTCTTCCACTTCCGGAGAGCTGTAGAGGGAGAAGAAGCGGGGAAGGTGTTTTTTATTAAAAAGACAACTGGACTTGTTTTGTTTTTCCTTGGAGACATTCGCTTCTCGTCCAACAACCTTCAGTCAGAACTGAAGAAGCTTCTTGGACGAGAAGCGAAACGTCGTTCTGACCGAGGCTTCCCAAGAGCATGAAGCAAACTCCTTGTCTCAACAAAAAAACCCTTTAATTCTGCTCATTCACATCCAGCAAAGTCTTTCAAGGGAGGATTTACGGTCACAGACCTTATCTGGCTTGGAGAGCTGCCAGGCCGATCTCTGCAAAACTTGTCAAGGAGTCTCGGAAAGTCACGAACCAATGAAGCGAACTTATTGTCTCCTGCAAACTCCACTCCCCCTTCGTTCCTCTTTTATTCCCTCTGGGAGGGGCCCTTCATCGTCCATCGGTTTCTTTACTCCCAAGTCGACCCCTGTTCCTTAGCTGTTCCCTTTTCCTGGCAACTCTGCGCATGCGCACACGGGGAACGGGCTCCAGCTGTTCCTCTGCCTCTCTGATGTCTGACTGCGAAGGCAGCTGATATCCAGCATGCAGCTCTGAGCAGGGGGGTTGACTAGAAGACCTCCAAAGGTCCCTTCCAACTCTGCTGTTCTGTTCTGTTCTGTTACAAACTGCCCGTTTCCAAGCATCCAAAAATTCAGTTGGCACACTGTGGATTTGGCCGTGCAACTCCAATTCAATATCTCGCAGACGGTTGCCCGAATTATCAACAGCGAGGGGGGGGGGGAAAATGGCGGAGTTTTGAATTGCATTCGATTGCAGATTGGATTGTGAGCGAAGAAGGGCTGTCACGCTGAGCTTTTTAAACTCCCGCTGCAAAAGGCTGCTTTTTAAAAAAAATATCTATATACTAGCCGTTCCCGGCCACGCGTTGCTGTGGCCCAGTCTGGTTAAATGGCCAACCAACCTGTGTGTAGACCTACACCTGCACACATACACACAACCACCATATAAGCCCCAACCTACCTACCTACTGTATTTCTCCTTCTCTCTCTCCATCCTCTACCTACCTACCTACCTGCCTCCTGTATTTCCTCTCCCTCTCTATCCCTCTACCTACCTACCTACCTACCTACCTACCTACCTACCTACCTACCTACCTACTGCATTTCTCCCTCCCTCTCTCTATCCCTCTACCTGCCTACCTACCTACTGTATTTCTCCCTCTCTCTATCCTCTACCTACCTACTATATTTCTCCCTCTCTCTCTATCCTCTACCTACCTACCTACTCCCTTTCTCCCTCTCTCTCTCTATCCTCTACCTACCTACTATATTCTCCCTGTCTCTTTCTATCCTCTACCTACCTACCTACCTACCTGCCTCCTGTATTTTCTCTCCCTCTCTATCCCTCTACCTGCCTACCTACCTACTGTATTTCTCCCCCCCTCTCTCTCTATCCTCTACCTACCTACCGACTCCCTTTCTCCCTCTCTCTCTCTATCCTCTACCTACCTACTATATTTCTCCCCCTCTCTCTCTATCCTCTACCTACCTACCTACCTCCTGTATTTCCTCTCCCTCTCTATCCCTCTACCTACCTACCTACCTACTATATTTCTCCCTCTCTCTCTATCCTCTACCTACCTACCTACCTGCCTCCTGTATTTCCTCTCCCTCTCTATCCCTCTACCTGCCTACCTACCTACTATATTTCTCCCTCTCTCTCTCTATCCTCTACCTACCTACCTACTCCCTTTCTCCCTCTCTCTCTCTATCCTCTACCTACCTACTATATTCTCCCTGTCTCTTTCTATCCTCTACCTACCTACCTACCTACCTGCCTCCTGTATTTTCTCTCCCTCTCTATCCCTCTACCTGCCTACCTACCTACTGTATTTCTCCCCCTCTCTCTCTATCCTCTACCTACCTACCTACTCCCTTTCTCCCTCTCTCTCTCTATCCTCTACCTACCTACTATATTTCTCCCCCTCTCTCTCTATCCTCTACCTACCTACCTACCTCCTGTATTTCCTCTCCCTCTCTATCCCTCTACCTACCTACCTACCTACTATATTTCTCCCTCTCTCTCTATCCTCTACCTACCTACCTACCTGCCTCCTGTATTTCCTCTCCCTCTCTATCCCTCTACCTGCCTACCTACCTACTATATTTCTCCCTCTCTCTCTCTATCCTCTACCTACCTACCTACTCCCTTTCTCCCTATCTCTCTCTATCCTCTACCTACCTACTATATTTCTCCCCCTCTCTCTCTATCCTCTACCTACCTACCTACCTACCTGCCGCCTGTATTTTCTCTCCCTCTCTATCCCTCTACCTACCTACGTACTGTATTTCTCCTTCTCTCTCTCTATCCTCTACCTACCTACCTACCTGCCTCCTGTATTTCCTCTTCCTCTCTATCCCTCTACATACCTACCTACCTACCTACGTACTGTATTTCTCCTTCTCTCTCTCTATCCTCTACCTACCTACCTGCCTGCCTCCTGTATTTCCTCTTCCTCTCTATCCCTCTACCTACCTACCTACCTACCTACCTACCTACCTACCTACTGCATTTCTCCCTCGCTCTCTCTATCCCTATAGCTGCCTACCTACCTACCTACTGTATTTCTCCTTGAATCTTATGGACAGAGTATTTTATGTCATAAAGGATGACATAATACCTGTTGCCCACTGCTCTCTCTGTATCCAGCTACCTACCTTTTTTATAATTCTTTTTACATTTCCGTTGCATGTACCTGGCACAGGTGTGACATCTACCCAATCTATATATATATCATTGGTGCCGTATTTCAAAGGAACGTTGTGTGAAAATTTGGAAGCGATCGGTGCAGTACTTTCGGAGATTACCAGTTTTGAACAAACTCATAGTTACATTTTTATTTATACAGATTTATATTTTAAAAACTGAATTTCCAGGCTAAGGCAGGCACATCTGGGGTGGCCAGGAGTTGAGGACAGGCATGATATCCAATTGGGATCCCATTCTGCAGCCGTCGCTTCTAAATAAAATATGCCTGACCTTATTATTGAAATAATTTGAGGAAATTGGGGGGGGGGGGGGTTTCGTTCCGCTGAAAACGGCGATTGGCTGGTTCTCTTGAATGCTGTTCCTTGGGCACAATAGCTCCCCAATGAGGAGTCCTTCGGGGTTTTTTAACCACCCGTATAATTCTCTCTCGTCCACCTAGCCCTTATTCTTCTCCTTTCGTCCTCTAATTTGAAAAGATTGCTTGGCTACCCCCACGGCCTGCCATTTACGAGCTCGATAAAACTGTCAGGCCTACAAAGGTCACTTGCTTTGCGGTACTCTGAAGCGAACAGTTGTTAATTCCACGCCGGCAAACTCGGCTTTCCATTCTGCCCAGAGAAGTCTCGACGCGGACTTAGATGCTAGGTTATTTTAGGTCGTTTGTGGGGGGGTGTCACTCTGGATTTTTCTAGAGATAGGCTTCTGTTAGCAACTCTGGGTTCAGAACCAGTGTTACAACTCTGGTCCCGTAACCAGTGTTAGGGGTAACAAACACCCCCGTTTGAAAATAGATGCGGAATAGTGTAATACACCGGACAGTAAAGAGATACGTTGCTTTAATCACAAACAAACTCTAAAACTCTGATAGTAAGAAAATAAATAGTCTTTACTTTGTAGCAACTAAAATACCTACTGACCAGTGATACTAACTTCTCCAAACAATAACAGTCCTTCACCAAACACAGAGTTATCTTACAATGATGCAAAACAAATACTTCAGTCTCAGCGGCAAACAGTAAACACAGGAATCAAAGGGCATCGAAAAAGGGAATGGACTGTGTTTCTGAGCTTCTTTATATGGTAGAGCTGAGAAGCACAGCCAATCGGAATTCAACATTGTTCTTAAAGCTACCTATACACTTTAAAAATACTGGCTCATATATATTGTCAACCCAATATAAGGCTGAAAATCCTAACAGCTTTGCCGAAGACGGTAGGCCGTAAAAATCAGGAGGCTGCGATTGCGATCCTGGCTAGCGGCGGATATTTCTCTCTCTGGGCACAAAGAGAAAATATTTGCTGTGAGCTCCACATAGGCGTCAGGAAGGGGATCCATCTGGACAGGATAACTTTAGAGCAGTGGTCCTTAAACTGTATGATCCAACTATCCCCTTTCCCTGCTTTCAAATAATGTCCTTACCCCCATTAAAACCCCACCATATTCCAGAAAGAGTGCAGAGAAGAGCAACAAAGAGGACTAGGGGACTGGAGACTAAAACATATGAGGAACAGTTGCAGGAACTGGGTATGTCTAGTTTAATGAAAAGAAGGACTAGGGGAGACATGATAGCAGTCTTCCAATATCTCAGGGGTTGCCACAAAGAAGAGGGAGTCAAACTATTCTCCAAAGCACCTGAGGGTAGAACAAGAATAATAATAATAATAATAATAATTTTATTTATAGACCGCCTCCTCTCCCCAAGGGAACTCGGAGCGGTGCACAGGGAAGTTAAAAAGCAAATATAAAATAAATAAATAGTTAATATAAAAATTAAACGAATTGTCCCTGCGCTAAAACCCACTATACTAAAACTAAACTACACCCCCTAAAAAACCCAGTTAAAAACGGAAGACTAACCTAGGCCGGCCAAGCAGAAAAAGTGTGTTTTCAATTTTCAAGCAATGGGTGGAAACTAATCAAGGAGAGAAGCAACTTAGAACTAAGGAGGAATTTCCTGACAGTTGGAACAATTAGTCAGTGGAACAGAAGTTGCCTCCAGAAGTTGTGAATGCCCCAACACTGCAAGTCTTTAAGAAGATGTTGGATAGCCATTTGTCTGAAGTGGTATAGGGTTTCCTGCCTAGGCAGGGAGTTGGACTAGATGACCTCCAAGGTCCCTTCCAACTCTGCTATTGTATTGTATTAATAGAGTAGAGTAGAGTAGAGTAGAGTAGAAGAAAGAATAGAATAGAACAGGAGGTTTTAAAGAAGAGATTGGGCAAACATTGGTTTGAATGGGTATAGGGGTTGGACTAGAAGACCTCCAAGGTCCCTTCCAACTTCTGTTTAACTCCCTTTATTCAGACTCCAAGCCCCAAGTTGTATCCGCAACTCGAAACGAGCAATTGCAAATTCTTCTATTACCTCAAAATATGCCCAAATGACTGACCACCCTCCCCACAGTTTAAGAACCATTTTTTCAGAGTGCCATCCCAGCAGTAGATTTAGATTTTAGATTTTATTCAATTTGTATCCCGCCCTTCTCCAAAAGGACCCAGGGCAGCGCACAGGAATTTAAAATAACATACAAAAATAGTACAAAATACATAAATTTAAAACCTATTAAATAACAAAAACCTGCGCTAAAACCAATTAAAATCCCCATTCTAATACTAGTCACAGCGGAGGCTATGTTAGGACGGCTTGATGAAACAGGTGTGTTTTTAGACACTGGCGGAAGAGGCGGAGGTCGGTACGGAGTTCAGGGGGTAGGTCGTTCCACAGGGCAGGGCCCGCCACAGAGAAGGCCCTTCCCCTGGGTGTCGCCAGCCGGCATTGTCCGGCCGACGGCACCCGGAGAAGGCCCTCTCTGTGGGAGCGTATTGGTCTAAGGTAGCAACCTCCTTCGTGCCCAAAGAATGAAGCCAAACCAAACCAAGAAAATTGAACATCAACAGGAAAATGTGCAGATTGAGAGAGATTCTCCTTCGGTGGTCGCCTCAAAACGATCGGTTGGTTTTTCTTTCAGTAAAACTGTTTATTGCTTCCAGTAATAACCAACCTCTCGTTGGGGGCCCACCAGTGGATCTGGCAGCAGATTCGGACAGTGACGAGGTTGGGGAGAAACATGGGCCACTCCTGGAGTCTGGGGAAGGCTCGGATGAGGGCTCTGCGTCGGAGGCAGCGACGGGGCCAGGGCCGTCTGCCAGTTATCAGCTGCCTTCGGAGTCGGAGATCCGTGGGGCAGAAGAACAGCTGGAGCCTGTTCCCAGGGTGCGCCTGGGTAGAGTTGCCAGACGAAGGGAACAGCTAAAGAACAGGGGTCGACTTGGGAGTAAAGCCACAGGTGGACAATAAATGGCCCCTCCCAGAGGAAATAAAAGAAGGAGCGCCCGGGGAGTGGAGTTTGCAGGAGACCATTAGTTCCCGTCATTGGTTCGTGACTCTCTGAGATTCCTTGCCGAGTTTTGCAGAGATCGGCCTGGCAGCTCTCCAAGCCAGATGAGGTCTGTGACCGTAAATCCTCCCTGGAAAGGCTTTGCTGGAGGTGAAGGAGCAGAATTCACAGTCAATTAATAAAAGAGGTTTTTGTGGAGACCAGGAATTGGCTTCACGCTCGTGGGAAGCCTCAGTCAGAACATCTCTAAAAAAACAAAAAATTATGCTAAGAAGGGACCATTGTAGCACATTCTCTCAACTTTCAGCAGCTTTGGATGTGCAGTTTAAAAAAAAAATGATTGTGGTTTTTTTTAAAGAAGTAGAATTAAGGCTCTTTGGGTTGATTCAATAAAAGGAAATCATGATTAATGGAAAAAGCAGTCTTAGTAAAAGAAAAAAATCTTCCCAAAGGATTGATGTGGGGGAGACTTCATAATTTAAGACTCAAGCTTAATCTCCTGGCATTGATTGATTGACTTATTCATTGATTGACTGATGTCAACTCTTAAGTGACCGCCGAGATAATTTTTCTCCAAGATATGTTTAAATCAGGGCTGCTTTATGTTCTATATTAAACATAAAGCAGAGTCTGATTTAAACACATCTTGGAGAAGAGCTACCTCGGTGGTCACACTGACTTGCCATCAGTCAATCAATCACTAAGTCAATCAATTGATGTCAAGAGACTAAGCTGAGTCTTAAATGGTCTCCCAGGAGAAAATGTGGTCTTGTGCAAATGATGACTTGACCTTGAGCAAAAACTCCATAGTGGCTCAGTGCATTATCTTCAGACCCCAGGAAAATGTCTTCTTCTCCTCCAGAGTTTCTTCCAGGAGCAAGTGACTAAAGGAGAAGGAGAAGGGAAGGGAAGAGAGGGGGGGGGAGGAAAGGAAAGGAAAGGAGAGAGAGGGTGGGAGGAAAGGGAAGGGAAAGAAAGAGACAGAGAGAACAAAAGGAAAGGAAAAGAGGAAAGGAAAGGAAAGAGAGAGAGAAGGAAAGGGAGAGGAAAGGAAAGAGAGAGAGAGAGAAGGAAAGGGAGAGAGGGAAGGAAAGGGGGAGAGAGGGAAGGGAAGAGAGAGAATGAAAGGAAAGGGAGAGAGGGAAGGAAAGGAAAGAGAAGGAAAGGAAAAGGAGAGAGAGGGAAGGGAAGGAAAGAGAGAGAGAACAAAAGGAAAGGGAGGAAGAGAGAAGGAAAGGGAGAGAGAGCGAAGGGAAGGAAAGGAAAGGGGGAGAGAGGGAAGGAAAGGAAAGAGAGAGAGAAGGAGAGGAAAGGAAAGGGAGAGGAAAGGAAAGAGAGAGAGAGAAGGAAAGGGAGAGAGGGAAGGAAAGGAGAGAGAGAGAGAAGGAAAGGAAAGGAAAGGGAGAGGAAAGGAAAGAGAGAGAGAGAAGGAAAGGAAAAGAGGAAAGGAAAGAGAGAGAGAAGGAAAGGAAATGGAGAGGAAAGGAAAGAGAGAGAGAGAAGGAAAGGGAGAGAGGGAAGGAAAGGAAAGAGAGAAGGAAAGGAGGGAAGAGAGAGATAGAGAACAAAAGGAAAGGGGGGGAGAGAGAAGGAAATAGGGAAGGAAAGGGAGAGAGGGAAAAAGGAGGCGAGGGAGAGAGAGGGAAGGGAAGGAAAGGAAAGGGAGAGAGGAAACAAAAGAGAAGGAAAGGGAGAGAGAGGGAACAAAAGGGAAGGGAGTAAGGGTAGGAAAGGGAAAGAGAGGAAAGGAAAGAGAGGGAAGGAAGGAAGGAAGGACTGTATCTGAAAGAATGGAATACGATCAAGTGGGCAGGATTACATCCAGATTCCAACTCCCTTAACAACCTTGCTTAGCATATTTCGCTCTTGATTGGGGTCGTAAGTCCAGGACTACCAGTAACTGAAAAAAATAATGCAATGATCTCACCCGTCGCTTTCCTTCCTTTCGTTTTGCCAGGTTCGCTTGGAGTGGCCCACCGACCTGGCCGTCAACCCGATGGACAATTCCCTCTACGTCCTGGACAACAACGTCGTGTTGCAGATCTCCGAAAACCACCAGGTGCGCATCGTGGCGGGCCGGCCGATGCACTGCCAAGTCCCGGGGATCGACCACTTCCTCCTGAGCAAGGTCGCCATTCACGCCACCTTGGAATCGGCCACGGCGGTGGCGGTCTCGCACAGCGGGGTCCTGTACATCGCGGAGACCGACGAGAAGAAGATCAACCGGATCCGACAGGTCACCACCAACGGGGAAATCTCGCTGGTCGCCGGAGCCCCCAGCGGCTGCGACTGCAAGAACGACGCCAACTGCGATTGCTTCTCCGGGGACGACGGCTACGCCAAGGACGCCAAGCTGAACGTGCCGTCTTCCCTCGCGGTGTGCGCCGACGGGGAGCTGTACGTGGCCGATCTCGGGAACATCCGTATCCGTTTTATCCGGAGAAACAAACCTTTCCTGAACAACCAGAATCTGTATGAATTATCGTCGCCCATCGATCAGGAACTCTACCTGTTTGACGCCAGCGGCAAGCACGTTTTCACGCAGAGCCTCCCGACCGGAGATTACCTGTACAACTTCACCTACACCGGGGATGGCGACATCACCCTGGTGACCGACAACAACGGAAATTTGGTGAACATCCGGAGAGATTCGACCGGGATGCCGCTGTGGCTGGTGGTGCCAGATGGCCAGGTCTATTGGCTCACCATGGGCACCAACAGCGCCCTCAAGAGTGTGACTGCGCAGGGCCAAGAGATCGCCATGATGACCTATCATGGCAACTCGGGACTCCTAGCGACCAAGAGCGATGAAAACGGATGGACCACATTTTACGAGTGAGTATGTCTCGCGAGACGACGTTTTCGAACATAAAACCGAACATTGGACACAGGGCAGTGGTGGGTTCTGGATTCCGTTCCAACTAGTACGGTTGGAATGGGCTGGGCGGCGTCCATGTAGACATACGCAGCGCGCGCATGCATCTTCGCACTTCCACAAGCCTCCGTGACGCTCCAGCTGCTCCTTGTTGGGACTGTAAGAGGAAGGGGAGGAAGGGGAGGGAAAGAGAAAGGAGAGGAAAGAAGGAAGGAAGGAAGGAAGGAAGGAAGGAAGGAAGGAAGGAAGGAAGGAAACTCATGCACACAATTTGAAAAGAAGGGGAGGGAAAGAGAAAGGAGAGGAAGGAAGGAAGGAAGGAAGGAAGGAAGGAAGGAAGGAAAGAAGGAAGGAAGGAAGGAAGGTCATGCACATCTGATTTGAAAGGAAGGCGAGGGAAAGAGAAAGGAGTGGAGAAAGGGGAGAGAAGAGGAAAAGAGAAAGCAAAAAGGAAAGGAAAAGAAACAAAAGAAAAGGGAGAGAGGAAAGAAGGAAGGAAGGAAACAAAGAAAGAAAGAAAGAAACTCACCCACACTTAGGATTTCATTCTATGCTGCCTTTTCAATTGCAGAGAAGTTTCTGTTTGAGCAGGACCATTTTCCGCCTCGTTCTGCATCTAATTAAAAACAGCCGTGAAAAGGAATATTAATCCCTCTGGCTGTGCAAATCTTCTCCACCAAGGAAAGCCACGGACACACAGCCTAGGTGAAACGTCACCCTTCATTTGCACAAGTCTCCTCACAAGACCGACACGCTAGAAATGTCAAAAGTGTTGATCACCCGCGAAGCCCTTTTTTGAGAGATGCCCTCCTTCCTTGACCGAAAAGCACCAGATTTTTCGGTCAAGGGAGAAGGACCTCTGGTGCTTTGGCCTCCTAGGACAGGGGTGGGCAAACTTTGCAACTTTAAGTCTGAAGGACTTCAGCTCCCAGACTTCTCCAGCCAGCCAGGAAACATTTCATTACCCAACTGAGTAGCATCATCAGTGCGAGAAGGAAGTGGGGTTTGCTCTCTGTTTATAGACAAGTGTTTTACCCATCAATATTGTGGAAGTGTTTTTGATGGTTATTTGATTAGGCTTTTTTTTACTAAGTTGAAAATTCCTTGATTGGGGTAATGCTTTGGTGTTACTCTCTGCCTGGTACTCAGATGAATCAGCCATCAACAGACATAGAGATAAACCACATCTACATAACCATTCAAAACAAACTTGAACATTGGGCACTATCTAATAAAATGAAATTCAATTGTGAAAAAAGTAAGGTTCTACATTTAGGCAAGAAAAACAAAATGCACAGGTACAGTATAAGTGGTACCTTGTTCAATAGTAGCAACTGTGAGAGGGATCTTGGAATCCTAGTGGACAACCATTTAAATATGAGCCAGCAGTGTGCAGCAGCTGCCAAAAAAGCCAACACAGTTCTAGGCTGCATAAACAGAGGGATAGAATCTATATCACGTGAAGTGTTAATGCCATTGTATAGTGCCTTGGTAAGGCCACACTTGGAATACTGCATACAGTTTTGGTCGCCACGATGTAGAAAAGACGTGGAGAGTCTGGAAAGAGTGCAGAGAAGAGCAACCAAGAGGATGAGGGGACTGGAGGCTAAAACATATGAAGAACGGTTGCAGGAACTGGGTATGTCTAGTTTGATGAAGAGAAGGACCAGGGGAGACATGATAGCAGTGTTCCGATATCTCAGAGGGTGCCACAAAGAAGAGGGAGTCAAACTATTCTCCAAGGCACCTGGGGGCAGGACAAGAAGCAATGGGTGGAAACTAATCAAGGAGAGAAGCAACTTAGAACTAAGGAGAAATTTCCTGACAGTTAGAACAATTAACCTCTGGAACAGCTTGCCTCCAGAAGTTGTGAATGCCCCAACCCTGGAAGTCTTTAAGAAGATGTTGGATAGCCATTTGTCTGAAATGGTATAAAGTTCCTGCCCACGCAGGGGGTTGGACTAGAAGACCTACAAGGTCCCTTCCAACTCTGCTATTGTGTTGTAAAGCTAAAAGATCACCACACCTAACCAGCTAAATATCCAGATAAGCAGAAATTAATATCATGGGCACTCCCACCAACACTGACATGGTCATCCACTAGTACAGGGGTCTCCAACCTTTGCAACTTTAAGTCTGAAGGACTTCAGCTCTCAGACTTCTCCAGCCAGCAAAGCTGGCTGGAGAAGTATGGGAGCTGAAGTCCTTCAGACTTAAAGTTGCAAAGTTTGCCCACCCCTGTCCTAGGAGATTCCCTTCGGTTTATCTCTCCCTTCCCGCTCCTTAATTCGTGTCCATACGTCTCTTTCTCAGATATGACAGTTTTGGACACCTCACAAACATCACTTTCCCAACCGGTCAAGTCACCACTTTCCGGAGCGATACGGACAGCTCTGTCCACGTCCAGATCGAGACCTCCAGCAAGGACGATGTAACCATCACCACGAACCTTTCCGCCTCGGGGGCCTACTACACCCTCCTGCAAGGTAAACTCAACCTATTTCGACAGCTTCTTGCTGGGGGGGGGAGGGGGGGGCGCCAGCGGACAGCGGAGCTGGCGGCAGACTCAGACAGTGAGGAGGGTTGGGGAGGAACCTGGGCCAGTCCTGGAGCCTGGGGAAGGCTCGGAGGAGGGCTCTGCGTCGGAGGCAGAGAGGGGGGCAGGGCCATGCGACAGTTATCGGCTGCCTTTGGAATCGGAGTCAGTGGGGCAGAAGAACAGCTGGAGCCTTTTCCCAGTGTGCGCATGCACAGAGTTGCCAGGAGACGGGAAGAGCTCAGGGACAAGGGCCGACTCGGGAGTAAAGGCACAGGTGGACGGTGAATGGCCCCTCTCATAGGGAATAAAAGAGGAGCAAAGGGGGAGTGGAGTTTGCAGGAGACAATCAGTTCAATTCATGAGGGTGAAGATCTGTTCCTGACTTCTTGCCAAGGAATTGCTGCTACAGCATGGAGTTTAGAGGATATCGGCCTGGCAGCTCTCCAAGCCTGATCAAGGCCTGTCGTTGTGAAATCTCTTGAAAGACCGATGGCCGGGACTTTGCTGGAGAGGAATTCCCTTTAATCTAAATAAAATGGGTTTTATCAGGAGGAGGAGGAGGCTTTGTGCTTTTGGGAAGCCTTGGTCAGAACAAGATATCCAGAAGACACTGTTTGAGGAGCAAAAGAATTTTGCAGGAGACAATTAGTTCGCTTAATTAGTGTGAAGATTTGTACGTGAATCTCGGAGACTCCTTGCCAAGTATTTTCTTGGACAGCCATTGTGTTTGGTAGCTATCAGCCTGGCAACTATCCAAGGATTTGAAATTTCATTCAAATGGCACTCACTG
Source organism: Rhabdophis nuchalis (assembly GCA_039707465.1). Classification (NCBI taxonomy): domain Eukaryota; kingdom Metazoa; phylum Chordata; class Lepidosauria; order Squamata; family Natricidae; genus Rhabdophis; species Rhabdophis nuchalis. The sequence goes on from CM077649.1 coordinate 62,612,059, forward strand.
ATCCATCAAATCGAGTCCATTACCGGTAATCCTCGAGTTACAATCACTGTGCCCCAAATTTCAGCTGTTAAGCGAGTCTTGCCCCATTTTACAACCCGTCCTGCCCCCCGCTGTTAAGGGAATCTCCGCAGTCCTTAAGCGAGTAGTAACACGGTTGTTAAGTGAATCTGGTTTTCCCGTTGACTTTGCTTGTCAGAAGGTCGCAAAAGGGGATCGCGTGACCCCAGGACACTGCAACCGTCATGAGTACATGCCAGTTGCCGAGCGTCTGAATTTTGATCACGCGACCGTGCGGATGCTGCCGTGGTCGCAAGTCCAAAAAACCGTCGCAAGTCACTTTTTTCAGTGCTAGTGTAGCTTTGGTCACTAAACAAAAGGTTGTAAGTTGAGGACTACTTATATCCACTAGCTGAGTGATCACCTCTCCAGTCTTGGAGCTGGCCCTGATTTGCAAAGATGGTTCCCGGAAGCAGCTCGGAGCAATTGAATGTTGAGATGCTCGATCAGGAGACAATTATTATAGACTTTTACTTAGCTCTGGCCGTTTAAATCTCGGCCTATTCAATTAACTCCCCAAAGAGTCGTAAAAGTGCTTTCTGTTGCTTAATTAGACTCCTGGGGTAGAGCCGAATTTTCCTTCCAAGCATTAATCTGCCATTTTAATTTCTCTAAAACGGCTGAATCAGTTAGAGTTGGTCTTATTTTAGAGCCTAAGATAGCCTATTCCTAAAATAGGATAGCAAATACAGTAAACAAGAGGTTTGTATTTAAATAGTGGTTTCCTCTGCAAAGGATATAGACATACACATACTTTAGTCAGACCTCAATCAAAGAGCAATCAGCAATTACAGCATGGAAGCACACACTGGCAGCTCTCAACAGGGCCTCTTTTTTTAATACAAGCTCTTAAAGTGATATCAGCCAAAAAACTTAACTGACTCATTCCATCATCGCAGCAGCTGGTCAGCTCTTAAATCATTACCCTGACAAAGGTCATTTTCCTTATTCTCCCATCATTTATTTATTTCCATCATAAAAATTGTTCTGCGCATGCGCCGAAGCAAAAAAAAAAAAACAAGATGGGGGCATCTATGGCGCACCATCTGGAGAACCAGTTCGGGGGGCGTAGCAGGCCTGGGTCGCTGCCAGTTTCAGGAACCCACCCCTGATTGGCTTCCAATCTAACGTTGTCATCGTGGGTTTTTTTTCCCTTGTGTAGATCAAGTGCGCAACAGCTACTACATCGGGGCGGACGGCTCTCTCCGCCTGATATTGGCTAACGGCATGGAGGTGGCTCTCCAGACAGAACCCCACCTCCTGGCGGGCACCGTCAACCCCACCGTGGGGAAGAGGAACGTGACTCTGCCCATCGACAACGGCCTCAACCTGGTCGAGTGGAGACAACGGAAAGAACAATCCAGAGGCCAGATCACCGTGTTCGGACGCCGGCTGCGGGTGAGTGGACCGTTCCCGTTGATCCTCCTTGCAGACCGCTGGTCATTTGCATCCTTTTGGAGCGTCGTCGAGGCCACTCGGCGCTTTGTCTGTGTCCTCGGGGCCACCTGAGTGACGACCATCTTTAAATCGCTCCATGGCTCGGGACCTAGTTATATGCGAGACCGTCTCCTGCCCCATACATCCCTTCGTCCGATACGCTCCCACAGAGAGGGCCTTCTCAGGGTGCCGTCGGTCAGGCAATGCCGGTTGGCGACACCCAGGGGAAGGGCCTTCTCTGTGGCGGGCCCCACCCGTTGGAACGACCTACCCCCGGAACTACGAACTATCTCTTACCTCCGCCTCTTCCGCCAATGTCTAAAGACATACCTTTTCCATCAAGCCGGTCTAGCGTAACCTCCGTTGGGACTATTTTTAGACAGTTTTAAATTTGGGGATTTTAAATTGAATTCTAGCACAGGGGGTAATTTAATTTAATAGCTTTTAAATTTTATATTTTTGTCTATATTTGTATGTTTTAATTGCCTGTGCGCCGCCCTGGGTCCTTTTTGGAGAAGGGCGGGGTATAAATGAGAATAAAACTAAAAACTAAACTTTTCCATCAAGCCGGCCTAGCGTAACCTCCCGTTGTGACCGCTCTTAGATAGTTTTAATTTGGGGGATTTTATACGATTTTAGCACAGGGTGGGGATTTAATAGTTTTTTAAATTTTGTATTTTGTTATATTTGTCATGTTTTTTAAATTTCCTGTGCGCTCCCCTGGGTCCTTTTTGGAGAAGGTGCGGGGTATAAATTTGAATAAAATAAATAAATAAATAAAATAAATGGGCGTGGAGCCTTCTTGGAACCGCTGAAAGGAGTTGCAAGCAAAGTGTCGCAAAGAGTATCAATCCTTCTATTCCCCCACCATCCAGTCAGAGCAGAAGAAGCTTCTCGGATGAGGTTTAGGTTTAGAGTTTATTGGTTTTTTATACCGCCCTACTCCCGAAGGACTCAGGGCGGTTTACAGCCAAAATAACAAACAAATATATAAAAGTTAGAAAAAGCTTTTAAAAGGCATAATTAAAAAAACATCATTAAAATATTGGCCGAAACGTTGGGGAAAAAACCCCAAACTAACCCTAATTAAAATAATAAAAATTTAAATTTAAAATTTAAAAAGCATGCTTTATGCCAGCCCGGCTTGTTGAAAGAGAAAGGTTTTTTTTTTTTTTTTTAATTGAAATTTTTATACTGTTTTACAATATTTCACCCAGTGCTGTACAAAACAAAAGGAAGAGTTGGTTTCAAGTATCATCTATTATCTTTAGGATCTCCAAAATCCACGTTCCCTCGGTACAGGCGTCGAGACGTCCAAAGTTCCAAGTGCATAGTCCACAAATGGCTTCCAAGTCTTCCAAAAGATATCGTTTTTATAAACCCCCTCTCTAAATTTAATATCACACGTCATTTTATCATTTAAGGCTAATTTCCACATTTCACAGTACCATTCTTCTATTTTAATATTTACCTCTATTTTCCAATATCTTGCTATTACAATTCTACCCATTATAATCATAATTCTAATCAGTTCTTTCTCATGTTTTGTTAACTCTGGTTCATTAATTATCAATAACAATATAGTTTCTGGTCTCAATATTATTATTCTTTTCATCATTTCACACATCGTTCTTTCTAATTGCTGCCAAAACTTTTTAATTTTCACACATTTATACCACATATGTTCATAAGTTCCCAATTCCATATTACATCTCCAACATTTATCACTCATTTTTTTATCTATCAGTGATAATCTTAATGGGGTCCAGTACCATTTCCAAACAACCTTAAAATTATTTCTGGGTTTGTTAAATCTAACCACTGTATGAAGGTTTTGAAAGGGAAGGACATTGGGCCCATCACCAGCAAACAGTGAGTTCTAGTCTCATCTTAGGCATGAAAACCAGTTGGGTGATTTTGAGCCAGTTACTAGGAGACAGTGAGTTCTAGTCCCGCCTTAGGCATGAAAGCCAATTGGGTGACTTTGGGCCAGTTACCAGGAGACTGTGAGTTCTAGTCCTGCCTTAGGCATGAAAGCCAGCTGGGTGATTTTGGGCAAGTTACGAGGAGACAGTGAATTCTAGTCTTGCCTTAGGCATGAAAGCCAGCTGGGTGATTTTGCGCTTTTACCAGGAGACAGTGAGTTCTAGTCCCGCCTTAGGCATTAAAGCCAATGGGGTGACTATGGGCCAGGAGAGAGTGAGTTCTAGTCCCGTTTTAGTCATGAAAGCCAGCTGGGTGACTTTGGGACAGTTACCAGGAGACAGTGAGTTCTAGTCCTGCCTTAGGCATGAAAGCCAGCTGGGTGACTTTGGGACAGTTATCAGGAGACAGTGAGTTCTAGTCCTGCCTTAGGCATGAAAGCCAGCTGGGTGACTTTGGGACAGTTACCAGGAGACAGTGAGTTCTAATCCTGCCTTAGGCATGAAAGCCAGCTGGCTGACTTTGGGACAGTTATCAGGAGACAGTGAGTTCTAGTCGCACCTTAAGCATGAAAGCCAGCTGGCTGACTTCGGGCCGTGAAAGACAGCTAGGTGATTTTGGGCCAATTACCAGGAGACATGAGTTCTAGTCCTTCCTTAGGCATGAAAGCCAGCTGGGTGATTTTGGGCTTCATTAAAACATCATTAAAATATTGGCCGAAACGTTGGGGAAAAAACCCCAAACTAACCCTAATTAAAATAATAAAAATTTAAATTTAAAATTTAAAAAGCATGCTTTATGCCAGCCCGGCTTGTTGAAAGAGAAAGGTTTTGAGAGCACGGCGGAAGGTGCGTAAGTCAGGGATAGTTCTTAATTCAGGGGGCCATTCGTTCCAGAGGACAGGGGCTCCCACGGAGAAGGCTCTCCCCCTGGGTGTCACCAGTCGACATTGTCTAGCCGACGGCACCATGAGGAGACCCTCTCTAGGGGAGCATATGGGCCCTCTTGGTGGCAGAAGTCGATCTCGTAAGTACCCAGGTCCTAAGCCATGGAGCGCTTTAAAGATAGTAACCAACACCTTGAATCGCACCCGGAAAACCATGGGAAGCCAGTGCAGCTCGCGCAGGAGGGGTGTTACATGGGAGCGTTGCGTCGTCCCCATAATTACCGTGCGGCTGCATTCTGGACCAGTTGAAGCCTCCGGGTGCTCTTCAAGGGGAGCCCCATGTAGAGAGCATTGCAGTAGTCCAGACGGGAAGAGACGAGGGCGTGAGTGACTATGCGTAGGGCATCCCGATCTAGGAATGAGGAGCGAAACCTCTTCTAAAGGAAAACCAGAAACAACTTTGGGATTTTATATAAGAGTTTTTTGCAACTATCCAAAAACCCTCTTTGCCATTTGCCATTTCTCCCGGAGAAACCCAAGAGATGGTTCTGACCGGTAGTTAATTACTCCCACCTTACTAAAGCTTTCGCTCATTGTCCTAATTCTTCTTCCGGCAGGTTCATAACCGAAATTTGTTGTCCCTCGACTTCGACCGCGTGACGCGAACCGAGAAGATTTACGACGACCACCGCAAATTCACCCTGCGCATTCTCTACGACCAGGCGGGACGGCCTACGCTCTGGTCTCCCAGCAGTCGTCTGAACGGGGTGAACGTCACCTATTCCTCCGGAGGGCATATAGCCGGGATCCAAAGGGGCACTATGTCCGAAAGAATGGAATACGACCAAGCGGGCAGAATTACATCCAGAATGTTCGCGGATGGCAAATCTTGGACCTACACGTATTTAGAGAAGGTGAGCGCCGTAGGGAAGAAGGGTTGGGGGGAGTGTCTCTAAAGTTTTAGCCAACTGAAGCTTTGTGAGTCACCAGGGGTGGGATTGAAAAATGTTAGCAACCGGTTCTGTGCCTGGTTGCTGCGGTGCACGGCGTACTCAGCCTCCTGCACCATGGCAGCGGGTGGGGGTGGTTTTTGCCCTCCCCAGATTCCGGAGGCTTTCCCCGAGCCTCTGGGAGGGCAAAAACGGCCTCCCCCGCAAGGTTTGATACTCATTCCCCAGGTGTCAGGTGTCCGAAAGATGCCCTAATTGATTCATGGAGCCTCGAGCCAAGTTTCAAAAGAAAACCAGCCATTTATTAGGAGCACCATTTTGGCAATACCGTATTGAAGTCGGATCTAAGCCTCATTTGAATTATAGCTGAACTTTATCCCTGTTCCTTCCCCTCCTTCAATCTGTGTCATAAATCACATTCCCCAATGAGGTGCACCCCTCCCAAGCCTGCTGTAGCAATCTGAGATCCGACTCTAGCCGAAAGTATGCATGGAATGCACTCATCATGGCAACTTTATGAGTTGGATATAACTTGATTTGATTGATTTATTAACTTATTTTTCCTCTTCTGATTACAGTCTATGGTCCTGCTCCTTCACAGTCAACGTCAGTACATTTTTGAATTTGATAAGAACGACCGCTTGTCATCTGTCACGATGCCCAATGTAGCTCGGCAGACCTTGGAGACACTCCGATCAATTGGCTACTACAGGAATATCTACAGACCTCCAGAAGGCAACGCCACGGTGGTAGAAGACTTCAACGAGGAATGGCAACTCCTTCACACCTATTACCTGGGAACGGGAAGACGGGTCATCTACAAGTATGGCAAGCTGTCCAAACTGGCAGAGATGCTTTACGACACCACCAAAATCAGCTTCAGCTACGATGAGACCGCCGGCATGTTGAAGACCATCAACCTGCAGAACGAAGGGTTCACCTGTACGATCAGGTACCGCCAGATCGGGCCCCTCATTGACCGCCAAATTTTCCGTTTCACGGAAGAAGGCATGGTGAACGCCCGTTTCGATTACAACTACGACAACAGCTTCCGGGTGACCAGCATGCAAGCCGTGATCAACGAAACCCCGCTGCCCATTGACCTCTACCGTTACGACGACGTGTCGGGCAAAACCGAGCAATTTGGCAAATTCGGGGTGATCTATTACGACATCAACCAGATCATCACCACGGCGGTCATGACCCACACGAAACATTTTGACGCGTACGGTCGGATGAAGGAAGTTCAGTACGAAATATTCAGGTCCCTCATGTACTGGATGACCGTACAGTACGACAACATGGGGAGAGTGGTGAAAAAGGAATTGAAGGTGGGCCCTTACGCCAACACCACAAGGTACTCATACGAATACGATGCCGACGGCCAATTGCAGACGGTGTCCATCAACGACAAACCGCTCTGGAGATACAGCTACGACCTCAACGGGAATCTCCATTTGTTGAGTCCCGGCAACAGCGCCCGACTGACGCCACTGAGGTACGACCTCAGGGACCGGATTACAAGACTGGGCGACGTGCAGTATAAGATGGACGAAGACGGCTTCCTGAGGCAAAGAGGGAACGACATTTTCGAGTACAACTCCGCGGGCCTTCTCATCAAGGCATACAACAAAGCCAACAAATGGAGCGTGAAGTATCATTACGACGGGCTTGGAAGGAGAGTCTCCAGCAAGACTACCCACGGTCACCACCTGCAGTTCTTCTACGCGGACCTCACCAACCCCACCAAGGTCACCCATCTGTACAACCACTCCAGTTCCGAGATAACCTCTCTCTACTATGACCTTCAAGGTCACCTCTTTGCCATGGAGGTGAGCAGTGGGGATGAATTCTACATCGCTTGCGACAACATTGGGACCCCCTTGGCGGTCTTCAGCGGAACGGGCCTCATGATCAAGCAGATCCTTTACACGGCTTATGGAGAGATCTACATGGATACCAACCCAAACTTCCAGATTATCATCGGTTACCACGGAGGGCTCTACGATCCCCTCACCAAACTCATACACATGGGGAAGAGAGACTACGACGTCCTCGCCGGACGGTGGACCAGCCCAAACCACGACATTTGGAAACGCCTCAGCCACAGCAACATCATGCCGTTCAACCTCTACATGTTCAAAAACAACAATCCGATCAGTAACGCCGGGGATATAAAATGCTACATGACAGGTAAAATCCATGTTCAGGTCCAAAGCATCATGGCAAACCCCAAATATTACCCGCCAAAGTCCCAGTTCTATCCCAGGCAGTTAACCTGGAGCTTCCCTGAAGCCTCCAGAGGGCGAAAAACAGCCTCAAAAGAAGGCGTAAATCAGCTGGCCAGCACACACATGCACACTAGTGCTGACAGGGCAGCGCCTCGCGTGCCCTAAGGAATGGTTCCGCGTGCCACCTGTGGCACCCGTGCCATAGGTTCGCTATCACTGGTATAGGGTTTCCTGCGTAGGCAGGAGGCTGGACTAGAAGACCTCCAAGGTCCTTTCCAACTCTGCTGTTGCATATTGTACAGATCCTAAACGGCCGCTAAATAAAACTGCACGAAAGGGTCTCATTCGCCAAAAAGCCTCCGAAATCTTTTCTAATCCTGACCTTTCCATCAAGCCTTTTTAAAAATAACAACGCAGTGAAATGTTAATTCATCCGTGAGAATTGCTATTTTAAAGGGCAGTTGGGGGTGGGGGTGGGGAAAATAACACAACTGTTGCAGAATAGAATAGAACAATAGAATTCTTCACTAGCCAAGTGGGATTGGACGCACAAGGAATTGGTCTTAGAATTAGTTTTGAAATCAGAGCCACCGCAATATATTTTCTAAAAAAAATAAAAATCAGAAACTCATAAATAACAAGTAGGGTGTGTATTTAAATATTAGGAAAATAGGAAAAAATAGGAGCCTCTACATAGGATGTATAGATAGAATAGAATTAGAATTGGGATGGGATGGGATGGGATGGAAATAGAACAGAACAGGAACGAATAGAATGGAATGGAATGGAATGGGACGGTAACAGAACAGGAACAGAACAGGTACGGAACAGGAACGGATAGAATGGGATGGGATGGGAACAGAACAGGAACAGGAACAGGAACAGAACAGAACAGGAACAGGAATGAATAGGATGGGATGGGATGGGATGGAAACAGAACAGGAAAAGAAAAGAATAGAATACAATGAAATGGGATGGGAACAGAACAGAACAGGAAAAGAACAGGAACAGGAACGAATGGGATGGGAACAGAACAGAAACAGAAACGAATAGAATAAAATAGAATGGGATGGGAACAAAACAGAACAGGAACAGAACAGGAACGAATGGAATGGGATGGGAACAGAACAGAACAGAAAAAGAACAGAAACAGAAACGAATAGAATAGAATAAAATAGAATGGGATGGGAACAGAACAGGAACAGGAATGAATAGAATAGAATGGAATGGGATGGAAACAGAACAGAACAGAATAGGAACAGAAACAAATAGAATCAAATGGGATGGGAACGGGAACAGGACAGGACAGGAACAGGAACAGGAACAGGAACAAGAACAAATAGAATGAGATGTGATGGGAACAGAATAGGATAGGAACAGGAATAGGAACAGGAAAAATAAGAGACTAGAATTAGAATTAGAATAAAATGGAATGGAATGGATTGGATTGGATTGGATTGGATTGGATTGGATTGGATTGGATTGGATTGGATTGGAATAGAATCCTTTATTGGCCAAGTGTGATGGGACACAAGGAATTTGTCTTTGGTGCAGATGCTCTCAGTGTACATAAAGAGACAAGATACATTCGTCAAGAATCATAAGGTACAACACTTAATGATAGTCACAGAATACAAATAAACAATCATGAAACAATCGATATCAATATAAAGGATACAAGCCTTTATATTACAGTCCTGCAGTCGTAAGTGCGAGGAGATGTGTGATAGGAACGATGAGAAGACTAATAGTAATAGTGATGCAGCCTTAGTGAATGGTTTGACAGTATTGAGGGAATTATTTGTTTAGCAGAGCGATGGCGTTCAGGGAAAAAACATCCTTGTATCTAGTTGTCTTGGAGTGCAGTGCCTTATACCGTCGTTTTGAGGGTAGGAGTTGAAACAATTTATGTCCAGGATACGGAAGGGTCTGTAGATATTTTCCCAGCCCTCTTTTTGACTCGTGCAGTGTGCAGGTCCTCCATGGAAGGCAGGTTGGCAGTAATTGTTTTTTATGCAGTTCTGATTCTCCTCTGAAGTCCACGTCTGTCTTGCTGGGTTGCAGAACCCAACCAGACAGTTATAGAGGTGGAAATGACAGACTGGGGATTTCTAGTTTACTGAAAAAGAAGGACTAGGGGAGACATGATAGCAGTCTTCCAATATCTCAGGGGTTGCCCCAAAGAAGAGGGAGTCAAGCTATTCTCCGAAGCAGGGATCCCCAACCTTTGCAACTTTAAGTCTGAAGGACTTCAGCTCCCAGACTTCTCCAGCCAGCTGGCTGGAGAAGTCTGGGAGCTGAAGTCCTTCAGACTTAAAGTTGCAAAGGTTGGGAACCCCTGTTCCAAAGCACCTGAGGGTAGAACAAGAAGCAATGGGTGGAAACTAATCAAGGAGAGTTCCTGCCCTCTCTCCTTCCTTCCCTCCTTCTCATTGCTTCCTTCCTTCTCTCCTCCCTCCTTTCCTTCTCCCCTCCCTCCCTTCCTTCCTTCCTTCCAATATCTCAGGGGTTGCCCCAAAGAAGAGGGAGTCAAGCTATTCTCCAAAGCACCTGAGGGTAGAACAAGAAGCAATGGGTGGAAACTAATCAAGGAGAGTTCCTCCTTCTCTCCTTCCTTCCCTCCTTCTCATTGCTTCCTTCCTTCTCTCCTCCCTCCCTTCCTTCTCCCCTCCCTCCCTCCCTCCCTTCCTTCCTTCCAATATCTCAGGGGTTGCCCCAAAGAAGAGGGAGTCAAGCTATTCTCCAAAGCACCTGAGGGTAGAACAAGAAGCAATGGGTGGAACCTAGAACTAAGGAGAAATTTCCTGACAGTGAGAACAATTAATCAGTGGAACAGAAGTTGCCTCCAGAAGTTGTGAATGCTCCAACATTATAACTTTTTAAGGAGATATTGGATAGCTAATTTGTCTGAAGTGGTGTAGGGTTTTCCTTCCTAAGCAGGGGGGGTTGGACTAGAAGACCTCCAAGGTCCCTTCCAACTCTGTTATTCTGTTCTATTGCATCAAGTACCGCTTATGCTACACCTGTGCAGGTAACCTTTCGGCTAGCATGTAACCTTCGGGTTTTTCTCTTCCCCTTCCAGATGTCAACAGCTGGCTGCTTACCTTTGGTTTCCAGTTGCACAACGTTATCCCTGGGTATCCTAAACCTGACATGAATGCCATGGAGCCATCCTATGAGCTCACCCACACCCAGCTGAAAACCCAGGAATGGGACAATAGCAAGGTAATCAGTGGGACTTGGAGGAACTCTCAGTGTCTTTTGACTTCTGGAAAGAAACTTGGGAGGTGGAGAATGTGTAGAGATAGGCCGTAACTTACAATAACTTGCTTTAATGACTGTTCAAAGTTACAACAGCTTTGGAAAATAGTGACTTAGGACGGGGCGCAAGGGGGCTGGGGCGCATGCGCAGGGAATGCTCACATCGCATTTTGGGGGTTCAGGCATGCATGTGTGCATTCGCGCTCGCATGTAGGCTTTGGGCCGTCGGCATTCGGATTTTAGGGGGTTCCAGGGAGGAGGGTAGGGATAGTCAAGTGGGTAGACAGATGGAGATGGAAACAGCAATTAGTAGTAAGGGCCAGGATAGCAGTCGACGGCGGGAAGCGGAAGGCGAAAGGCAGGGGGATACTCGAGTCGTTCCTCAGGAGGGCATACCAATTCAGAGGGTCGTGGGGAGGGGCAGGACCGAGGGGAGACAATTTTTATCCTCCCGGTTGGTGGCACGCAGCCGTTGGTTAAAAACGGCCGGGTGCCACAACCCTCGCAGGCTAGGTGGCCAGGGAATACAGAGCCAGGGTCTGCGGCTGATGTTTTGCAACGCCAGGTCCGTTGTCAACAAAGCCCCCCTCATTAGTGACCTTGTGTCAGAGGGGGAGCCGGACCTGGTAGGAATTGCGGAGACCTGGTTGGGCCACGAGGGAGGTCATCCCCTCGTTGAAATGTGCCCACCAGGCTACCGCGCATTTCATCAGCCGCGGGCCCTAGGCAGGGGTGGTGGGGTAGCGGTCATTATCAAGGAAGGCCTGGAGCCGAGAGAGACCATTGTGCCGCAGACCTCCGGCTGTGAGTCCCTTTGCATGAAGTGGGGCCTAGGGAGGCAGTTGGGCTTGCTGGTTGTATACCTGGCTCCCCGCTATGTAGCAGCAGCCCTGCCCGAGCTCCTGGAGGTGATCGCCACGGTGGCAGTGGAGACCCCCAGACTTATAGTTATGGGGGACTTTAATCTGCCATCGTTGGGCGAATCATCCGCGGTAGCTCGGGAGTTCATGGCTTCCATGACGGCCATGGACCTGACCCAAGTAATTCAAGGCCCCACTCATGAGGGTGGACATACGCCGGACCTCATCTTCGTCTCGGGCCAATGGAAGAGTGATCTGGGTACAGGGGACATAGACATCATACCCTTGTCATGGTCAGACCACTCACTTCTCCGACTCGACTTTCCGACCGCTGCTCCCCTCCGCGGGGAGGCGGAACCAGAGTTACCAATCTGGTACCGCCCCAGGCGCTTGATGGACCCGGATGGGTTCCAGACAGCGCTTGGGCCATTTCCTGTATCCCTGACCCGCGCCCCGATGGAGGACCTCACGGCCGCATGGAATAGTGCGGCCGTGGGAGCCTTGGATCGGGTCGCGCCCTTGCGGCCTCTCTCGCGGCGGCGAACCACCCTGGCTCCTTGGTTTACTGAGGGGCTGCGGGTGATGAAACGCCGCAAGAGATGCCTAGAGAGAAGATGGAGGGCTAGCCGCTCTGAATCTGACCGGACACAGGTGAGAGCCCATTTACGGACTTACATTGTGGCGCTGAGGGTGGCCAAACGTCATCATTGCGCCACCCTCATAGCATCCGCAGAAAACCGCCCTGCCGCCCTGTTTAGGGTGACCCGTTCCCTCCTTCAACAGAGGGAGCGGGAAGCCCCGTTACAGGGTAGGGCAGAGGAATTTGTGATTTTTCTGCAGGAGAAAACCGCCCAGATACAGAGTGAGCTAGCCACCATTCATGGCCCAGTGGGATGCCACGAGGGAGATCTTGTTTGGGAGGAGTTTGACCCCGTTACTTCCGAGGATATGGACAGGTTACGTGGGCGACTGCGAGCCACCACATGTTCATTGGACCCGTGCCCCTCCTGGCTTGTACTGGCATCCTGGGAGGTGACACGAGGCTGGCTCCAAGAGGTTATCAACGCATCCTTGAGTGAGGGTTCCTTGCCTGCCTCCCTAAAAGAGGCTATGGTGAGGCCCCTCCTCAAGAAGCCCTCTTTGGACCCAGCTCTTTTGAACAACTACCGTCCAGTCTCCAACCTTCCCTTCTTGGCGAAGGTTGTTGAGAGTGTGGTGGCACAACAGTTTCCCCGTCACCTGGAGGAAGTTGACTATCTAGATCCGCGCCAGTCCGGCTTTCGGCCCGGGCATAGCACCGAGACGGCATTGGTCGCGTTGGTAGATGATCTCTGGAGGGCCAGAGATGGGGGATGTTCTTCCATCCTGGTCCTATTAGACCTCTCAGCGGCTTTCGATACCATCGACCATGGTATCTTATTGCATCGGCTGGGGGGGTTGGGGGTGGGAGGCACCGTGTTGCGGTGGTTCTCCTCCTACCTCTCTGGCCGATCGCAATTTGTGCGTGCAGGAGAGCAGAGGTCGACCCCGAGACCACTCACATGTGGAGTGCCTCAGGGGTCGGTCCTCTCGCCTCTCCTGTTTAACGCATATATGAAGCCGCTGGGTGAGATCATCCGTGGTTTTGGGGTAGAGTACCACCTGTACGCTGACGACACCCAGCTGTACATATCTACCCCAAACCACCCCAACGATGCCGTAGCGGTGATGTGCCAGTGCCTGGAAGCCGTGCGGATCTGGATGGGAAGTAACGGACTTAGGCTCAACCCGACCAAGACCGAGTGGCTGTGGTTTCCGGCTGCCCGATTCAACCAGCTTTCTCCAACGCTGGCCATAGGGGGCGAACATCTTGCCCCTGTGGATGGGGCGCGCAATTTGGGTGTCCTCCTGGATACCCGGCTGTCTATGGAAGAGCAAGTGACAGCCGTGGCCAGGAGGGCGTTTTACCAGGTTTGCCTGGTTCGCCAATTGCGCCCCCTATTGGATCGGGACGCCCTTCGCACAGTCACTCATGCCCTCGTGACATCCCGACTGGACTATTGTAACTCTCTCTACATGGGGCTCCCCTTGAGGTGCACCCGGAGGCTTCAGTTAGTTCAGAATGCAGCCGCGCGAGCAATTATGGGCACCTCTAGGTTTGCCCATGTAACACCGCTCTTGCGCGAGCTGCACTGGCTACCTGTCGTCTTCCGGGTGCGCTTCAAGGTGTTAGTCATCATCTTCAAAGCGCTCCATGGCTCGGGACCTAGCTATCTGCGAGATCGGATCCTGCCCCACACATCCTCACGACCGATTCGCTCCCACAGAGAGGGGCTTCTCCGGGTGCCGTCCACTAGACTTTGTCAGCGGGCGACGCCCAGGGGAAGGGCGCTCTCTGTGGCGGGCCCGGCCCTCTGGAACGACCTTCCCCCTGATATTAGAACGACCACCGACCTCCGCTCCTTCCGTGTAAAATTGAAGACCCACCTCTTTCGACTGGCCGGCCTTGAATAGTTCTCTCTGTCTTTTAACGATAAATTTTAATGGGTTTTTTAATTGTATTTTTAGCACGGGTAATTTATTTAATTCTATTTTAGTAATGTTTGTATTATCGTATATTGTTTTAATTATGCCTGTGCACTGCCCCGGGTCCCTGTGGGGAGAGGGTGCGGTTAATAAATTCCAATTTATTATTATTATTATTATTATTATTATTATCTAAAAGGTTAACCAACCCTGGTATAGGATCTGCTTTTTTAAGCAGGGGGCTGGACTAGAAGACCTCCAGGGTCCCTTCCAGCTTTATTCTGATTCAGACAATGGGTTCCCATAACCAACATCACATTTTCTTAACAAACGTGGCAGAAAAGGTCTTAAAATCATGCACAATCCTGTATTGGCCCACTTAATGGCCACATTTTCTTAACAAACATTGTAAAAAAAGGTCTTAAAATCAGGCACAATCCTATATAATGACCAAATTTTCTTAACAAACATTGCAGGAAAGGTCTTAAAATCAGACACAATCCTGTATTGACTCACTTAATGGCCACATTTTCTTAACAAACGTTATAAAAAAAAGGTCTTGAAATCAGGCACAATCCTGTATTGGCCCTCTTAATGGCCACATTTTCTTAACAAACATTGCAGAAAAGGCCTTAAAATCAGGGACAATCCTACATGGTGCCACTTAATGACTGGCACAAATGATGACCATTGTTCCAGGCTCAGTTATGTCGTAACTCGAGGACTACCTGCACAACAGGGATTTTCAAACTTGGCAATTCTAAGAAATCTGGATTCAACACATCCACTGATTAATTGTTCTAACGATCAGGAAATTCCTCCTCAGTTCTAAGTTGCTTCTCTCCTGGATTAGTTTCCACCCATTGCTTCTTGTCCTGCCCTCAGGTGTTTTGGAGAATAGCTTGACTCCCTCTTCTTTGGGGCAACCCCTGAGATATTGGAAGACTGCTATCCGGTCTCCCCTGGTCCTTCTTGTCATCAAACTAGACATACCCAGTTCCTGCAACCGTTCTTCGTATGTTTTAGTCTCCAGTCCCCTAATCCTCTTGGTTGCTCTTCTCTGCACTCTTTCCAGAGTCTCCACATCTTTTCTACATCGTGGCAACCAAAACTGTATGCAGTATTCCAAGTGTGGCCTTATCAGATAAACACGATCTCCCCTCTAATATTTCCTAGGGTTTTTTTTCTCCCTTCCTTTGGGGAACGGAAAGATGAAACAATGCAAGGGAACAAATTTCAAAAGCAAGATCCGTTATCTCTTTGAACTCTGCCGAATCTGTCTGCGTCCCTTTTAAAACACAAGAGCATTTGCAGCCTCAGAGCATAGAAATTCCTTTTGATCTTTCTTTCTCTTTTTATAAAAGTGTTTTTTTTCCCAATATAAACATACATATTTTATGGACAGCACATTGACTGAGTTAAGTCTTTTTTTAAAAAATAAATCTCATATATAACAGTGACATAAGAACAGCTTTGCCGGAACAGGCCGCAGCCCATCCAGTCCAGCCTTCTGTCTCACACAGTGGCTCCCCATTTGCTTCAGGGTCTTCCCAAGCAGATGTATTCACCTGCTTATGATTCCCTGCAAATGGCATTGAGAGATATCCTGCCTATCTCTCCATCTCGGAGGGTGTCCTCAGGCCTCCATCATGATAGCCATGGATACCCTTGTTCTCCATGAACTCCTCTCATCCTTCCTTAAAGGTGTCGAGGCTGACAGCTGTCACCACTTCTTCTGGCAGGGAGTTCCATAGACCAGAGATCCTCTGGGTGAAAAAGTCCTTGCTCTTATTTGTTTGAGGTCTAGCTATCGAAAGTTTCATGGAGGGCCCCCTAGGTCTAGTGTTGTGCGATAGGGAAAACCGTTTTTCCTTTTCTACTTTGTCCACACCGTGCATGATTTGATAGACTTCAATCAGGTCACCTCTCAGGCGCCGTCGTTCTAGAGTGAAGCCTCAGATGGTAAGGAAGGGGTCCCAGCCCCCTAATCATTCTGGTTGCCCTCCTCTGCCCCTTTTCCATTTCCATCATATCCTTCACAAAGAAGTATGGGTACTTCAAATCTTCCAACGTCAACAATATCGGACTCTTCCCATAATCCTTTATCGTTTTTCCAATCATTCATTTAAACATAGATAGCATTTCTTTTTCTCCTGTATTTATTATCCCCTGGTAAATAATATCATTTAATATATATATATTTTAAAATTACTCATTATCCCACCATAATTTCAATGTTTCAAATGTGCAGAGTTGCTAATCATGCCAATTATTAATAATATTGACCAATTGCAGAAACATGATCTCAATCTCCCCATCATTTCTAATCCTTACTATTTTAATCCTTACTATTTTTTTATCTTTCTGAGGAGACATCAACTGTCCCCCCAGGCATTCCTTTATTATTTAAAACAGGGGTCTCCAACCTTTGCAACTTTAAGTCTGAAGGACTTCAGCTCCCAGACTTCTCCAGCCAGCTTTTTAAAGCAGGGGTCTCCAACCTTTGCAACTTTAAGTCTGAAGGACTTCAGCTCCCAGACTTCTCCAGCCAGCAAAGCTGGCTGGAGAAGTCTGGGAGCTGAAGTCCTTCAGACTTAAAGTTGCAAAGGTTGGAGACCCCTGATTTAAAAGGCTTTAGTCAAGGTCATTCTTTCTTCAAATTAAGCAGCTTTTCTCAAGGCTTATTTTGAGATAACCAAGAGGTTTTGCCTTGTTTCTTTTTAATTACAATTCCAGTGATATATTCATGATAACATTTCTAAAATTGTCTTTAAAGTGGCATAACTCTGAATTTTGGAGAAATCCTATTATTTTGGCTCAAATGACAGACAGTCCTCAACTTACAATGGCAATTGGGACCAGAATTTTCATTGCTAAGCAACGCCGTTGTTAAATGACTCGGGCCTGAATGTACTACCCAGGTTTTTTTCGTTATGTGAAGCACTGCAGTTGTTAAGTGAATGACGTGGTCCTTAAGTGAATCAGGCTGGGAAGGTCACAAAAATAGCAGTCACATGACCCCTCCGGAACCATCATAAATACATATTGGTTGTCACGTGACCGAATTTTGATCACATAACTTTGAGAATGTCACGGGGGCTGTAAGATGAGGACTGGTTGTAAGTCATTTTTTTTTTATGGTTTTGTTCCTTTGAGCAGTCACTAAAGAAATGTCGTAAGTTGAGGACTACCTGTAAATAATTTGCAAGGGCTTTATGATCACCTAGGGACGTGGTGGCTCAGTGGCTAAGATGCTGAGTCGTCAATCAGAAAGGTCGGCAGTTCGGTGGTTCGAATCCCTAATGCCGCGTAACGGAGGGAGCTCCCGTTCCTTGTCCCAGCTTCTGCCAACCTAGCAGTTCCAAAGCACCTAAAAATGCAAGTAGAAAAACAGGAGCCACCTTTGGTGGGAAGGGAACAGCGTTCCGTGCACCTTCGGCGTTGAGTCATGCCGGCCACATGAGCACGGAGACGTCTTCGGACAGCGCTGGCTCTTCGGCTTTGGAACGGAGATGAGCACCTCCACAACTTGGGAGACAGCCATGGTCACAAATATGAGTCAGTTGCCAAGCCTCTGAATTTTGATCACCTGACCATGGGGATGCGATGAGGATCGTAATGCGAGAAACTGGTCATAAGTCACTTTTTTTCATTGCCGCTGTAACTTTGAACTGTCATTAAATGAATGTTTGTAAGTAGAGGACTACCCTGTATAATGGGCTCACTTAAAGACCGTCACGTTCATTTAATGACCATGGTGTTTGCTGAACAACCGTTGCAAAAAGATAATAAAATCAGGACAGTCATGTGGTCTCCTGCTTCAAGAGAGTCCCAGCTTACGACCATAATTCCAGACTCAATTTCGGTCGTGAGTTCAGGACCAGTTCCCCCACTTAAAGACAGTCCCATTTTACGACCATAATTCCAGGCTCGAGTTCAGGACCAGTTCCCCCACTTAAAGAGAGCCCTGACTTACGACCATAATTCCGGGCTCAATTCTGGTCATGAGTTCAGGACCAGTTCCCCCACTTAAAGAGAGCCCTGACTTACGACCATAATTCCGGGCTCAATTCTGGTCGTGAGTCCAGGACCAGTTCCCCCACTTAAAGAGAGCCCTGACTTACGACCATAATTCCGGGCTCAATTCTGGTCGTGAGTCCAGGACCAGTTCCCCCACTTAAAGAGAGCCCTGACTTACGACCATAATTCCGGGCTCAATTCTGGTCGTGAGTCCAGGACCAGTTCCCCCACTTAAAGAGAGCCCTGACTTACGACCATAATTCCGGGCTCAATTCTGGTCGTGAGTTCAGGACCAGTTCCCCCGCCTAAAGAGAGTCCTGGCTTATGACCATAATTGCGGGCTTAGTTCCGATCGTGAGTTGAGGACCACTTGTAGAATGATGTCGTACGTCCCTCTTGTGTCTAACATGAGTCCCTCTCTTTTCCATCTCCCTTTCTGCCTCTCCTCAGTCGATCTTAGGGGTGCAGTGCGAAGTCCAGAAACAGCTGAAGGCCTTTGTCACGTTGGAGAGCTTCGAACAGATCTACACGTCGAGCATCGCCGGGTGCCAAGAAGTCCAGGAGAACCGCCATTTTGCCTCGGGCGACTCCATCATCGGCAAAGGGGTCAAATTTGCCATGAAAGACGGCCGGGTGGCCACCGATATCATCAGCAGCGCCAACGAGGACGGGCGGAGAGTCGCCGCCATCCTGAATAACGCCTACTACCTGGAGAACTTGCACTTCACCGTCGACGGCACGGACACCCACTACTTCGTCAAACCCGGGCCGTCGGAGAGCGACTTGTCCATCCTCGGCCTCAGCGGGGGGCGGCGGACCTTGGAGAACGGTGTCAACGTCACCGTGTCCCAAATCAACACCGTGCTTAGCGGGAGGACTAGACGCTACACGGACATCTCGCTCCAGTATGGAGCCTTGTGCCTCAACACCCGATACGGGACCACGTTGGACGAGGAGAAGAGCCGCGTCTTGGAATTAGCCAGGCAACGGGCCGTGGCTCACGCCTGGGCTCGGGAGCAACAGAGACTACAGGATGGGGAGGAGGGTAGCCGGTCCTGGACAGAGGGGGAGAAGCAGCAACTGCTGAACGCGGGACTCGTTCAGGGGTACGACGGCTACTTCGTCATCTCCGCCGAACAGTACCCGGAACTCTCCGACAGCGCAAACAATATCCATTTTATGCGACAGAGCGAAATGGGGAGAAGGTGACAGAGAGGGGACGATGCGTTGACTTCTTGCCAAAGACCGCTGCTTGAGACTGCGATGTACTTGAGCCTCCTTCTTTTCTTCTTTTTTTTTTTCTAAACAAAAAAGGTAAAAACAAACAGACAGACAGAGACACAAATGAACTTTAACGGAAAACAGGCAAAGCGGAGGAAAAACACGGTGGCACCATAGCTCAGGCAACATCCTTTATTTTAGGTTTTTTTTTAATCGTTTCAAGTGGCTTTCTCACCTTTGGCTGTTTTTCATTCCTTCCCCCTTTTTCTCTCCTCCTACCCGTCTCCTCTTTTCGGAAGTGTCATTTCGCCATTGTGTGTTGAGCCCCTTGTGCAAAAAAAAAACAACACCCCGCTTTTAAGGTTTGGGGAGGTGTCGGTTTTAAACCCCCCTAATCGGTTTTCTTTCGTTGTGTTTCCTTTTTTTTAATTTTTAGCGGGGTGAAGAAAAGAAAAAAAGCGCCTCTGTATTAGGTTTGGGGGGGTTAACCTTCCCTAGCGGGGTTGGAGAGGGAAAAAAAATAAAGAAATAAGAGGATTTCTGAGGAACGAAAACCGGAAGAAGAAGAAGAAGAAGAAGGCGGCTTCGTCGCGGAGAAGAAGAAAAATTCACAATTTCCCGCTGCGGCTGCGTGAACAAACCGTAGCGCCCCACGGCACAGGTCCTTCAGACCTTCTTGTGAGCCTCCAAACAAGAACTTGTGGGTTTTGTTTTTTACATTTGCCGTTCTTTCTTCCTAACCCCGATGCTGTTTCGGGGTTATTTGCCGAAAGGGGGCAAAAAAAACCGCTGCATCTTAAAAGACTTGTGAACTCAATCCTTTCTCTTTTTTAATTTTTTTTTTTAATGGGTCTTTTTTTTTTTTTACTTACCATAGGTTGTTTTGTTCCAGCGGTTTTGTTTTCTGCCGTTGTGTGACAGAGGACGTGTCTTTTTTTTTTTTTTTTTTTGGTCATTCCGGGAGAAAATAAACCCATCGCAGGGATGGGAAAGGAAGAAAAAAAAAAGGAAATTTCACACTATTGTTGCACATACTGTTAGATGGGAAGCACCAATGATGTATATTTGTCAACAGTAAACCCTCCTTAAATATATAGTATTTCTGTACACCAAGTGAAGCGTGTTTAACTTTGGAGACCTTCTCCTCTGACCCATTGAAGGTTTTTTGTCTAGAAGTCCCAATTCCTCCTAAAAGAAATTTTATATAGATGCATTACAGCCCCGGTTCGAATCCCAGTGGGGTGAGGCCAACTGATGAGAGCTAATAAGCTCGAAATAGATCTATCTTGATCTCTCAAATTTAAATTTATTGATCAGCTCATAAAACTAACACACATATCTAAAAAAATTTACACAACGTAATTCATGGTTCTCTGTCTGGATGGTCTCTGGTGATGAGCCGAAAGGCAGAGAGGGAAACAGTATGTTTCCTCCCTTAATGGGGCCCTAACAGAAAGTTGTGAAAAACAATTATCTATACTAAATACTCCTGTCTTAGCTGATGCAATGGGTAGAGCCTGGTTAGGCTGTAGTGCTAGGCTTCTGCCTTGGATGCATTGCAGCCTCGGTTCGAATCCCAGTGGGGTGTGGCCAACTGATGAGAGCTAATAAGCTCGAAATAGATCTATCTTGGTCTCTCAAATTTAAATTTATTGATCAGCTCATAAAACTAACATACATACATACATACATACATACATACATACATACATACATACATACATACATACATACATATACACATACACATACACACATACACACAAAAAGATGCAAATGCATATATATCCTTGTGTCACAACACCCTGTTAAGCCCCAATTAAGGGAGGAAGCATACTGTTTCTTTTTCTGCCTTTCGGCTCATCACCAGAGACCATCTAGACAGAAAGCCATGAGTTCCGTTGTGTACTATATATATGTGTATGTGTGTGTGTGTGTTAGTTTTTATGAGCTGATCAATAAATAAATCAGAGAGACTAGTATAGATCTATTTCGAGCTTTTTAGCTCTCATCAGCTAGCCATACCCTTACTGGGATTTGATTTATTTATTGATCAGCTCATAAAAACTAACACACATATTTAAAAAATCACACAACAGAATTCATGGCTTTCTGTTAGATGGTCTCTGGTGATGAGCCGAAAGGCAGAAAAGGAAACAGTATGTCTCCTCCCTTAATTGGGGCCCTAATAAGGGTGTTGTGGAACAATTATATATATATATTATATATATATATATATATATATATATATATATATATATATATATATATATATATATATGTTAGTTTTATGAGCTGATCAATAAATAAATCAGAGAGACTAGGATAGATCTATTTTGAGCTTTTTAGCTCTCATCAGCTAGTCATACTCTTGCTGAGATTCGAACCATATATATATATATATGTTAGGTTTTTGAGCTGATCAATAAATAAATCAATAAATAAATTCGACCCAGGGCTGTTTTACATGTGAGGCAGTTCGAATCCCAGTAAGGATGTGGCTAGCTGGTGAGAGCTAAATAGCTTGAAATAGATCTATACTAGTCTCCCTGATTTATTTATTTATCAGCACAAAAACGTATCACAAATATAACAAAGGCAACGAAAAAAAATAGCTTTCTGCCTGGATGGTCTCCTGTGGTGATCCGTAAGACAGAAAAAGAAAGAGGCTCTGCTCCCTCCCTTAATTGGGGCTTACCAGGGTGTGGTGACTATATATTTCAGAGCCACCTGCGTGAGAGATATAGCAAGCGCCTCCTATTTGATTTGACTTTCCTTCTTTGTTTTTAATTTTAATTAAGCGTTTTAGTAGATTAAAGAGATGTTTCCTTCTTTCTCCACCAAAATGGTCTTCTCCAGTGCTGGGACAGTTTTTAAGAAGGTTAGGGTCGGTGGCAGATGATCCCTAAGGAAACAGACAACATGTCACACAGTCTCCAAGCAGTTACCATATTAAGATCAAACCCAAACGTTTGGCTTAGACGAATTGGATAGCTCCGTCCGGTCCTACCCACGTTGACTTTTCAACTACACAAACCGGGTTCTCTTACTTCCAACTACAAATATCTGATTCCCTGTGCTTGTTTTCAGGAGTTGTAGCTCAGTGGTAGGTTCCAACCGGTTCGGATCAGTTCGGTCGAACTAGTAGTGGTTTGGCGGCCTGGGTTGATGGAACCGCAGTGACCCAAGCTTGCCACACCCCTGAACCAGTTCTTCAGGCAGCGATATAGGCACCGCCATCTTGTTTTTTGCTTCTGCTCATGCCCAGAACAATTTTTATTGCACTGCACATGCGCACACAGTGTGCATCAAGCACACGTATGTGCTGTGCGCCCACAAGCAAACCGGCAGTAGTGCCTGCCAGAATCCACCCCCAGTGTAGCTACAAGGATCTATGACATAGATCAGTAACCTGCGGCTCCAGAGCCGCATGTGGCTCTTTCATTCCTCTGTTGCAGCTCCCTGTCACCAATCAGCACCACAATTTTGAAAGGAGCTTCTGGTTGGAGGGGGGAGCAGGGCATGCCAGGAGGAGACTCTATGGCAAGGGGCCGGTTTTCCAGTCAGCCTGCAACTGATGGGGCTTTCAGTTAGGACAGGTAGAGGAAAAAGGACGCTGCGCTAGGAGGAGACTATGATGGGGGAATCGGACTTCCGGTTGGCTCCAGAATTGAATGGGAGGCTTCCGGTTAGGACCTTTGTGGCTCTTTGAGTGTTTAAGGTTGCCGACCAATGATGGGGTTTCCAAATTTTTTACTAGCTGTTCGCTTGCGTTCTCTCTCGCGCATGCGCAGAAGCAGGTGAGCGGAGCTTCCCGCCGCCAGTACTACCGGTTCACCAAATCCAGGCTGAACCGGGAGCAACCCACCTCTGTTGCCGCCCCCTGGTCTATGACAATTTGCCACAGCCAGCTCGCCACAGGAAAATACACTGCAGGACAATAGTTTTGTAATATCCAAGAAAGGTGGAATAGAATCATTAAGGAAAGGATGCAGAAGAAGGGACTGTGGATGAAATGTGAATGGCAGAAGTTTTTTCATTTGTTTTAAATAGAAGCGTTCAATTGTCCTGCGGTGAGTTGCTGTTATGAGTTGGCTGTGACAAGTTGTCCTGCTTCATTCCAAACAATTTGGAGGAAGCCGTTGGTTGATTTAATATCGTTTTTGTTTTCCAAAAGGCAACTAGAATTCCTCGGGTGGGTTCCCCCCCCCCCCACTTTAAAGAAAGTTTTGCTTCTCATCCAAAAAGCTTTGTCCGTTCTTCTTCAGATGAAGCGTTGCAGTTTTCCCAAAGTTGCTTTTCCCAAACTTTCTCGGCTTCTTCAGAACTGAAGAAGCTTCTCATATCAGAAGCGAAATGTTTTCAAAAGCAAATCTTAAAAAACAAACAAACAAGGAAGTCTGGTTGATTTTTGGGAAAAGGATGATTGAAAATCTTCATAGACATCTTGCAAAAACAGGATTAAATTTAGGGCGCTCAGGACCAAGAACATATTAGCTAGAGAAGGACAGTATGGTTTGTCCAGCTGCATTCTGTCCTATAATTTCAAAACTAGGATGGCTTTTACAGGTAGTCCTCAACTTACGACCACAATCGAGCCCAAATTTGTTAAGCGAATCGCTGCCGTTGTTAAATTAGCAACACGGTCGTTAAGCAAATCTGGCTTCCCCGATAGCTTTGCTCGTCGGGAGGTCGCAAAAGGGGGAATGCAGGTGACCCCAGGAACACTGCAACCGTCGTAAATACGAGTCCGTGGTCAAACAGTCGAATGTAAGTCACGGGACCACAGGGCTGCGGCAGGGGTTGTAAGTGCGAAAAACGGGTCCTAAGTCCCTTTTTTTCAGTGGCGTGGTTACCTTTGAATAGTCACTAAGTGAACCGTTGTAAATTGAGGACTACCTGGACTGCTCTTTGCAAAGGAAATCTATTCCTAGGACTGCTGGAAATCGTGTTACCCAGATGTGCCTGGATGAGTTGCTTTTGTGCGTAAATTATTCCCATCCAACAGTAAGAGATTCCAAAGACTTTGATGTGGTTGAAATAAAGCCAGCAAAATAGAAACATCTGGAAACCAGTGGCAGTGGGTGAGCTCAAGGGCGGGCACGACAGAAATATTAAGCAGATGTTATCCTCCCCCCTTCTTTTTTAGATCTCAACTATTTTTACCTTGTTTTTCACACATAAACCCCCATGCGTACTTAAAAGTTTTCAGACAATAACACAATAGCAGAGTTGGAAGGGACTTTGGAGGTCATCTAGTCCAACCCCCTGCCAAACCCTAAACCATTTCAGACAAATGGCTCTCCAACATCTTAAAGACTTCCAGTGTTGGAGCATTCACAACTTCTGGAGGCAACTTCTGTTCCACTGATTAATTGTTCTCCCTGTAAGAAATTCCTCCTCAGTTCTACGTTGCTTCTCTCCTTGATTAGTTTCCACCCATTGCTTCTTGTCCTGCCCTCAGGTGCCTTAGAGAATAGCTTGACTCCCTCTTCTTTGGGGCAACCCCTGAGATATCGGAACACTGCTATCATGTGTCCCCTATTCCTTCTTTTCATTCAACTAGACATACCCAGAGTAGAACATACCCAGAGTATACTTTCAGAGTAGAACGGTAAGACTTCCTATTGTGAGATTAAAATCTATCCAGAGCTGCTGCTATTTTTAAAAGATCCTGATTTCCTGATAGACATATCCATGTGAAAACTGAATATATAAACGAAAAAACTTGTTCTTCCCACACTAAAGGAGGATCTTATCAATCCAAGTTTTTGGGGCCGAGCGGAAAAAAAAATTGTGAGAGGTTACCCCGAGATAGCTTCTTTATTAGTTTTTCTTGAGACCCGAGCCGCACCATCACTCTGGTGTTGTTATCCCGTCTAAAAACCACGTTTTTGGAATGAAAATATTCTCTTTACCCACTTATAGGAAGCCAGAACCTTTACTGAATGTTTCCAGATACATTTGATCACGTTTCAACCAACATGTCTATAGAAAGTGCCAGGTTGAGGAAGAACGATCTAAGGCGGCGGGGAGGGGTGTCAACCTGCAGCTCTCGAGCCGCATGTGGCTCCTTCATCCCTCTGCTGCAGCTCCCATATTACAAAAATGAAAAAAAAAGAGATTAAATAAGAAATCCAATAACCCAATCGACAATTTACAATTTAAATGTAAAATAAAGTTAAAATTGGCAATCAAATTTAATCATTTATTTTATTCAGGCCAGGCCGGCTTGCTGAAAAAGCCGACTTTTTAGGGTGCATCGGAAGGACCAGAGGTCAGGGATTATGCGAAGCTCCGGGGGCCGCTCATTTCAGAGGAAAAGCACTCCCACAGAGAAGGCTGTTTTCCTGGGGGTTCGCCGGCCGACACTTGCTTTTGAGTCCTAGAACACACAATATTTCTCCACTAGAATTGCCAAAACAGATCACAATAGTGGCAGTTATCCTCATCGTAGCTTAAAAAAATCAACGGATTTGATTAAACTAACATTGATTAGAGGGATCCTCCCCAATCCTAGCTCCTTTGAATATTGGGATTGAGATAGTACTTGTAGTAGGAATTGCGAGTAACAGATACATCAAAGTCGAGGGCAGGGGTATCCAGCCTTGGCAATTGTAAGACTTGTGGACTTCAACTCCCAGAATTCCGCTGTCAGCATGGCAGGCCGGGGAATTCTGGGAGCTGAAGTCCAGAAGTATGGCAGGCTGGGGAATTCTAGGAGTTGAAGTCCACAAATATGGCAGGCTGGGGAATTCTAGGAGTTGAAGTCCAGAAGTATGGCAGATTGGGGAATTCTGGGAGCTGAAGTCCAGAAGCATGGCAGGCTGGGGAATTCTGGGAGTTGAAGTCCACTTTACTTTTACTTTTATTTACTTTTATTAAATTTATATACCGCTCCCTTTCCCAGAAGGGACTCGGGGCGGTGCACAGGAAATTTAAAAACATATATAAACGTAACAATGTACAAAATTTAAAAACCAGATTAAATTAGTACTCCTGTGCTAAAAAAATTAAATAAGTTAAAACTATATCCCTAAAAACCAATTAAAACAATTTAAAACAATTTAAACAAGTCGCCAAAGCTGGACACCCGTGCCCTACAGAATCAGTTTAGGCAAAACTGCTACCAATCCTTTGAAACTTGTGACTACGTGTTTCTTTTTTGAGATTTTTGAGGGATATCATAAATTAATACAAAGATTGGCATCTTCCCTCCTTCAACAACCAATCCAATGTCACTTCTTTGATTTGCCAATTTTGTACTTCTCCAGGCGGTGATAAGGACCTGGCTTTTAGGATCAAACAAATTCCCGCCATCCTGATTTTGCCTCCCAAGACAAGAAATAAGACGTATTTCCTCGTTCACACACTTGTGCGCCTCGACACACCCGAACGCTTTACAAATCAGGAGTTGTCCCCGTGAGGAAAAAATTGTGAAAACACAAAATTCCAGCAAAAATGTAAATCTAGTTTTTCTCTAACAGCAAGTCCTGATTTGATGCTCCCGTATTGTTGAATATCTCAAACCGAAGAATTATTCTAATGACACAGCCCGTAATTGTGCACACATCCTCAGCAGTGTGAAAAATGCCATTAAAAGCGTGTTTTCTAATATGGCATCGAGCACCTGATAAAATCGATGCCTACGGTAAAGCCACTGGGTGATGTTTGAAATAAAATCCATCCCATTAGACCTTCACAGCTCTTCCTCAACTTACGGCCACAAGTGAACCCAGAATGTCTGTTGCTAAGTGAGACATTTATTAAGGGAGTTTTGTCCCGCTTTACGACTTTTCTTGCAGTCATTAAGCGAATCGCCTCAGTTGCTAAATGAATACGGCTATTGTTCGGTGAATCTGGCTTCCCCACTGACTTGGCTTGTCAGAAAGTCCCAAAAGGGGAATGTTTATATGTTGATTGGATTTATATCCCGCCCTATCTCCCCGAAGGGACTCGGGCAAATATTAAAACAATACAAACAATACAAAATACAATATAGCTACAATAAAAATATATTAAATTTAAACCCGTGCTAAAAACATCTTAAAACCATCTAAAAACCCTTAATAAAATCCCCACAATTGATTAATAGAGTCTAAATCAGGCCAGCCAAATGGAAAAAGTGAGTTTTAAGCTCCCGACGGAAGAGGCGCAGGTCTGTGATGGTACGAATGTTGGGGGGGGTAGGTCGTTCCAGAGAGCCGGGACCCCGGGACACTGCGACCGTCGTAAGTGCGAGTCAGTGGTCAAGCGTCTGAATGTGAATCACATGACCATGGGGATGCTGCAACGGTCATAAGTGTGACAATCCAATTCAATTCAAACCTTTATGGTCAGAGTACATGGTCAACAGTATAACCAAAATAGTACACAAGTCACTTTTTTCACTTGTATCTTCAAACAGTCACTAAGCGAGTGGGTTGTAAGTCAAGGACGGCCTGTGTAAATCTCTCGTAATAAATTGGCATGTTTTCTTTGTGTTATATCCAAAACAACTCCGATCCCAAAAACATTTTGGAACAAAACTTAAGAGAAAAGATGACAAAAAGTTTATTTAACAAAAGAAAATTGGGGGGAAACCTAATCTAGGATTATTCCGTTCCAATTAGGAATGGAAGGGGTTTATAATGAATTTAATAAGATGACTTTATACAGAAAAGATCTTGGTGGAGGTTAAATGAAGCTGAAAAGGGGCTTCCCGCCATCTTGAAGCATCTTAGTTAAGGTTCCATTTCATTGCGAGATGGTTTGTGCTCAGCCAAGATTGGTCAAAATGGCAACGGGAAGACTTTAATTCAGAATTTCCATGGATGGACCATCGGTCTGCTTCTCCCAAAGGTGCTTTTTCAAGAGGACTTAGTTTGTTTTTCCTTGAAGACCTTTCGCTTCTCATCCCGAGAAGCTTCTTCAGTTCTGAAGAAGCAAAATGTCTTCCAAGGACACTTTGGGGCAACCATGACCTGGATGACTGAGAATCCCCATAGACATCCGCCTGCATCTCACCCTAAATGCCCTCTTTTAATCTTATAGCAATGTGCCTCAAGAATATTAAATCAACTGGGGGTTATTATTTTCAGAGTAGAAGGCTCCATCCCGAATTTATCCTGAAATTTAAGATGGTGACAATCCCGTAACACAACGATCTTCACAAATCTTATGAACCGACAATTAAAATATATGTGTGAGGATATATTTAAACATACACAAACACACTAAGGCAGGGGTCTCCAACCTTTGCAACTTTAAGTCTGAAGGACTTCAGCTCCCAGACTTCTCCAGCCAGCTTTGCTGGCTGGAGAAGTCTGGGAGCTGAAGTCCTTCAGACTTAAAGTTGCAAAGGTTGGAGACCCCTGCACTAAGGGATGGAGGGAAGTTACAATAACTGTTAGGACAGTATCATTGGTCTATTTTACCTGTGATAAATATATATTTTTAAAAATACACTTTATATAAAGGGAAATATATTTGCCCTCTGGCTGGTTTGAGAAGAAGACTTTCGGTCAAAAATCACAATTGCAATCCCAGCACTGTCAAAAACAAAATACAAAATTGTTCTCGTTACTGTGTGTGAATTTCCTAGAGATCTGGAACTGATCTTTCTTTTTTTTTCTTTTCTTTGAGAATTTTTATTTTCCTCTTGACACTTTCGGTGTTTCTAACACTGTATTCTTTGACTGTAAATAAACCGACTTTGTAAATACATGCAGATGTAGATACCTTCTAGAAAAGAAAAATCAAAACGACGACAAAAAAAAAGATTCTCTCAGAAGTGACCACGTGTAGCCTTCGGTGACAAATAAAAAGAATATTTTGTGTTTAAAAAAACAAACAGGAGTGGAAACTATTTTTGACTGCGCGGAGTTTGACGGTTTCCAGATGCGGGTTCGGAGTTCGGATAAAAAAGTAAAAATCTTTGCTTGAACAAGGGGTGGGACACAGGGGTCCTGCCGCAACAGGAGGGACAAAACGAAATGTGAACGCCAAAAGTCAAAATATTTGTTTAGCTATCTATATAAATAAAAATGGAACAAGAGTTTGTTCAAAACCGCTAATCTCCGAAAGTCCTGCACCGATCGCTTCCAAATTTTCACACAACCTTCCTTTCAAATACGGCACTGATGCTATATATATATATATATAGATTGTGTAGATGTTACACCTGTGCCAGGTACACGCAATGTAAAAAATGGTAAAAAGGGGAGGTCGATGGATAGAGAGAGAGCAGTGGGCCACAGGTATTATGTCATCCTTTATGACATAAAATACTCTGAGGGAGAAATATAGTAGGTAGGTAGGTGTTCTGACCCCCCCCCCCCCCCCCTTTCTCCAACTAATACAAGACTGGCTGCTTGCCACTGAATCTCTTGGCTGCTTGCCTGAATGACTCTGAACAGATACGAAGCTTCCTAACTCGACTAGACACGAACCTGAAAATCAACACGAATAAACACGAACCTAGAAATCCAACGTTGTTCTCTGCAAGGACTTCCCTAGCAAAGACTTCCTTTTAAACCCTCTTGGGACGGGCCAGTCATTAGGCAGCTGGGACTAATTCAAATCCTACAAGTTCGCTTCTGATGCCATTGAAGCCTCCTTTTTACAGCCCTTCTCACTCTAGCATCAGGGACAAACTGGCCTTGATCCTCCCCGCTACTCCAAGACCCAGGTGCCTCCTGATGACCAGCCGGGCTCTCTGCTCTCTCAAGATCGCCCTCCTCGTCCAGAGCAGACTCATAGGACTCCTCACTAGAGGAGTCCATCAGCAGCTCATCCGGAGCTGGCTGGGCCACAACAAGTAGGTAGGTAGGTAGAGAGATAGAGAGAGGGAGACATACAGTAGGTAGGTAGGTAGGTAGGTAGGTAGGTAGGTAGGTAGGTGGATAGAGAGAGGGAGACATACAGTAGGTAGGTAGGTAGGTAGGTAGGTAGGTAGGTAGAAGGATAGAGAGAGGGAGACATACAGTAGGTAGGTAGAGGGATAGAGAGAGGGAGACATACAGTAGGTAGGTAGGGAGAGGGATAGAGAGGGAGAGGGAGACATACGGTAGGTAGGCAGGTAGGTAGGTAGGTAGGTAGAGGGATAGAGAGAGGGAGACATACAGTAGGTAGGTAGGTAGGTAGGTAGGTAGGTAGGTAGGTAGGTAGGTAGGTAGAGGGATAGAGAGAGGGAGACATACAGTAGGTAGGTAGGTAGGTAGGTAGGTAAGTGGATAGAGAGAGGGGGGGAAACTCTACCCTCGGGTTGTGTCCCTCCTGACTGGGCCACAACAGCGCGTGGCCGGGAACAGCTAGTTTTAAATAATTAAATCAAATTGTTGAATTGTCTCACGGCAAGTTGGCCATGGCGAGTCGACCTGTTCCGAATTTATAAATGAAATTTAGAACTCCAACTTTCTTCTCCGGAACCTTTTTTCCTTCTCCATCCCCTGTTCAGAATCATTCAAACCAGCCAAGGTTGGTACAATAACTGTAAGGAAACTTTTGAGTAGGAACGGAAATAGTCAAGTCTCACCTTGGGGCTGAAAAAAATCAAGATTTTGAGAAACCGTCCATTTACTCTTTTAGGAATAAGATTGTCGGCTAAACGTTAGCCTCCATCCCAAATCCCAAGCTACTACTTATTAGCATGCAACAGAAGTAATGGAAATACAGGGTGGTTTGGTTTTTTTTACCCATCGCCACCGTCGCCCTGGGCTCGTGATACAATTGCTGCTCTTGGAAATTATGGAAACTCCTGAAATTACTTCTCGCCACTCTTGGTGCAGGAGGCGGTAATGTGAATTTTCAGTGCCTGCCTCTTCGAACAGCTGAAAACAGATGGCACCAATTAATGTGGGAAATCTGACCCATAGATTCACGTCTGCCTTTTTGTGTGTGTGTGTGTGACTGTTTCCCTCGGGGTGTGTAGTAGAGATACGAAGCACGGAAAGGTTTAAGGCAGGGGTGTCCAAACTTGGGAACTTTAAGACTTGTGGACTTCAACTCCCAGAATTCCCCAGCCAGCATAGCTGGCTGGGGAATTCTGGGAGTTGAAGTCCACAAGTCTTAAAGTTCCCAAGTTTGGACACCCCTGGTTTAAGGGTAAATCGGGGTGTGTGGAGGGGTGGCTGAAGGCCCAAGGCAAAGATGCTGTGAGAGCCCCGCTAGATTTTCTTGCATGCTGGGCGCAATGTAAGGTTACTCATAAGTGTCGGAAGATTCTCAGTCATCCAGGTCATGGTTGTCCCCAAAAGGTGCTTTTTCAAGAGGTAACTGGGTTTTCTTGCTATTTCCTTGAAGATGTTTGGCTTGTAAAAAAAAGACATTGAGACTCTAGAAAGAGTGCAGAGAAGAGCAACCAAGAGGATTTAGGGGACTGGAGGCTAAAACATAACAATGAACGGTTGCAGGAATTGGGTATTTTTAGTCTAGTGAAAAGAAGGACCAGGGGAGACAGGATAGCAGTCTTCCAATATCTCAGGGGTTGCCCCAAAGAAGAGGGAGTCAAGCTATTCTCCAAAGCACCTGAGGGCAGGACAAGAAGCAATGGGTGGAAACTAATCAAGGAGAGAAGCAACCTAGAACTGAGGAGGAATTTCCTGATAGTGAGAACAATTAATCAATGGAACAACTTGCCTCCAGAAAATGTGAATTCTCCAACACTGGTTGCTTTTAAGAAGATAATAGACAATCAGTTGCCTGAAGTGGTGTAGGGTTTCTTGCCTAAGCAGGGGGTTGGACTAGAAGACCTCCAAGGTCCCTTCCAACTCTGTTCTCTTCCCTTCTCTCTGATCCAATCCCATCCTATCGCATCCTATCCTATGGGTTTCTGGGAAGTGTAGTGTTTGAAAGGTGAAGTGAACTATTTGTCTAAAATAGTGTAGGGTTTCCTGCCTAGACAAGGGGTTGGACTAGAAGACCTTGAAAGTTCCCTTCCAAGTCTGTCATTTTATGGATTCTCATCGGTTGCATAACGCAGTAAACTAACATAAGTCTTACAAACCACAATGTGGAATGGAGTCGTTCACCAAGGGACATACGGGAGTTGTAAAGCCTGAATGACATCATAACACGGATGCTACAGGTAGTCCTCAACTTACGACAGATTGCTTAGCGGTCATTCAAAGTGACAATGGTTGCTTCACACACACACATAAACACACACACACACACAGCCAAATTTTGAGTCAGGCTGCATGTACAGCACTGTACTGTTCTCCGTCTTGGCTGAGGATGATGGGAACTGAAATATGACACCCACTAAGAGGAGCCGGACTTGCTTAGTGTCTAACTAAGCGACACATCCGCAAATAAACCCTGCATTAAGTACCCTGAGACATAATGGTGTAAGTTGATTCCTGGAACCGTTCCACAAAGTGGATGGGTGCTCTCTCTCTCGCTCTCGCTCTTTCTTTCTCTCTCTCTCTCTTTTTCTCTCTCTCTCTCTTCCTCCCTCTCTTTCTCTTTCTTTTTCTCTCTCTTTCTCTCTCTCTCTCTCTATTTTCCCTATTTCTCTCTCTCTCTCTCTCTCTCTCTCTCTCTTCCTCTCTCTCTTTCTCTCTTTCTTTCTCTTTCTCTCTCTCTTTCTCTTTCTTTTTCTCTCTCTTTCTCTCTCTCTATTTTCCCTATTTCTCTCTCTCTCTCTTTCTCTCTCTCTCTTTGTCTCTTTCTCTCTCTCTTTCTCTCTCATTCTCTTTCTTTCTCTCTTTCTCTTTCTCTCTCTCTCTCTTTCTCTCTCTCTCTCTTTCTCTTTCTCTCCCTTTTTCTCTCTCTTTCTCTCTCCCTCTCTCTCTCTTTCTTTCTCTCTTTCTTTCTATTTCTCTCTCTTTCTCTCTCTCTCTTTCTCTTTCTTTTTCTCTCTCTCTCTTTCTCTCTCTCTCTCTATTTCTCCCTATTTCTCTCTCTCTCGCTTTCTCTCTCTCTTTCTCTCTCCCTCTCTCTTTATTTCTCTCTTTCTTTCTCTTTCTCTCTCTTTCTCTCTCTCTTTCGCTTTCTTTTTCTCTCTCTCTCTTTCTCTCTCTCTCTCTCTCTATCTCCCTATTTCTCTCTCTCTCTCTTTCTCTCTTTCTTTCTCTTTCTCTCTTTCTCTCTCTCTCTATTTCTCCCTATTTCTCTCTCTTTCTCTCTCTCTCTCTCTCTCTCTCTCTCTTTTGGGGGGGGCACTTGATTTAAACCATCTGTGCGGCTTTTCTTAACCACCATGTTTGATTGCCACAAAGCCCTGGAAATGCCTGCGTTATAACAGGCCAGCTTTGAACTGTCATTTCTCAGGTTTAATGCCTGTTAGGTTTTTCTGAACTGCCAACTGCAATTACACCAAGGAGCGCAATTGGAGGGGTGGGGGGATGTGGGGGCAAGACAGGACGTTCCACATCAATTTTTTATAGTTTGAGGACAGCTATATGGCCATGTCAAAATTAGCCTTTATTATGAAGAGAAGGAAGGCATCTCTTGCAAACATTTGGAAGGTACTGTCAAATAAGGCCAGCTGGAAGGCAGCAGGTTGGGAACTAGGAGGGGGTGAGTTCTAGTCCTGCCTTAGGCATGAAAGCCAGCTGGGTGACTTTGGGCCAATCACCAGGAGACAGGGAGTTCTAGCCCTGCCTTAGGCATGAAAGCCAATTGAGTGAGTTTGGGCCAATCACCAGGAGACGGTGAGTTCTAGTCCTGCCTTAGGAACTAACTGAGTGATTTCAGGTCAGTGCCCCACCCCCTCTTGTGGCCCAACCCACCTCACAGGGCTGTTGTTGTGAGGAGAAAAAGAAGACACAGGGTTAGATATATTTGCTGCCTTGGGTTGACAAAAAAAAGAAAGAAAGCGGAAGGAAGGAAGGAAGGGAGGGAGGGAGGGAGGGAGGGAGGGAGGGAGGGAGGGAGGGAGGGAAGAAAAAGAAAGACAGAGAAAAAGAAAGAAAGAAAGAAGGAAGGAAGGAAGGAAGGAAGGAAGGAAGGAAGGAAGGAAGGAAAGAAGGAAAGAAAGAAGGAAGGAAGGAAGGAAGGAAGGAAGGAAGGAAGGAAGGAAGGAAGGAAGGAAAGAAGGAAAGAAAGAAGGAAGGAAGGAAGGAAGGAAGGAAGGAAGGAAGGAAGGAAGGAAGGAAGGAAGGAAGGAAGGAAGGAAGGAAGGAAGGAAGGAAAGGAAAGAAGAAAAGAAGAAAAGAAGAAAAGGAAGGAAGGAGAAAGAAGAAAAGGAAGGAAGGAAAAGAAAGGAAAGGAGAGAGAGAGAGAAAGAAAGAAAGAAAGAAAGAAAGAAAGAAAGAAAGAAAGAAAGAAGAAAGAAAGAAAGAAAGAAAGAAAGAAAGAAAGAAAGAAAGAAAGAAAGAAAGAAAGAAATCAGGGAAGGAAGGAGGGAGGGAGGGAAGGAAGGAAGAAGAAGAAAAAGAAGGAAGGAAGGAAGGAAAAGAAAAACAGATGACAAATAAAGAAAGAGGAAGGAAGGAGAAAGAAGAAAGGAAAAGAAAGCAAGGGAAGGAAAGGAAAGAGAGAGAGAAAGAAAGAAGGAAAGAAAGAGAAAGAAGGAAGGAAGGAAGGTAAAGAAGGAAAGAAGAAAAGGAAGGAAGGAAAAGAAAGGAAAGGAGAGAGAGAGAGAAAGTAAGAGAGATCAGGGAAGGAAGGAGGGAAGGAAGGAAGGAAGGAAGGAGAAAGAAGAAAAAGAAGAAAGGAAGGAAAAGAAAAACAGATGACAAAGAAAGAAAGAGGAAGGAAGGAAGGAGAAAGAAGAAAGGAAAAGAAAGCAAGGGAAGGAAAGGAAAGAGAGAGAGAAAGAAAGGAAAGAAAGAGAAATAAATAAATAAATAAATAAATAAATAAATAAATAAATAAATAAATAAATAAATAAATAAATAAATAAATAAATAAATAAATAAATAAATAAATTCCTTGGAATATTAATGAAAAGGTTTCATCAATTCTTCACCCTCTGCTTTCCGCTGACCTTTATTAATCCAAAAAACAGAAATTGTCCTGATTCATAAACTCAGCAGCCTTTTCCAGAAAGAAAAAACAGAAAGAAAAACCTTTCATCAATAGTTATGTTACCTTTCAGCAACTTTCCCGAAGTGACGCCTCTGAAGACGGAGGGAAGCGCATAAATCTTTCAGCCAAAGGGCTGCTTTTATTGAGCCAGCTTCAGTCTCCAGATACGTGCTGATTTCCCAGCAAATAAATAGACACACACACACAAACAGGCGGGTGACACACAAGAGTAATTACAATCAGCCTCCTCAGAAACACAATCCCAGCACCCTGGGAAGAAGAAAACCAATAATTTAAGAAGCGCTAAAATATTTAAAATAGTGTCTGACGGAGACCCGATGAATCCCAGAGATCAATCTTTCAGTCTTTTGCTCCTCCGGGAGGTAAAATCAAGGCCGTCTTAAGTACTTTTTGGATTTGCTGAGGACTCTGCCTGAATACAGAATGACAGAGTTGGAAGGGACCTTGGAGGTCTTCTAGTCTATCTGTCTGTCTGTCTGTCTGTCAGTCATCTATCTATCTATCTATCTATCTATCTATCTATCTATCTATCTCTATCTATCTCTATCTATCTATCTATCTATCTATCTATCTATCTATCTATCTATCTGCTATCTTATTATCTATCTAGCTAGCTAGCTAGCTATCAGCTACCTTATCTATCTACCTATCAGCTATCTACCTATCTACCTATCTACCTATCTATCTATCTATCTATCTATCTATCTATCTATCTATCTATCTATCATCTATCTGCTATGTTATTATCTATCTGCTATCTTATTATCTATCTATCAGCTATCTTATTATTTATCTACCAATCTATCAATCTATCAGGTATCTTATTATCTATCTATCTATCTATCTATCTATCTATCTATCTATCTATCTATCTATCTATCTATCTATCTATCTATCTATCTACCATCTATCATCTCTCTCTATCATCTATCTATCTACCATTTGTTAATCTATCATCTATCTATCTACCATCTACCCATCTCTATCTATATTCTATCCATGTGTGTCTGTCTGTCTATTTATCTATTATCTAGCATCTATCTATCTACCTATCTATTGCTATCTCCTATAGCTCTCTCTCTCTCTCTCTCTCTCTCTCTCTCTCTCTCTCTCTCTCTCTCTCTCTCTCTCTCTCTCTCTCTCAACTAAAGACGGAAGGAAGTCTTATATAATGAACAAATGAAAAAATGGACATAGGCATTTTACAAGCTTTTGCTACTAAGCAGTTTACTACCAAAAGCAGAGATATGTAAAACATGTTGACTTTGAAATGCTTTGAGGTCAATGCCGGCTGTTTCAACCTCGCTGGAAGTTTTCCAGCACTCTTCCAATCATTCTGGAAGAGCTCCAAGTTTGGAAAACTTCCAGAAGGTTTGGAAGAAACCATGTCAAGCTGGAAACAAGGGTTATGAGCTTCAAAATGGGGAATATTTGAACTTGGAAATTGTTGGCCCACTGTTCATTTCAAAGCCAACCAGCTCTGTAGCGTAGAAGAGCAACCAAGAGGATTAGGGGGCTGGAGGCTAAAACATACGGTGAACAATTGCAGGAACTGGGCAAGGCTAGTCTAATGAAGAGAAGGACCAGGGGAGACAGGATAGCAGTCTTCCAATATTTGAGGGGCGTCCACAGAGAAGAGGGGGTCAAGTTGCCTTCAGAAGTTGTGGGAGCTTCATCCCTGGAGGCCTTCAAGAAGAGACTGGACTGCCATCAGTCAGAAACGGTGTAGAGTCTCCTGCTTGGGCAAGGGGGTTGGACTAGATGACCTCCAAGGTCCCTTCCAACTCTGCTGTTGTATTATTGTATTATAATCCTACCCTTGCTTAACAAGTGTCTCACTTAGCAGTGGAAATTTGGGGTTCATCTGTGGTCGTAAATCGAGGTCCACCTATATTGAATGGTAAAGTCCCTTTGGGGAGAGGGAGCGGTCTACAAATTAAATTTATTATTATTGTTGTTGTTGTTGTTGTTGTTGTTGTTGTTATTATTATATTATTATTATTATTATTATTATTATTATTATTATTATTATTATTATTATTATTATTATTGGTGACCGCAGGAAAACTGCACGGAAATTTCAGATTTGCAAGATTCTGTTCCTGTTATTATTATTTTTTGACCAAACAGAATTAACTCACCTGGCCATGTTTCCTGTCTGGTCTACCTGGTGAGGCTACCACGGTGAGACCATGAAATGATCTCCGGGGGAAATTTTAATTCCATTGTTCCTGAGAGAGAGAGAGAGAGAGAGAGAGAGAGAGAGAGAGAGAGAGAGAGGGAGGGAGGGAGGGAGGGAGGGAGGGAGGGAGGGAGGGAGGGAGGGAGAGGGAGGGAGGGAGGGAGGGAGGGAGGGAGGGAGGGAGAGAGAGAGAGAGAGAGAGAGAGAGAGAGAGAGAGAGAGAGAGAAAGAAGGAGGGAGGGAGGGAGAGAGAGAGAGAGAGAGAGAGGGAGGGAGGGAGGGAGGGAGGGAGGGAGGGAGAGAGAGAGAGAGAGAGAGAGAGAGAGAGAGAGAAAGAAAGAGGGAGGGAGGGAGAGAGAGAGAGAGAGAGAGAGGAGAGAGAGGAGAGAGAGAGAGAGAGAGAGGTCTTTTGATGATGAGCGTGTGGGTGTGTGTGTATGTTAGATTTTTGATTTAAATTTGATTTAATTAGATTTAGATTTTTGACACAAGCATGTGTGTGTGTGTTAGATTTTGAGCTGATAAATAACACACATGTAAAAAATAAAAATAAAATAAAAAGACACAATGAAACTAATAGCTTTCTGTCTAGATGGTCTCTGGTGATGAGCCGAAAGGCAGAAAAGGAAAGCAGTTAGATATATACATATATATCTAACACACACACACACACACACATATATTGATCAGCTCAAAAACGTAACACACACGCACACACACAAATATATATCTGGAGGACTAGCAAGAAGCCAAGCATGAATTTTTCTCAAATGTCCATAAAATGTAATCAGCACCAGCTTCGCTTTAGAAAAATACAAGGGCAGTTAATGAAGGTGTCGTGTTTCTGCAGCAATTCTCCAAAGAGAGGAGATGGCTGGGAAAATATCATCTTACAAATATGAGGGGAAAAGGTTTAGCAAAACACACAAACCCACTCCAGGAGATAAAAGTTTCTTTTTTTGCACGGAACAGATGTGTTCCTTTATTGTGTAACACTGCCATCTTTTGGCGATTGCTATGTTGCCTCTTAAAGATACAATACAATACAATACAATAGCAGAGTTGGAAGGGACCTTGTAGGTCTTCTAGTACAACCCCCTGCGTGGGCAGGAACCTTATACCATTTCAGACAAATGGCTATCTAACATCTTTTTAAAGACTTCCAGGGATGGGGCATTCACAACTGCTGGAGGCAAGCTGTTCCAGAGGTTAATTGTTCTTACTGTTAGGAAATTTCTCCTTAGTTCTAAGTTGCTTCTCTCCTTGTTTAGTTTCCACCCATTGCTCCTTGTTCTGCCCCCAGGTGCCTTGGAGAAAAGTTTGACTCCCTCTTCTTTGTGGCACCCCCTGAGATATCGGAACACTGCTATCATGTCTCCCCTGGTCCTTCTCTTCATCAAACTAGACATACCCAGCTCCTGCAGCCGTTCTTCATATGTCTTAGTCTCCAGTCCCCTAATCATCTTGGTTGCCCTTCTCTGCACTCTTTCCAGAGTCTCCACATCTTTTCTACATCGTGGCGACCAAAACTGTATGCAGTATTCCAAGTGTGGCCTTACCAAGGCACTATACAGTGGCATTAACACTTCACGCGATCTAGATTCTATCCCTCTGTTGAGGCAGCCTAGAACTGTGTTGGCTTTTTTGGCAGCTGCTGCACACTGCTGGCTCATATTTAAATGGTTGTCCACTAGGATTCCGAGATCCCTCTCACAGTTGCTACTATTGAGCAAGGTACCACCTATACTGTACTTGTGCATTTGGTTTTTCTTGCCTATATATAGGACCTTACTTTTTTCACAATTGAATTTCATTTTATTAGACAGTGCCCAATGTTCAAGTTTGTCTAGATCCTTCTGTATCTTAAGCCTATCTTCTGGAGTGTTGGCTATTCCTGCCAGCTTGGTGTCGTCTGCGAATTTGATGAGTTCCCCATTTATCCCCTCATCCAAATCGTTGATGAAGATGTTAAAGAGTACTGGGCCTAAAACAGAGCCTTGGGGGACTCCACTGCATACTTCCTTCCATGTAGATGGAAGGGCATTCTTCAAAAACACTGTATATAAAAATGTGTGTGTGTGTTTGTGTTTGTGTGTGTGTGTGTGTGTGTGTGTGTTCGTTCCA
This sequence comes from Rhabdophis nuchalis, assembly GCA_039707465.1. Lineage (NCBI taxonomy): Eukaryota > Metazoa > Chordata > Lepidosauria > Squamata > Natricidae > Rhabdophis > Rhabdophis nuchalis. The sequence continues at coordinate 62,651,691 of CM077649.1, forward strand.
GCATAACTCTGGAACGCCTCGGGCAATTTCAACCAAACTTGGGGGACTCCACTGCATACTTCCTTCCATGTAGATGAAGGGCATTCTTCAAAAACACTGTATATAAAAATGTGTGTGTGTGTGTGTGTGTGTGTGTGTGTGTGTGTGTGTCTGTTCCAGCATAACTCTGGAACGCCTCGGGCAATTTCAACCAAACTTGATATACAGATGATTTACTCTCTGGAGAAAAAATACTGTGGGGGCAAGACACGCCTAACACCCTTAACACCGTGTGTGTGTGTGTGTGTGTGTGTGTGTGTGTGTGTGTGTGTGTGTGTTCTGTTAAGATACAGCCTGTTGTGCCTTAAAATGACTTCTACCATACTGCCATAAAATGGCTGCTACTGTACAGTGCAGTGGAGTTGCCATGGTAACAGCTTCCCAGCACTCCACAAGAGGGCTCCCTCGGGTACGAGGGAAAATCCAACATTAGAAATTACGATTGGTCCAGGATTATTTTTTGAGGAGTAATCTATGGATTAGGATAAATAAATACCCAGGCAACCCCAAGTTATCCGCTAGTATACAATAATAGCGTTTGAAGGGACCTTGGAGGTCTTCTAGTCCAACCCCCTGTCCCTAATTCAGACAAATGGTGGTTCAGTCTCCTTTTGAAAGCCCCTAGTGATGGAGCCCCCATAACTTCTGAAGGCAAGTTATGCCATTGCTTGATTGCTCTCGCCGTGAGGAAATTTCTCCTCAGTTCTAGGTTGCTTCTCTCCTGGGTTAGTTTCCATCCATTGTTTCTTGCTTTGCCTTTTGGTGCTTTGGAAAATATTTTGACCCCCTCGTCTTTGTAGCAGCCCCCCAGGAGTCAAGCTATTCTCCAAAGCACCTGAGGGCAGGACAAGAAACAACGGATGGAAACTAACCCAGGAGAGAAGCAACCTGGAACTAAGGAGAAATTTCCTGACAGGGAGAACAATTAATCAATGGAACTCCTTGCCTCTAGAAGTTGTGAATGCTCCAACACTGGACATTTTTAGGAAGAGATTGGACTTCCGTTTGTCTGAAAACCCCATTTTCTTGTGTGTGTGTGTGAAATTATTTTATTTTTCTGACTTCTGTCTTCGATGTTGCTCTTCGGTCTTTTCATTCTTGGGCCTCGCATGATAGAACAAAGAAAATAGAATCATAGGACTGGAAGGGACATTGGAGGCCTTCGAGTCCAACCCCCTTGCTGAAGACGGAGGTCCTTATACTAACCAGGTCAAATGGTTCTCCAGTCTATTTTTGAAAATCTCTACTGAGGGAGCAACCAGAAAATAAGCTATTCCATTGATTAATTATTGTCAGGGAACTTCTCCAAGGGTTAAGAAATGCCCGTTATTTTGTCTTCCCTGAGCCTTCTTTTTGTTAGATTAAATGTTCCTAGTTCCCTTCGCGGTTCATCGCATGGTTTAATCCCATTCCCCAAATCATATTAACAGATTAATGGAAGGGAGCTTGGAGGTCATCTAGTCCAACCCCCTGCCCAAGCAGGAGACCCTACACCTTTTCTGACAAATGGCAGTCCAGTCTCTTCTTGAAAGTCTCCAGGAATGAAGCCCCTACAACTTCTGAAGGCAACTTCTGTTCCACGGATTGATTGTTCTCGCAGTCAGAAAATTCCTCTTTATTTCTAGTTTGAAGTTTCCATCCATTATTCCTAGTCTGGCCTTCGGGTGCTTTGGAGAATAGCTTGACCGCCTCCTCTCTGGGGCAGCCCCTCAAGTATTGGAAGACTGCTATCCTGTCTCCCCTGGTCCTTCTCTTCCCTAGACTAGCTATGCCCAGTTCCTGCAACCGTTCATCGTATGTTTTAGCCTCCACCCCCCCTAATCAATACAATAGTAGAGTTGGAAGGGACCTTGGAGGTCATCTAGTCCAACCCCCTGCCTAGGCAGGAAACCCTATACCGTTTCAGACAAATGGCTGTCCAACATCTTCTTAAAGACTTCCAGTGTTGGGGCATTCACAACTTCTGGAGGCAACTTCTGTTCCATTGGTTAATTGTTCTAACTGTCAGGAAATTTCTCCTCAGTTCTAAGTTGCTTCTCTCCTTGATTAGTTTCCACCCATTGCTTCTTGTCCTGCCCTCAGGTGCTTTGGAGAATAGCTTGACTCTCTCTTCTTTGTGGCACCCTCTGAGATATTGGAAGGCTGCTATCATGTCTCCCCTCGTCCTTCTTTTCATTAAACTAGACATTCCCAATTCCTGCAACCGTTCTTCATATGTTTTAGCCTCCAGTCTCCTAATCATCTTTGTTGCTCTTCTCTGCACTCTTTCTAGCGAGACCGTGCCTGGTTTCCATCTTCAGAAGGGCAAATACCTGGAGGGCAACACAGGTTTGCAGAAAGCTCAAAGGAATGTCGTCTTTAGAAGCAAGAACCGTGTAGCTAATCTCTATTTTGCTAGGGCTGAAAAATCTTTAATCCGGAATTGTATTGTCGGTTGACCAGGATTAAGGAAACCCTGGAGAGGAGGGGGATTAGTAGCCAATTGCAAACATGTCCCCACTAAGGAGCTTAAAGCTTCTAAATGCCTATTTTCCCCCCATCCAGGGTATACAAACTGTTGGCTTTGATTAGCATGCTAATTTAAATCTCCATGCATTTTAACCATCTGTTTCCTTCGGAGAGAATGCCAAGCTGGCTTCTCTTTGACATTCAAAAAAAAATTCCAGGATTACTTTCCCAGTTATTTGTTGTTATTAGTTGCAAAGTCATGTCTGACCCATCGCGACCCCATGGACAACGTTCCTCCAGGCCTTCCTTTCCTCTACCATCCTCTGGAGTCCATTGAAGCTCACGCCGACTGCTTTGGTGACTCCATCCAGCCACCTCCTTCTCTGCCGTCCCCTTCTTCTTCTCTTGCCCTCCATCATTCCCAGCATGAGGCTCTTCTCCAAGGAGTCCTTCTTCCTTCTCCTCAGGTGGCCAAAGTCTTTGAGTTTCCTCTTCAGGATCTGGCCTTCTAAAGAGCAGTCAGGGTGGATCTCCTCCAGGATTGACCGGTTGGATGGCCTTGCAGTCCAAGGGACTCACGATAGATAGATAGATAGATAGATAGATAGATAGATAGATAGATAGATAGATAGATAGATAGATAGATAGATAGATAGATAGATAGATAGATAGATAGATAGATGTCACCTTCTTCTTTTGCCCTCCATCATTCCCAGCATGAGGCTCTTCTCCAGGGAGTCCTTCCTCCTTCTCATCAGGTGGCCAAAGCCTTTGAGTTTCCTCTTCAGGATCTGAGCTTCTAAAAAGCAGCCAGGGTGGATCTCCTCCAGGACTGACCGGTTGGATGGCCTTGCAGTCCAAGGGACTCAATGCAGGAGTCTCCTTCTCCAGCACCAGAGTTCAAAGGCCTCCATTCTTTCGCCCTCAGCCTTCCTTACAGTCCAACCTTCACAGCCATCCATTGCAACTGAGAAAACCATTGCCTGGACCTTTATTGGCAGGGTGATGTCTCTGCTTTTTAGGATGCTGTCTAGATTTGCTATCGCTTTCCTCCCCAGGAGCAAGCCTCTTTTGGTTTCTTGGCTGCAGTCCCCCATCTGCGGTGATCTTGGAGGCCAGGAGAATAAAATCTGTCACTCCCTCCATTTCTTCCCCCATCTATTTGCCAGGAATTGAGAGGGCCGGATGCCATGATCTTAGCTTTCTTAATGTGGAGTTTCAAGCCAACTTTTGCACTCTCCTTCTTCAAGTTATACAGTAGGTTCATCTTCATATACGCATCTAATCCTTATCGGTAACTTAACAACTGCAGTGATTCACTTAACAGCTGTGGCAAGAAATGTCGTAAAATGGATCAAAATTCATTTAACAACTGTCCTGCTTAGCGACATAAATTTTGGGCTCAGTTGCGGTTGCAAGTCCAGGATCAATCTGTACTTCATTGCCACGACAGGTAGAGCAAAATCTTTGTGGGGATTTCTTTCTATTATTATCATTGCTATATATAATAAAGTTTTTATAAATAATTGTTTGAGTATGCCACCTTGAGTTATTTATAAAAATAATAAAGGTGAGATATAAACAAATAAATAAAATCCTAACCCGGAAAAAAATAAATATGGAACTATAATTACTAAATTACTGTATATGAGTTAATATTTTGCATTATTTCAAGTATACAATATACTATATAATATATATTAATATTTCTAAAATATGTTTCTGTTCTTTTGTTGTGGCTATATTATCATTTTATTATTATTATTAGAGTACTCATTTGTTATTCATATGTATGTACATTATAAGTCAGTTTAATCACTGTGTTGCGAACTAAAGTAAAAATGTTTATTTATTCATTCATCTCATTCGTCCGCCTCCCGACTTCCTCTGATGGGGAAGCCACGAACTACAACTCCCGTGAGCCAGCGCGCTTGCGAGAGGCGTCACTTCCTCAAAGAAGTTCCTTTTCGCGATTGGCTGACCTACAGCCCATCTCTCCATTCTCATTGGCTGCCGGGCGACCCGTCCTGGGCTGGAAGGGGGCGGAGAGAAGCCTTTGCAATTCCTGGTTTGCATCAAATTGCAGCGGTTTGCAGCCAGTCGTGGGGGCAGAAATTCAATTTTGCGGTGGGACAATGCGGGGTAGAAGCAGAACCCCTAATGCACAGCCGGTTGGGCATGCTGGGACTTATGCTTGAGCTGCAACCATCCAGACGGGCGCTAGAGAGCAGCAGAGAGTCAGGGTTTATTACTCCGAATTGCTGCTTCGAGTGATTCCCTGGCATTTTGCAGCTTTGGGCATCCCAAACGCCCGCTTGGAGAAGGTGGGTTGCAGAGGAACCTAAAGTAGAAAAAGGTACCAAAATAAAAATAGAAAAAGTAAATCGATAAGGCTTCGATCAAGTTTAAAGTTTAGTATAAGTTTAGCTTCGTTTTAAACTTTAGTGAAAACTTTAAGCTGGGCTTAGTGGTGGGAAAGAGAGAGAGAGAAAGAGAGAGAAAGGAAAGAAAAAAGGAAGGAAGGAAAGAGTGAGAGAAAGAAAGAGAAAGAAAAGAAAAGGGAAAGAGGAAGGAAACAGGAAAGAAGCAGAGAGAGAGAGAAGAAAGAAAGAAGAGGAAGGAAGGAAGAAGAGAAAGAGGAAAGGAAGGAAGGAGGGAAGTGGAATGGGAGGAAGAAAGAAAGAAGAAGGAAGGGGAGAGGAAGGAAGAAAGAAGAGAAAGAAGAAATGAAGGAGGGAAGGGGAGTGGGAGGAAGAAAGGGTAGAAAGAAAGAAGAAAGAAAGAAAGAAAGAAAGAAAAGGGAAGGAAGGGGAGAGGAAGGAAGAAAGAGAGAGGAAAGGAAGGAAGAAGAAAAAAAGGAAGGGGAGTGGAAGGAAGAAAATGGAGAGAGAAAGAAGAAAAAAAGGAAAGAAAGAAAAAGGAAGGAAGGGGTGAGGAAGGAAGAAGAGAGAGGAAAGAAAAAGAAAGGAAGGAAGGGGAGAGGAAGGAAGGAGAGAGAAAAGAAAGGAAAGAAGAGAAAGAGGAAGGAAAGGAGGAAGAAAGAAATGAAAAGGAAAGAAACGAAAGAAAGAACAATAAATACGTATATAATTTTATTTATTTATTTTAAGGTTAAGATGATAATCTTGCATATATAATTTGATTTGGGAACCCCCTGGTTTCAGGGCACTTGTGGTTTTGTGAGCAAAAGATTAAGTTTTAAGAAGTGACTGGACAGCCATTTGCCCAGAATGGCATAGGGGTCTCCTGCTTGAGCAGGAGGTTGGACTAGAAGACCTCCAAGGCCCCTTCCGACTCTGTCATTCTCTTTCCTGCTTGTCTCTTAAACTGCTAGATGTTTGGGGCCCGTTGGGCGCCCTTGGTTCTTCGGCGCTGTTGCTCCTCCGTTCCATCGGCAAAGAGTATTGCGGCCCCCAGGCTGCTCCCAATCCGGGAGGCGTTGGAGGTCCAAGATCCAACTGGACATGATGTTAAAATTCAGGTAGGTGGGAAGAGCACAACTGCCACATTTTTACTTATTGATTAGACTTTTACCTCGCTCTTGTTACTTTATAGTAATTCAAGGCAGTGAAGATGCCTATTACACCTTCCTCCTTTCATTTTTCCCACAACAACCAAGGTGGGTTGGGCTGGGAGAAAGGAACTGGTCCAAAGTCACCCAGCTGGCTTTCAGGCCTAAGGCAGGACTAGAACTCATCGTCTCCTGGGGGTTAGCCAAAAATCCCCCAACTAGTTTTCATGCTTAAAACGGGACTAGAACTCACCGTCTCCTGGTGATTGACCCAAACTCCCCTAGCCAGCGTTCAGGCCTAAGGCGGGACTAGAACTCATCATCTCCTGGTGATTGGCCCCTTTATAGACACAGTGTGGGATGAAGTTATGGTGGTGCTTCCCTAGACTCAAAATCATATTTTTATTTTTTATTTCATCTATCTTATCTTTGTCCCTCCCTCCCTCCCTCCATATCTATCTATCTATCTATCTATCTATCTATCTATCTATCTATCTATCTACCTATCATATCTACCTATTGTCTATTATCTATCACCTATCTGTCTGTCTGTCTGTCCGTCCGTCCCTCCCTCCCTCCCTCCCTCCCTCCCTCCCTCCCTCTCTCTCTCTCTCTCTCTATCTATCTATCTATCTATCTATCTATCTATCTATCATATCTACCTATTATCTATTATCTATCACCTATCTATCATCATCCATCCATCCATCCATCTATCTATCTATCATATCTACCTATTGTCTATTATCTATACCTATCTATCATCCATCCATCCATCTCTACCTATCATATCTACCTATTGTCTATTATCTATACCTATCTATCATCCATCCATCCATCTCTACCTATCATATCTACCTATTATCTATTATCTATCACCTATCTATCATCATCCATCCATCCATCCATCTATCTATCTATCATATCTACCTATTGTCTATTATCTATACCTATCTATCATCCATCCATCCATCTCTACCTATCATCTCTACCTATTGTCTATTATCTATCACCTATCTATCCGTCTGTCTGCCTGTCTGTCTGTCTGTCTATCTATCTATCTATCTATCTATCTATCTATCTATCTATCTAATAATAATAATAATAAAGTTGCATTTATTGACCGCACCCTCTCCCCACAGGGACTCGGGGCGGTGCACAGGGAAATTAAAAAACGAAAAATATACAAAATACATACAAATTAAAACAAATTAAACTCAATCAATCCTGTGCTAAAATCCCCTTAACTAAAAACATCCAATAAATATAGTATACATTTAAAAACCCATAGACAGAGAGACTACCCTAGGCCAGCCAGGCGGAAAAGATGAGTCTTCAATTTCAGGCGGAAGGAGCGGAGGTCCGTGGTCATTCTAATATCGGGGGGAAGGTCGTTCCAGAGGGCCGGGCCCGCCACAGAGAGAGCCCTTCCCCTGGGCGTCGCCCGCTGACAGAGTCTAGTGGACGGCACCCGGAGAAGTCCCTCTCTGTGGGAGCGAATCGGCCGTGAGGATGTATGAGGCAGGATCCGATCCCGCAGGTAGCTAGGTCCCGAGCCATGGAGCGCTTTAAAGATGATGATTAATACCTTGAAGCGCACCCGGAAGACGACAGGTAGCCAGTGCAGCTCGCGCAAGAGTGGTGTAACGTGGGTGAACCTGGTGGTTCCCATAATTGCTCGCGCGGCTGCATTCTGAACTAACTGAAGCCTCCGGGTGCACCTCAAGGGGAGCCCCATGTAGAGAGAGTTACAATAGTCCAGTCGAGATGTCACGAGGGCATGAGTGACTGTGCGAAGGGCGTCCCGATCCAATAGGGGGCGCAATTGGCGAACCAGGCGAACCTGGTAAAACGCCCTCCTGGCCACGGCTGTCACTTGCTCTTCCATAGACAGCCGGGTATCCACGAGGACACCCAAATTGCGCGCCCCATCCACAGGGGCAAGATGTTCGCCCCCAATGGCCAGCGTTGGAGAAAGGTGGTTGAATCGGGCAGCCGGAAACCACAGCCACTCGGTCTTGGTCGGACCTATGTATCATATCTACCTATTGTCTATTATCTATACCTATCTATCATCCATCCATCCATCTCTACCTATCATATCTACCTATTGTCTATTATCTATCACCTATATCATCCATCCATCCATCCATCTATCTCTACCTATCATCTATATCCATCCATCTATCTATCTATCTATCATCTATATCTATCCATCCATCTCAATCTATCTACCTGTCTATCTATATCTATTTATCTACCTACCCATCTACCTATCATCTGTCTGTCTATCATCTGTATGTATGTATGTATCTCTATGCCTAGCTACCTATTTTTCTTCTTGGCTGCCCATCGTAACTGGAGGGTGACTCTGGGCAGCTTACATGATGAAAAAAATAAAACTATAGAAAAGAATACTACGAAACTATTTAAAAAAAAACCTTCAGCTCTAACTGCCTAAGTCCCTCTTGGGCAAGAGATCCAATTAATTCCTGCTTCATTTTCCTGTCCAGGGTTGGGTCCGTTCGGTCCGGTCTCAGAAGGGGATTTTGTTTCTCCATGTCAGCGATGGTTCCTCGTTGGAGCATCTCCAGGTGGTGGCAGATCCAAGTTTGGAGTCCAGGTTGATTCATCTTTGCTGGGTAGCTGGATGGGGCCGAGGGGTTGGACCCACATTATTTTAGGCTGCCTGAGAAGGAGACTTTGAAAGCCTAACAAGAGTAACAGAGTTGGAAAGGACCTTGGAGGTCTTCGAGTCCAGGGGTGTCAAACCCCATTTCATTGAGGGCTGCATTTAGGGTTGTGTTTGACTTCGGGGTTATTTATTTATTTATTAATCCAATTTATACCCCGCCCTTCTCCTAAAAAAGGACCCAGGGCGGCGCACAGGCGATTTAAAACAAAACATACATACAAATACCCATATTAAAAAGCTATTAAATAATAATCCCGTGCTAAAACCAACTTATAAAATCTCTAATTAAAATTTACAATGTTAAAACTCAGTATCGGGGGTTATACTAGGCCGGCTTGTTGGAACAGAAGCATTTTAAGGCGCTGGCGGAACAGGCGGAGGTCCGATATGTTACGTAGTTCGGGGGGCAGGTCGTTCCAGAGGGTAGGGCCCACCACAGAGGGGGTGGGTGGATGGGGTCCATTTTTGGCTGCAACAGCCTCCTGCAGTGCTGTTAGCAACTCTGGGTTCAGAACCAGTGTTATTTATTATTTATTTATTAAATTTATAGACCGCCCCCTCTCCCCCATGGGGACTCGGGGCGGTGCACAAGAAATTAAAAATCCGATAAATACAACAATATACAAAATATTACAACTCTGGTCCCGTAACCAGTGTTAGGAATTAAGTGTGGAATAGTGTAATACACCGGACAGTAAAGAGATACGTTGCTTGAACTACAAACAAACTCTAAAACAGTGATAGTAAGAAAATAAATAGTCTTTACTTTGTAGCAACTAAAATGCTTCTTCCGACCAGTGATTCTAACTTCTCAAAACAATAAGTCCTTCATCAAACACAGAGTTATCTTACAGTGATGCAAAACAAATACTTCTTCAGTCTTCACAGCTTCAGCGCCTCAGCACAGGAATCAAAGGGAATTGAAACAGGAACGGACTGTGATTCTGAGCTTGCTTATATGGTAGAGCTGAGAAGCACAGCCAATTAGAATTTAAGACAGTTCTTAAAGCTACATAACTCCTTAAGAACATAGGCTCATATATATTAACCCAATATAAGGCTGAATACCCTAACAATTTCATTCATTTTCATTTTCATTTTTAATATTTTTATACCGCGTCCTCTCCCCAAGGGGACTCGGAGCGGTGCACAGGGAAAAATTAAAACAACATGAAATATATACATGAATAAATACAATAAAAACAGATTAAATCAACTGTCCCTGCACTAAAATCCCCATTTTTAAAATTAACATTCCCTAACCCCTGAGGTAGTGACTAACCTAGGCCGGCCAAGCAGAAAAAGTGAGTTTTTAATTTCTGACGGAAGGAGCGGAGGTCCGTAGTTGTTCTAATGTCGGGGGGAAGGTCGTTCCAGAGGGCTGGGCCCGCCACAGAGAGAGCCCTTCCCCTGGGCGTCGCCCGCTGACAAAGTCTAGTGGACGGCACCCGGAGAAGTCCCTCTCTGTGGGAGCGAATCGGCTGGGAAGATGTATGGGGCAGAATCCGATCCCGCAGACAAGTGCTCTTCCCAGCGAAAATGTAGCTCATGAGAGCTACCCGCGGCCCTTCCAGGTGTCAAAGGTTCCCAATAGCATCCAAAATTAAATCAGAGTCCAAGGCAAAGGATTCCTCAAAGTTCCAATTGAGGAAGAGAGCCACGTTGGCACATCCGGGGAAACCTGAATCTGGAAGCTTCCTGGTTTTCCCCACCCAGTTGAAAGTTCAAGACCTTGCCCCCCACACCCACCAGCCCATCCCATGGTCCAGTCTTGCACAGCCATGTTGGCAGTTCCACCCATCCAGGACAGATCGGATGCAGAGGTGCAAAGACAAAGGATGACCTTGGTTTTCTAGAAAGAATGTTGTTATGGCTACCTATCATCTAACTCCGTAGAATCCCCCCCGCTCTCATTTTCCCACAATAGAAAAGGCATAGTAGAAGAATAGAGAGTGTGGCAGGCCAAAGATCCAAAAGAAAAGATGGCGGCAGGCCTGACATCGGGCTCTGTTTTCAGCTGCAAAATGGAGCTCCATATTCGCTGGCAGAGGCACCGCAGGGCAGTCCTTCGCTATTTCTAGGGTGGACCCACGGGCCAGATCTAAGATCCACGCGGGTCTTGAGTTGGATACCCCTGTTCTAGTCCAACTCCTGCTCGAGCAGGAGACCTGATACCATTCCAGACAAATGGCTGTCCGGTCTCTTCTTAAAAATCTCCTTCTGGTGGCAAGCCGTTCCACCGGTTAATTCCATCTGAGGTCAGGGGAAACCCCAGATGGAAGATGCTTAAAGAGGGATCCCACTGTTCTAACCTAGGCTCCCCAAGATCATAAAGCCGACTCCTTGTCCCGATAAAACCCCTTTTATTGAGGTTAAAGGGAATTCCTCTCCAGCAAAGTCCCGGCCAACAGCCTTTCAAGAGATTTCATAACTACAGGCCTTGATCAGGCTTGGAGAGCTGCCAGGCCGATATCCTCTAATCTCCATGCTGTAGCAGCAATTCCTTGGCAAGAAGTCCAGAAGAGATCTTCACCCGAATGAATTGAACTGATTATCTCCTGCAAACTCCACTCCCCTTTTGCTCCTCTTTATTCCCTCTGGGAGGGGCCATTCACCGTCCACCTGTGCCTTTACTCCCGAGTCAGCCCTCGTTCCTTAGCTGTTCCCTTCTCCTGGCAGCTCTGCGCATGCGCACACCGGGAACAGGCTCCAGCTGTTCTTCTGTCTCACTGATCTCCGACTCCAAAGGCAGCTGATAACTGTCGGACGGCCCTGGCCCCCTCTCCGCCACCGACACAGAGCCCTCCTCCGAGCCCTCCCCAGACCCCAGGAAGGGCCCATGTTCCTCCCCAACCCTCCTCACCGTCTGAGTCTGCCGCCAGCTGGCGGGCCACAACACTCCCTTAGAAATAAAGAACTTTTGTTCTCTTCACAGCCAGAATAATCAATCTGCGGACCGACTTGTCTCCAGAAGTTGTGGGGGCTCCATCGCTGGAGGGTTGGGTTTTTTTTTTTTTAAAGAGATGGGGGAGCCATTTGTCTGAAACGGTGGAGGGGGTTTGTGCTCCAGAACACCCCCCCCCACACACACTGATTCAAAGTCCTTCAGTCGAGGTTTTGCCGTAAAAACGGTTTCCGGTTTCGTTCCAGGACGCTGACCTTCGGCAGTGCCGTGGAAGTGCGAGGGAAGCTGGTCAAAAGTCCACACAAGGGACAAGGGGTAGAGCTGGCGGCAGAGAATATACAAGTGGTGGGCCCTTGCGACGTTTTGGTAAGTGAATTATTCAATTAGTAGCAGATGTCCGGACCAAACATAATTTCTAATGTTGGATTTTACCCCTTTACCGGTGGAAGCCCCTTGTGTAGTACAGTGGAGCCGTTACCATGGCAACTCCACTGCGCTGTAGAGTAGAAAGCGTTTTTCGGCAGTACAGTAGAAGCCACTTAAAGGCACAACAGACTGTATCTTAACAAAAAAAAACACCTCCCGAGAGGTTTTAGGGGTGTCTTGCCCCCACAGTATTGGTTTCCAGAGAGTAAGTCCTCTGTGTAGTAAGTTTGGTTGAAATTGCTCGAGGCGTTGCCTTTTTCTGCAAAGGAATTCAGGCCCCGACAGCTTATTCTTGGGTAAGGATACTGTGTTTATTTATTTGTTTATCTGTGCCTCCCCCTTTGTTATTTTTTACCAACAATTCAAGGCTGTGAGTATGCCTCATATTCCTTCCTCCTCCTATTTTCTTCACAGCAGCAGCAACAACCCTGTGATGTGGGTTGGCCTGAGAAAGAGAAGGGCTGGCCCAAAGTCACCCAGCCGGCTTTCATGCCTAAAGCGGGACTAGAACTCACCGTCTCCTGGTGATTGGCCCAAAGTCACCCAGCTGGCTTTCATGGCTAAGGCGGGACTAGAACTCACCGTCTCCTCGTGATTGGCCCAAAGTCACCCAGCTGGCTTTCATGGCTAAGGCGGGACTAGAACTCACCGTCTCCTCGTGATTGGCCCAAAGTCACCCAGCTGGCTTTCATGGCTAAGGCGGGACTAGAACTCACCGTCTCCTCGTGATTGGCCCAAAGTCACCCAGCTGGCTTTCATGGCTAAGGCGGGACTAGAACTCACCATCTCCTCGTGATTGGCCCAAAGTCACCCAGCTGGCTTTCATGGCTAAGGCGGGACTAGAACTCACCGTCTCCTGGTGATTGGCCCAAAGTCACCTATCTGGCTTTCATGGCTAAGGCGGGACTAGAACTCACCGTCTCCTGGTGATTGGCCCAAAGTCACCTATCTGGCTTTCATGGCTAAGGCGGGACTAGAACTCACCGTCTCCTGGTGATTGGCCCAAAGTCACCTATCTGGTTTTCATGGCTAAGGCGGCACTAGAACCCACCGTCTCCTTTCTAGCTTAGTGCCTTAACCACTAGACCAAACTGCCTCTGTAGGGACTAGAACCTGAAGTCTCCTGATGATTGGTTCAAAATCACCCAGTCAGCTTTCAGGCCTAAGGTAGGACTAGAATTCACTGTCTCCTGGTGATTGGCCCAAAATCACTCAGTCAGCTTTCAGGCCTAAGGTGGGATTAGATCTCACCATCTCCTTTCTAGCTTAGTGTCTTAACCACTAGACCAAACTGCCTCTGTATGTTCTATATACTTTGTATATGTTCTCTTAGGCCTTCCCTCTGAAATACAAAGTCCATCACTCTCTGGAATATCTCCGGGAGCTGCCTCACTTGCGATGCAGAACCAACGTAATGGGCGCCCTGTTACGGATACGCAGTGAAGCCACGGCAGCGATCCACTCCTATTTCAAGGTAATTCCAGTCTTGGGAACTGCCTGCCACAGGATCTATGACCGTCGGATCGGAAAGCAGCCAGTTCATTGATAGAAGTGGCTGCAAACCGGTAGACCCATATAAAGGTATAGTCCTCAACTTATGACTCCAATTGAGCCTAAAATTTCTGTGATTTATTGAGCCCCCCCTCATTTTACGACCTTTCTTGCCACTGTTGTTAAGTGAATCACTGCAGTGGATAAGTTAGCAAGCCAGTTGTTAAGTGAATCTGGCTTCGCCATTGACTTTGCTCATCACAAGGTCGCAAAGGGGGATCACGTGATACCGTCATAAATACGAGTCAGTTGCCAATCATCTGCATTTTGATCACGTGACCATGAGGATGCTGGAACGGTCGTAAGTGTGAAAAATGGCCCTAAGCTGCTTTTTTCAGGGCACTAAATGAACAGGACACTAAATGAACTGTTATAAGTCGAGGACCACCTGTACTTTAGAATCTGGTTTTGAAATTTGGACGGACAGACGGACACACATCATAGGACTGCATTTTGGGCACTTGACAACCAGCCTGTATTCACAAGTGTTTTTAGCATCCCACATCACATGACCACGATGTCAACCCTCCATGTTGTCATGGGGACAGAATGAATGGCATCTCAATTTACTGCTGCCGGGTTGGGAGGGGTGTATCTATTGGGTAACATGATTTATGACACAGACTGAGGGGAGGGAAGGAACGGGTGAAGTTCAGAAGCAAATAAAACAAAGCAAAGATTTGACTGAACAAATCTTGCCTAACGAAGCTATTAATAAATCACTGTTTTTTGTATTAAAACATTGACTCGATTATTATGAATCAATTACGGCATCGTTAGGAAACTTGACAGACAGTCAAATCTTTGCTTTTTGTTGAAATTTTGTTAATGTTTACCTCAGGTTTTCAGCTAAAACACTCCATAGCAAACAATGGGTACACTCTACCACTGCGTGTAGAGTGCATTTGCTTAACAACTGATTATTCACATAACAACCACTGCAAAAAAAGTTGTCAAGCCAGGTCAGGCATGCGCTTGACCTGCTTTACGACCGTCACAATTTATGACTGTAATAGCAGGCTTCATTATGATTGTCAAGCCAAAGACAACCGGATAGATTCTTACACTCATGTGTAAACTTAGTTAAATGTATTTTATGTTAATGTATGAAGATCCGCAGAACCTGATTAGGCCCAGATTATGATGGAGAAATTCAATTTACGTCGTGGCTCAGAGTTGACAAGGACTGGATAATTGGTAAATATTATATATGTAAATTTTATCGGTTCATTAGCCAGCTCAAAAATCAACTGTCTGGTGACACATTTCTCAGACTCGCAAGTTTGATTAAAAGCACACGCTTTCGCACGCTAAAACGTCTGCCTTTTAATCAAATTTGTGAGCCTGAGAAAGCTGCGACAACCGTATTGCTGATTTTAAGCTGTGATAGAAGTAAGTTTTCCTCCTGCATTAGCAGCTTCTTCATCAGCACGTCTAGGTGCATATAAAGTAATTAACAATTAAAACCTAAAAACAGTCTTAGCAACGGTTGCCAGTAAAATACCGTATTTTTCAGCGTATAAGACACACACACACATACATCCCTAAAAGAGGCTGGAATGGAGGGAGCCTCGTGCTGCGCCCCTGCGCCCCATTTTGAGCATGGAAGGCCTCTTGCACCAACCTGGAAGCTAAAATGGGGCACAGGGATACTGCGCGAGGCCGAAAAATGCAATGCAAGCCCCGCCCCCCCTCAGTGCATGCGCCCTGCCCTGCGCATGTGTGTGCGCGTCCCTGCATGAACCCCACGCATGTACGGCAGAGACCTAAAGACCAGCTGGCTGGCGGGAGGCGCATGGACATGCATGGTCCCGAAAGGGAGATAAGGCGGTATATTTTTTATTTATTTATTTTATTAAATTTATACCCCGCCCTTCTCCTTGTTAGGACCCAGGGCGGCGCACAGGCATTATATAAAACCATAAATACAATATACATCTATTAAAAATATATTAAATTAACTCACCCGTGCTAAAACCCGTTATTAAAACCGTAGCCAATTATAATTTATATTTAAAAAGTCAGAAGCGGGGGGCTATCCTAGGCCGGCTTGTTGGAATAAGTACGTCTTAAGACGTTGGCGGAAGAGGCGGAGGTCCGAGATAGTGCGAAGGTCGGGGGGTAGGTCGTTCCAGAGGGCCGGGCCCGCCACAGAGAAGGCTCTTCCCCTGGGTGTCGCCAGCCGGCATTGCCCAGCCGACGGCACCCGGAGAAGGCCCGCTCTGTGGGAGCGGACCGGACGAAGGGATGTATGGGGCAGGAGGCGGTCTCGTATGCATTTCATATAAATGCAATAAATCTTAATCTGGTGAAGCTGGGCTCGGGCGACAGCTGGCGTGCCATAGATTTACCATCACAGGTCTGTGGCAATCCCTGCAGCCCGGAACAGCTGATTGGGGGTATTCCGGCAGATCCACCCGCCAATCAGCTGCTCCTGTTGAATCAGGCTGAAGCTGGCTTTTCGCTATTTGCTGCAAGGACATGTCGGTGTTTGCAGCAACAATCACATCCAGAAAGCAGACACAAGTCCCTGATTCAGCAGGATTCCATAATTTCTCTTTATATCTAATATAACACAGAAAGTAAATATACAATACCTAAAGCAGGTAGTAGTTCAGCAGAGGAGAGAAGTTTCACTTTCAGTTTCAGAGATCAGCACAGCAGGCAGCTTTAGTACAGAACAAGCCACGCCCAGGCTCCTTGCTGTCTCCTTCCTTGTTGCTCACACAGCAAATACTGTTTGTTTCCAAACAGCCCTCGACTCTCTCACACACTGACAGGACGCTAGCCAGATGAATACCATGAATGCTAGTAGGCAGAGGCAGATTTTTTTTTTGCTTCTTATTTTCCTCTCCAAAACCTAAGATGCGTCTTATACTCCGGAGCGTCTTATACTCCGAAAAATACGGTATCTGGATTTTCTTATACAAGAACATTTGAGTGATTTGAACCTTGTGAGGACGCTAAACCTTAGGAGCTTTTGATCATTTGAAGTCCCGGGTTCTACAAGAATTGCCCCATTAAAATGGATACATTTTTTTTGTATCTGCTCTCAAGTCAGTCATGGCTTTTGATGACCTCTTTGACAAGTCCCTGCAGGGTTGTGTTTTTTTTTTTCAAGAATGGCCAAGCTACTACCTCTGGCATTGGTTTACCCTTGCCTCTTTCCTAGGGCTGAGGGACAGTGTTTGGCACAGGTTCACCCAGTTGGTTTCACCCCTAAAATGGGACTAGAATTCATAATCCCCTGGGGTTTGGCCCAAAGTCACGCAGCTGGCTGTCATGCCTAAGGCGGGACTAGAATTCACCGTCTCCCAGTGATTGGCCCAAAGTCACCCAACTGGCTTTCATGCCAAAAAGTGGCACTAGAACTCATAATCTCCTGGTGATTAGCCCAAAGTCAATCAGCAGGCTTTCATGCTCAGGTGGAAGTAGAACTCACCGTCTCTTGGTGATTGGCCCAAAGTCATGCAGATGGCTTCCTTGCCCACAGAGAGGGTCTTCTCCGGGTGCCGTCGGCTGGGCAATGCCGGTTGGCGACACCCAGGGGAAGGGCCTTCTCTGTGGCGGGCCCGGCCCTCTGGAACGACCTACCCCCCGACCTTCGCACTACCTCGGACCTCCGCCTCTTTCGCCAACGTCTTAAGACGCATTTATTCCAACAAGCCGGCCTAGCATAGCCCTCCGCTTCTGACTTTTTATGTATAAATTGCTATTTGGTAGGGTTTTAAATGGTTTTAGCACGGGTTTAATAATTTAATATGTTTTAAATTGATTTATATTCTTATTGTGGTTTTAATAATGCCTGTGCGCTGCCCTGGGTCCTAACAAGGAGAAGGGTGGGGTATAAATTCGAAATAAACTAAACTAAACTAAACTAAGGCGGGACTAGAACTTACAGTCCCCTGGTTTCTAGCCTTGCACCTTAACCACTACACCAAACTGGCTGTTAGAAATAATGGTGCAGCATCATTTTTGGGCTCCTACAGACAAAAGTTGGAGTTCTTCAGAAGACTCGGACGGTCTTAAAATAAATTAACCCAGTTGTGAATGAAATATTCACACATTCAGACATTCAACCACCAGAGGGCAGCACTTGCACACTTTCAAGCTCTTGCTGGAAGATTAAGTGTCATTGCCTTCATACAGCATAGCTGTCTGGGGAATTCTGGGAGTTGAAGTCCACCGGTCTTCAAAGAGCCAACTTTGCAGACCCCTGTCCCAGGGCATCAAAACCAAACCAGCTTTGGTTTCTCCTTGGACAACCTTGTAAAGTAGCCCAGAATAGCGAAGGCCTGGTCAACCAGGGATTTGAACCCCAAATCCCATCTGTACTTTGATGAAAAGAAGGACTGGGGTGGGGAGGGGACGGGAACATGATAGGACTGTCCCAATTTTTACAGGGCGAAGATAAGGGAGTCAAGCTATTCTCCAAAGCCCCTGAGGGTAGGGCAAGAAGCAATGGGTGGAAACTAATCAAGGAGAGAAGCAACCTAGAACTAAGGAGAAACTTCCTGATAGTGAGAACAATTAACCAGTGGAACAGAAGTTGCCTCCAGAAGTTGTGAATGCCCCAACCCTGGAAGTCTTTAAGAAGATGTTGGATAGCCATTTGTCTGAAATGGTATAGGGCTTCCTGCCTAGGCAGGGGGTTGGACTAGAAGACGTACAAGGTCCCTTCCAACTCTGCTGTTGTATTGTGTTGAGAGAAGATGAGAAGAGAGAAGAGAAGAAAAGAGAAGAGAAGAGGGGAGAATAGAGAAGAGAAGAGAAGAGAAGAGAAGAGAAGAGGACTGGAAGTCTTTAAGAAGATGTTGGATAGCCATTTATCTGAAACAGTATAGGGCTTCCTGCCTAGGCAGGCAGTTGGACTAGAAGACCTCCAAGGTCCCTTCCAACTCTGTTATTCTATATTTACACTGCTCTCGACCGGTTCTGCCATTAAGTTAAAGTGAACATCACACTGGATGGTTTAAGCCAAACCTGGGCATTTTATGGTCTGTGGGCCACATCTGGATCTTTGGCTGTCCCAGTCCAGGTCATGGGGGTGGGTGACAACAGGGAACCAGAGGTGGCAATAGTTACTTTCTACAACAGATCCAGTTTCTTACGTGGCTCCTTGAGAAAATTAACTGCCCACCCCTGGTTTAAATAAACATAATGAATAGAATAGCATAACAGAATTGGAAGGGACCTTGAAGGTCTTCTAGTCCAACCCCCTGCTTGGGGAAACCCTACACCACTTCAGACAAATGGTTATCTAACATCTTCTTAAAGACTTCCAGGGTTGGGGCATTCACAATTTCTGGAGGCAACTTCTGTTCCACTGATTCATTGCTCTCCCTGTCAGGGAATTCCTCCTTAGTTTTAAGTTGCTTCTCTCCTTGGTTAGTGTTAGGAGTATACTCCTAGAATTGGGTAGGCAATATATAATACCCTGATGACAAATGGTCATTGTGGCTTTAAGACTGTTGGAATGCAATTGGAGACTGTAATTATCTCCACTATAAGAGGAAGTCAGCAGAACGCAATTGCTCTCTCTGCTGGATCGTCTTTCTTTACTGATATCTCTACTGTTTTGCTATCTGCTCGTGTGCTGTGACTGACTGTTTGAAGAAGGAAGAATTGTGGATTGCTGACTGCAAGCAATTGTTTTGTTTGTTAAGGACTTTGTTTTGACTAAATACCAACCACCACTGCTTGTGAAACAACAGTTTAGTTTTACAACACCAGTAAAGTTATTTTGTTTTACTAACAGTTTACTATTTGTGTGTTTACTAGCAACGTTTCTCTAGCTGCACATTCCGCTACGCAACTTTTTCTGTCTCCCAACGGAGAGATCCCTCAACAGTTAGTTTCCACCCATTGCTTCTTGTCTGAAAATGGGCCTGTTTCTGGCCTTCGGAGGGCCTGGGGAGCCCGGTGGGAGGCCGTTTTGGACCTCCCAGAGGCTGGAGAAAAGCCTCCGGAGCCTGGGTAGGGTGAAAACACATACACACACCTGTGGTGCAGGTAGCCAAGTAGGCCCTGCATGCACATGCGCAGTCGGGGAGGCGCATTGCATTGTGGGGGGAGGTATGCACACGAGCATGATTTCAGCACACAAGGAGAAAAAGGTTAGCCGTCACTGGTGTAGGGTCTCCTGCTTGGGCGAGGGGGTTGGACTAGATGACCTACAAGGTCCCCTCTAAATCGGTTAAACTGTTTACTGGCCAGGTTGCAATTGACGAATGGCTAAGCCGTTCTTAAATCTCAAAATTAACTTGTTTCTTTCTCTCCCTGTTACGTCCTTTCAGGAGAACGGGTACACCCACATACACACCCCGATAATTACGGCCAACGATTGTGAGGGTGCGGGCGAAGTCTTCAAACTTGAGGTAAGGCTCCAGATAACCGAGCCCCCCCCCCCCCGCCTCCCTCCCCGCCGCTCCATCTGGTCTCACGCGGTGTCCCATCGCTAAATTAGCATTCTCTGGATACCTTTGATATGCAGCTGCTATCATTTCCCCATCCAGATTCATGGAATATCGGAGCTGGAAGGGCTCCCTCAGAGGTCGTCTAGACTGACCCCGCCACCCTCCCTCTCTGGGATCCCACACGATTGCACTTTTGAGCGCTCCGCCCCGCCCCCAGGCTGAATGTATGATATTTCGCGGTGCGTCTCACAATCGTGGGACTTCATTTCACGATAGTTTTGCGCTCGTTTTCGTCTGGGTGTTGGCGGAAACACACTTCCATTAGTTTACTTAATGACCGGGGTGTGTGTGTTCGCTTAACAACCACAGCACTTGCTCAAAGAGCGCGTCAATTAAAAAAAAAAAGGTGATAAAATCAGTTCGGTCCCAAGTTATGACTTGATGGGCAGTCCCCATTATGGAGGTCATAACCCGAGGACTACCTGTACAAACCACATCACAAAATAATCTTGTATAGAAAAGTACAGGCAGTGCTAGATTTATGACAGTGTGCTCAAAGTTACGACGGCGCTGGAAAAAAGTGACTTACAGCCATTTTTCACCCTTATGACCGTTGCAGTCACATGATCAAAATGGTCGGCAACTGACTTGTATTTATGAGCCACGGTGGCGCAGTGGTTAGAGTGCGGAATTGCAGGCTACTTCTGCTGACTGCCGACTGCCTACAATTTGCCAATTCGAATCTCACCAGGCTCCAGGTTGACTCAGCCTTCAGTCCTTCCGAGGTGGGTCAAATGAGGACCTAGATTGTTGGGGGAAAGAGGCTGACTTTGTGAACCGCTTAGAGAGGGCTGTAAAAGCCCTGTGAAGCGGTATATAAGTGCTATTACAAAGAGATGGAGGAAGGAAGAGAAAGAGAGAGAGAGAGAGAGAAAGAGAGAGAAAGAAAGAAAGAAAGAAAGAAAGAAAGAAAGAAAGAAAGAAAGAAAGAAAGAAAGAAAGAAAGAAAGAAAGTTGCAGTGGTTATAATGCAGTATTGCAGGCTAACTCTGCCCACAGCTAGGAAGTTCGATCCTGACTGGCTCAATCTTGACTCAGCCTTCCGTCCTTCCGAGGTGAATAAAATGAGGACCCAGATGGTTGGGGGGGACAAGAGGCTGACTATGTAAACCGCTTAGAGAGGGCTTTAAAACACGGTACAGTGGTATATAAGTCTTGTGCTGTTGCTATGACGGTCGCGGGTCACATGATCTCCTTTGGCGATCTTCTGACAAGGAAAGTCAATGGGAAAACCAGATTCGCTTAACAACTATATTATCGACGTAGCAACTGCAGTGATTGCCTTAAGGACTGCGGGAAGGAAGGTTGTAAAACGGGACAACACTCCCTTAACGATCTGCTTTGGCTTAAAGAGCAGAAATTTCAGGCTCGATTCGTGGCCTACCTGTAACCCAGGATGATAGCACCAATACATCGTAAAGAATTTTAAAAATTTTAGAGCGTTATTATTTTTAGCACAGGGAATTATTTAATTAGTTTTTAAAAATTTTATACTTTGTATTTTGTATGTTTTTAATGATGCCTGTGCGCCGCCCGCATCAGGCATTCTTTTTTAGGAGAAGGGCGGGGTATAAATTTAATAAAATAAAATAAAATAAATAAATAAGAGGGGTTGTAAAAAACAGGAGGAGTTTTTCTCAGTGGTTACACCACGTTGGCCAAGGCACCTTCCTATCCATATCCATCTCTGAGCATTTCCTGCTGCAGCAAAAAAAACAAACCCCAAACCAACCCAAAATCTTGCTTAGATCAGCTGGCTTGGCTGCCATAACTCTTAATTTCTGCAATCTTGAAAAAGTCCGTTAAAATATTAGTCACTTGGATAAAGATCTCGGCGTTTTCAGCTTTGCCTTCCAGATTAGAGGACGTTTTTCTTCCTGCTGTTTACAAACTCAAAGGTTTCTGATTGATTTGATTACAGGCTGCATTGTTTCGGTGGTCAGCCCGCTGTCCTCTTACGGAAAAACAGACCTCAGATATTAAAATGTTAATGTCAACTCGCAAAGCACTCCCTGACCTGCTCTTGAGTTGCCATAGGCAAGCGGGGTGTGAAACTGACGGAGTAGCCCGGCAGCTACACACAGAAGCACATTCCTGTGTGTAGCCCGGCAGCTACACACAGAATCTGATCTTCCTCAAGGCTGGCTCCCAAATTACCCACCGCAGCCTGGAGAGGCGTCATCTCTACAGAATGTGATTTATGGCACATCCCCCAGGAGCAAGGGGTCATAATTGGGCTGTAAATTATGCGGGGTCAGAGCTGGCTTCACATCGGCGCTGCAGACATGTGGCTCCTAATAAATAACTGGATTTCTTTTGAAGCTTGGCTCGAGGCTCGTGATTTAATTAGGGCATTCGTCCCCTGACTATTAATTTGTGTATCGGGGAACTACGCAAAAAAAATCAAATAGTAAAATAGACTCCCGGTTGTTAAGTGAATTGGACTTCTCCAGATGACCCTGGGACACTGCGACCGTGTTAAGTACGAGTCAGTTGCCACGCGCCTGAATTTTGATCACGCGAGCACGGGGATACCGCAAGAATCATACGTGTGGAACATGGTTGTAAGTCACTTTTTTTTCCAGGAACTTCGTCACTAAGCAAACTCTTAACCATTCAATTTAGGGTCTGCACAGAACATGTGTATAATGAGATTGGCTAAGCCTTCCTCACTGCGCCTCGCTCCCAACATAAATGCATATTTAGTATTTAGTATTTATTAGATTTGTATACCGCACCTTCTCCCTTTCGGGACTCAGGCAGCGATAAAAGTCAATAATAATACAAAACATAAAATATATTAAAATATATGACATAATTAGCCTGTCCTTAAAACCCCTGTTAAAAAACCCTACTAAAAAGCAGTTTAAAACTACGACAGGCCGGCCGCACGAAATAAATAGGACTTCAAGGCCCGACGGAAGAGACGCAGGTCCGTGATTGTCCGTAGTCCAGGGGGTAGGTCATTCCAGAGGGCGGGAGCTGCCCCAGAGAAGGCTCTGCCCCTGGGGGTCGCCAGCCGGCATTGCCTGGCCGTCGGCACCCTGAGGAGACCCTCTCTGTGGGAGCGGACTGGTCGGTGGGAGGTATTTGGCAGCAGGAGGCGGTCTTGCAAATAGCCAGGTCCCTTGCCATGGAGCGCTTTGAAGGTGGTCACTAGTATCTTGAAGCGCACCCGGAAAGCCACAGACAGCCAGTGCAGCTCACGCAGGAGAGGTGTCACCTGGGAGCGTCTAGATGCTCCCAAAATCCCCCGCGCGGCTGCATTCTGAACTAACTGGAGCCTCCGGGTATCACAGTGAAAGAAAGAAACTTCCTTATCCAATAAATCAGGGGTTCCCAAACTTGGCAGCTTTAAGACTTGTGGACTTCAACTCCCAGAATTCTCCAGCCGGCTATGCTGGCTGGAGAAGTCCACAAGTCTTAAAGTTGCCAAGTTTGGGAACCCCTGCAATAAATCAAGCAAACAACACACAATCCTCTATCCATATCTGTGCGTAATATTACGTCATAATATATTTCTGTTTCTCTTAATGCAGGTTATGTTATATTACAGCCCCCAAACACATTTAGAATATCCTTTGCCTCCTTTAAAAATTACTTAAGCATCTTGTGTGTGCGTGTAAGTGTGTAAAAATGACATTTTCACATTTCAAGCACGGGAAAATCCAGTTCACTCGTTCAGTTTAAGTTTAAGTTACTCCTTCCAACTTATCTTCATGAACTCCAATCTTTTTTTTTTTTCTTCTCTGGAAGTTTTATCAAAAGACTTTTATAGGCTTTCTTTTTAATTACGAGAGCCTCCACTTCGTTAATGTCTTTGAAGCAAAAGTCCCAGATTTTGTCTTTTACATTTTTATTTTTTATTTTAAAAGCGAGGCCTGATAGTGATACAAGAATGTTTCAGAAGATGAAAGGAGAGCTTTGAATCTGCGGGGAGATAATAGAGAAAGAAAGCAAAAACTGTTTTCTATCCTCCACAGCTGGATTTCCAGGTGGGGTGTTAAAAGGAGCAAAACACAAAACCAGAAAAAATCTGATTTTTTTTTCCTTTCTTTCCTTGCTGCGTTTGAAGATAGATTTGAAAGCCTCCAAGAATGAGAAACGAAACGTATTTATTTTTTATTTATTTTGCAATCGGCGTTAGAAAACAAACTTTAAAAGAAGGGGAGGATTAGAAAGGATGGGTTTAACAGCTGCAACCTTTTATCTTCTCCCAGATGTTTTCGCCCCAACTGTGAAGCTGTTTAGTCTCTTGCCAAATTGTCTATTAGCTCGATTTGCAATTTAATAAGCGCGTCTGGTGTCTTGTGAACCTGTCTGGCTTTTAGAAGGGGTTTTAATCTCTCTTTTTTTTTTTTTAGTTGTATATAACATCATTTCTGTATTGATATTGATATCTATAGCCACCCACTGCAATATAGAGCCTGGCTAACTCACTTGGAAAAGGGCACAGGGTGTCCTCATTTAGCGGCGGCCTCGTACAGCGACCGTTCGCAGTTTAAGACAGGATAAGGGAACTTGGCAATCAGTCCTCACCCTTATGACGGTCGCAGGTCTGGAAAGTGAAGGAAAAATGGAGAACATCTTTAAGCACGGTTACTTCACAACCACTTGGCTTAACATCTGAGTGTCCAGTCATAATTGGGTCAATTGTCGGAGGACTGTGAGTTCTAGTCCTGCCCTAGACACGAAAGCTGAATAGGTGACTTTGGGCCAATCACCAGGAGACGGTGAGTTCTAGTCCCGCCTTAAGCCTGAAAGCCAACTGGGTGATTTTGGGCCAATCACCAGGAGTCTGTGAGTTCTAGTCCCGCCTTAAGCATGAAAGCCAACTGGGTGACTTTGGGCCACTCACCAGGAGTCTGTGAGTTCTAGTCCCGCCTTAAGCATGAAAGCCAACTGGGTGATTTTGGGCCAATCACCAGGAGTCTGTGAGTTCTAGTCCCGCCTTAAGCACGAAAGCCAACTGGGTGACTTTGGGCCACTCACCAGGAGTCTGTGAGTTCTAGTCCCGCCTTAAGCATGAAAGCCAACTGGGTGACTTTGGGTCAATCACCAGGCGACTGTGAGTTCTAGTCCTACCTTAAGCCTGAAAGATGTCTGAGTGACTTGGGGCCGATCACCAGAAGACTCTGAATTCTAGTCCCGCCTTAAGCATGAAAGCCAGCTGGGTGACTTTGGGCCAACCCCGCCCCCTCCCTCTCTCTCTCTCATCCCGACCCACCTCGCAGGGTGGTTGTGGGGAAACGAAGAAGAAGGAAATCGGTTGGATATTCTTTGCCGAGTTATTTCCAAAAACAATCAAGACAGGAGAGAGAGAAAGAAATATTCGGAAGAGACAAACGCTGGGTCTCCCTGCTACCTTCACACACCGCAGATCCGGAAGGCCGATTTATGGGGGGGGGGGGGGGGGGACAACATGCCTCGTTTCAGGTCCCATCACCCCAATGGAAACTGGTCATTAGCCGGCGTGCAGCCTGCCAGCTTGCCTGTCCTGGTGGGTCCTCCTCCCTTCTCCTTCCTCTGGGTGCAAAATTCTGGATTCTGGTTGACCGTTTCGTGTCTCTGCACGTCTGGAAGAATCTCTCCGCTCCTTTTTCGTCCATTAGGTCGATGATGGTTTGAAAGAGGGAGGGGAGGGGGGAAGAGAGTAGAAAAATAAAATCCTTGCAGGGCAAACTCAAAAAGTCCTTTCCTCCTACCCCCCCCCCCCCAGCGCTCGATTTTTAAAACAGGGGAAGTTGATTTATGAAAACGTCAAATGAACATGCTTAAGGCAGGTTTAATTGATCCCAGAATGAAAATGAAGCAATTCTCTCTCTCTCTCTCCTCTCTCTCTCCCTCCCTCCCTTTCTCTCTATCCCCCCTCTCTCTTTCTCCCTCTCTCTCTTTCTCTCTCTCTTATCTCCCTTTCTCCCTCTTTCTCTCTCTCCTTCTCTTTCCCTCTCTCTCTTTCTCTTGTCTCCCTTTCTCCCTCTCTCTTTCTCTCCCTCTCTTTTTCTCTCTCTTTCTCTCTCTCTCCCTCTCTCTCCCTCCCTCCCTCTCTTTCTCTCTTTCTCACTCTTATCTCCCTCTCTTTCTCCCTCTCTCCCTATCTCCCTCTCTTTCTCCCTCTCTCTCTCTCTTATCTCCCTCCCTTTCTCCCTCTCTCTCCTTCTCTCTCCCCCCCCTCTCTTTCTCTTGTCTCCCTTTCTCCCTCTCTCTTTCTCTCCCTCTCTTTTTCTCTCTCTTTCTCTCTCTCTCTCCCTCTCTCTCCCTCCCTCCCTCTCTTTCTCTCTCTCTCACTCTTATCTCCCTCTCTTTCTCCCTCTCTCCCTCTCTCCCTCTCTTTCTCCCTCTCTCTCTCTCTCTTATCTCCCTCCCTTTCTCCCTCTCTCTCCTTCTCTCTCCCCCTCTCTTTCTCTCCCTCTCTTTCTCTCCCTCTCTTTCTCTCTCCCTCTTTTTCTCTCTCTATCTTCCTCTCTTTCTCCCTCCCTCCCTCTCTTTCTCCCTCTCTATCTCCCTCTCTTTCTCTCTCTCCTTCTCTCTCCCTCTCTCTCTTTCCCTCTCTCCCTCTCCCCCTCTCTTTCTCTCCCTCTCTTTTTCTCTCTCTCCCTCTCTCTTATTTCCCTCTCTCTCTCACCCTCCCCCCCCCTCCCCCCCTCTCTCTCTCACACACAAGCCGTGCCAAATGTCTTAAGGGTTGGATTGAAGCTTTTTTTGTTTTAAGAGCATTTTATTTCTAAAAAGCTCTTTTGGGGCTCCTTCCAATCCTTTGTATAAACAAGCGTATTATCTCTGCAAAACGAGATACCAGCCTCGGCTTAAATTTTGGCACCGTTTGCTGGCCGGACGAGTTGGACAGCTTGAGGGGCGGAAGAGGATTGGTTTGAGGTGCTTCACACTTTTTGGCCTACCTCGAAGTCCTCGATTTATGTCCCCAATTGAAAATGAAATGTCTGTTAAGCAAGGGAGGGTTTTAAGTGACTCACGCCTGATTGTATGTCCTTTTTGTTTTGGGGTGGCCATGGCTAATTTTATGACCTTTTGGCCACGGTTGTTAAGCGGATCCCTGCAGCTGAATTGACTTAGCTTGTCAGAAACAGGCTGGAAATGTCGCAAACGACGAACGATCCCAACGGCCAAAGGGCCCGAATTTTGAACCCGTGCTCGTGAAAATGCTACAAGTCATAAGTGTGGAAGACTAGTTGCAAGTCACTTTATCAGTCATAAATCAATTTTCCTCATGGTTGGCCCAAAATCACCCAGCCAGTTTTCATGCCTAAAAATGAACTAAAACTCACTGTCACCTGGTGGGTGGCCCAAGGTCACCCAGCCATCTTTCATGCCTAAATTAGAACTAGAACTCACTGTCTCCTGGTAGTTGGCTCAATGTCACCCAGTAGGTTTTCATGCCTAAATATGAACTAGAACTCACTGACACATGGTGGTTGGCCCAAAGTCACACAAGTCAGTTTTTATGTCTAAATATGAACTAGAACTCACTGTCACCTGGTGGGTGGCCCAAAGTCACTCAGCTATCCTTCATGCCTAAATATGAACTAGAACTCACTGTCACGTGGTGGGTGGCCCAAGGTCACCCAGCCATCTTTCATGCCTAAATTAGAACTAGAACTCACTGTCTCCTGGTAGTTGGCTCAATGTCACCCAGTCAGTTTTCATGCCTAAATATGAACTAGAACTCACTGTCACCTGGTGGGTGGCCCAAAGTCACCCAGCTATCTTTCATGCCTAAATCGGAACTAAAACTCAGTGTCACCTGGTGGTTGGTCCAAAGTCAGTTTTCATGTCTAAATTAGGACTAGAACTCACTGTCACCTGGTGGTTGGCCCAACATCACCCAGCCCATTTTCATTCCAGTTTCTATTGTACAAGCACCACTGTATTTAGTTTCAATTTGTATTCTACAATATATTATTTGTATGTTATCATTTAAAACATGGATCAGGGGAAAAATAATGTTCGATTCTTCCAAACGATTGATTGGTTGGTGAAATTTGCACCCTCCGGTCTCTCGTTGGGTTCATAAGGCTATTTTGTTCCCGCAAGGCTTACTTGTATAGATCTTCCTTGCAAAAGTGATCTTTTTTAAGACACAATCAGAAGAAAACGTGAGTTTTTCACACCCGTCGCTAGGATACACGGCTAAATGTGTTTATTTTGATTTCAATTCCTTCGCAAGCCCCATGTTTAAAAATAACCGGCTGGTGCTTGGCTGCCTTTGGGGAGAGATTAACCCCATTCCGGAATGGCTTAATTAATTTTTTTAAAATACTATTTAATTCCTGCAGCCGGCGACTGAAGAGCGAAAACCCGGAGATGAAGAACCCTTCTTCAATATTCCCGCATTTCTCACGGTTTCGGGACAATTCCACTTGGAAGTCATGAGCGGGTATGGCTCACGGGAATTGAAGCACGATTGTAGTCTGCGATAACAGTGGTCCTCAACTTACGACCAAGAATGGAGCCCCAGAATAGGCATTCCTGAGACAGTTAAGGGAGTTTTGCCTCCATTTAAGGACCACGTTGCCAGGTTGTTAAATGAATCCCTGCTACAAAGTTAGTAGCCTGGTCGTTAAGTGAATCCCAGCTTTCCCATGGGCTGGAGAAGAGGAAAATGGGGGGGGGGGAAGCTGTTATCACAAGCCTTTTTAATTCTTCATGCCTTCAATCCCTGTCTTCTGAATAATGAAGGATCTTTAATCAATTATTAACTGATTAATGCTCTCTACATGGGGCTCCCCTTGAAGAGCACCCGGAGGCTTCAACTGGTCCAGAATGCGGCCGTGCGGGTAATTATGGGGGCGACGCGACGCTCTCATGTAACACCCCTCCTGCGCGAGCTGCACTGGCTTCCGGTGGTTTTCCGGGTGCGATTCAAGGTGTTGGTTACCATCTTTAAAGCGCTCCATGGCTTAGGACCGGGGTACCTACGAGATTGCCTTCTGACTCCGAGAGCCTCCCACCGGCCAGTACGCTCCCCTCATGGTGCCGTCAGCTAGACAATGTCGACTGGCGACACCCAGGGGGAGAGCCTTCTCCGTGGGAGCCCCCGTCCTCTGGAACAAATTGCCCCCGGAATTAAGAACTATCCCTGACTTACGCACCTTCCTCCGTGCTCTCAAAACTTTTCTCTTTCAACAAGCCGGGCTGGCATAAAGCATGATTTTTAAATTTTTAAATTTAAACTTTTAAATGTAAATTTTTAAATGTAAATTTTTAAATTTAAATTCTATTATTTTAATCAGGATTAGTTTGGGGTTTTTCCCCACGTTTCGGCCAATATTTTAATTATGTCTTTTAAAAGCTTTTTTTAAACTTTTATATATTTGTTTTTATTCTGGCTGTACACCGCCCCGAGTCCTTCGGGAGTAGGGCGGTATAAAAAACCAACGAACGAAACGAAACGAAACTTATTTGAATTTATACCAGTGCCATATTGGAATGATTGTGGGTAATCCTCAATTTACGACTCGATTACTTAATGACCATCATAGCATCCTCACAGTCAGGCGGTCAACATTTGGGAGCTTGGCAACCGCCCTGTATTTACGACGGGTGCAGCATGCAGAGTTCACATGATCCCAGTTTGAGCCTTTCCCGGTCATTCACTTAATAACTGCAGCAATTCACTTGAACGACCACGACACAAAAATAAAAAAGGTAACACCAGTTAAGCCCGGCTTGGCTTAACCGCCTTGCTTAGCAGTGGAGATTCTGATTCTGATTCTGGTCGTAGGTCAAGGACTACCTGAAATCCATGAGGTTAAAAAAAAAGAGAAGGAAGGTAGATAAACCTGGTTTATGACTCACCTTGGTAGCCTAACCACCAACTTTGGGTCTCCTGCTTGGGGAGGGGTTGGACGAGATGACCTGCAAGGTCCCTTCCAATGCTGGTACTCTATTAAATCTGTGTATTGCCTTCCTTTAAACTTCTCAGTTACAATAACAATACAATAGCAGAGTTGGAAGGGGGCTTGGAGGTCTTCTAGTCCAACCCCCTGCCTAGGCAGGAAGCCCAATACCGTTTCAGACAAATGGCTATCCAACATCTTCTTAAAGACTTCCTCTTCTCTTCTCTTCTCTATTCTTTTCCCTTCTCTCTTCTCTTCTCTTCTCTATTTTCCCCTCTTCCCTTCTCTTCTCTTCTCTTTTCTCATCTTCTCTCAACACAATACAATAGCAGAGTTGGAAGGGACCTTGGAGGTCTTCTAGTCCAACCCCCTTGCCTAGGCAGGAAGCCCTATACCGTTTCAGACAAATGGCTGTCCAACATCTTCTTAAAGACTTTCTCTTCTCTTCTCTTCTCTTCTCTATTCTTTTCCCTTCTTTCTTCTCTTCTCTTCTCTATTTTCCCCTCTTCCCTTCTCTTCTCTTTTCTTTTCTCATCTTCTCTCAACACAATACAATAGCAGAGTTGGAAGGGACCTTGGAGGTCTTCTAGTCCAACCCCCTTGCCTAGGCAGGAAGCCCTATACCGTTTCAGACAAATGGCTGTCCAACATCTTCTTAAAGACTTTCTCTTCTCTTCTCTATTCTTTATTCTTCTCCCTTCTTTCTTTTCTTCTCTATTCTCCCCTCTTCTCTTCCCTTCCCTTCTCTTCTCCCTTCTCTTCTCTTCTCTTCTCTCTTCTCACCTTCTCTCAACACAATACAATAGCAGAGTTGGAAAGGACCTTGGAGGTCTTCTAGTCCAACCCCCTGCCTAGGCAGGAAGCCCTATACCATTTCAGACAAATGGCTATCCAACATCTTCTTAACAACTTGCAGTGTTGGGGCATTCACAACTTCTGGTGGCAAGCTGTTCCACTGGTTAATTGTTCTAACTGTCAGGAAATTTCTCCTCAGTTCTAAGTTGCTTCTCTCCTGGATTAGTTATATTTTTTTCCAAGCGTTGCATTACTTCTAGCCAGCCCAGTTTTTCTCTCAACCCATTTTCTCTTCCTTCCTGTATTTCTTTTCCATTTTCAATCCTCATTCATTCCGTTCGGATCAGTGCTTTTCAAACTTGGCAACTTTTTAAGATGCACAGATTTCATTCTGGGAATAATTATATATTAATCGTATTCTTTCCAATTCTTTCTTTCCCCTCATACATTACACGGCATTTTGCTCTCAGCATTTTTTGCAGTTATCTATTTCCTGTATATTCAGTTTTCTTCCCCTGGTTGACATCCCCGTTTCACCAGGTGTTTCTTTTCATATCTAAAATAAGCATAACCTCATCCACTTTGCATTTTCATTTCTTCTTCTTTTCTTCCCCATCTCTTTTTCTCTAGGATGAAGTCTTCATATTTCCAGTTCCTCCTTTGCCTTGTCTTCAGAATCTATTTTTTTTAAAGTTTTTTATGATTTACTAGCAGTACCCGGCAACGCACCTCTCTCTCCAAGGGGACTCAGGGCGGTGCACAGGAATTAAAACAGAAATATAAAATATACAATGACAGAAATCAGTACATAAAACTACATGCTAAAAATGTATTAAATTCATTACCCTGTGCTAAAAAATACCCTAAAATCTATAGAATATAGAATATAGAATAGAATAGAGAAGAGAAGAGAATATAGAATAGAATATAGAATATAGAATAGAATATAGAATATAGAATATAGAATAGAATAGAATATAGAATATAGAATATAGAATAGAATATAGAATAGAATAGAATAGAATAGAATAGAATAGAATATAGAATAGAATAAATATAGAATATAGAATAGAATATAGAATAGAATATAGAATATAGAATAGAATAAATATAGAATAGAATATAGAATATAGAATAGAATAAATATAGAATAGAATATAGAATATAGAATAGAATATAGAATATAGAATAGAATAAATATAGAATAGAATATAGAATATAGAATAGAATATAGAATAGAATAGAATAGAATATAGAATAGAATAGAATATAGAATAGAATAGAATATAGAATAGAATAGAATATAGAATATAGAATAGAACAGAAAAGAAAAGAAAAGAAAACAGAGTTGGGAGGGACCTTGGAGGTCATCTAGTGCAACCCCCTGCTCAAGCAAGAGACCCTGTAACATTTCAAACAAATTTCTCTTAAGAACCTCCAGTGATGGAGCACCCACAACTTCTGGAGATAAATCGTTCCATGGATGAATTGTTTTCACTGTCAGGAAATTTCTCCTTAGTTCCAGGTTGCTTCTCTCCTTGATTAGTTTCCATCGATCGTTTCTTGTCCTGCCTTCAGGTGCTTTGGAGGATAGGTTGACCCCCTCTTCTTGGTGGCACCTCCTCAGATATTGGAAGACTGCTATCATGTCTCCCCTGGTCCTTCTTCTCCTGCATTCAGATGCTTTGGAGAATAAAAGAACAGAATAAAAGAACAACAGAGCTGGAAGGGACCTTGGAGGTCTTCTAGTCCAACCCCTTCTCAAACAGGAAACCCTCTACCATTTCAGACAAATGGCTCCCCAATCTCTTCTTAAGAACCTCCAGTGATGGAGCACCCACAACCTCTGGAGATAAATCGTTCCACGGATGACTTGTTTTCACTGTCAGGAAATTCCTCCTTAGTTCCAGGTTCCTTCTCTCCTTGGTTAGTTTCCATCCATCGCTTCTTCTGCTGCCTTCAGGTGCTTTGGAGAATAAGTTGACCCCCCTCCTCTTCTTTGGGGCAACCCATTGGAAGACTGTTCTCTTGTCCACTCATGTCACTTGCTCAAAACCTGGCTACGACCTCTAGAAAGATTCAGGTTATCTGGTTAGTGGACAGTCATAAGTCAAGCACTACCTGTATGTGATCATTTCCATCTTCCGGTGTGTCTCAGCGTGAGTGCACGCTAGCCGGCAGGTAGCAGCTCAACCTTACAATACAATAGCAGAGTTGGAAGGGACCTTGGAGGTCTTCTAGTCCAACCTCCTGCCTAGGCAGGAAGCCCTATACCATTTTAGACAAATGGCTCCCCAACATCTTCTTAAAGACTTGCAGTGTTGGGGCATTCACAACTTCTGGAGGCAACTTCTGTTCCACTGATTCATTGTTCTCACTGTCAGGAAATCTCTCCTCAGTTCTAAGTTGCTTCTCTCCTTGATTAGTTTCCACCCATTGCTTCTTGTCCTGCCCCCAGGTGCCTTGGAGAATAGCTTGACTCCCTCTTCTTTGGGGCAACCCCTGAGATATTGGAAGGAAGGAAGGAAGGAGGGAGGGAGGGAGGGAAGGAAGATGGGAAGGGAGGAAGAAAGGAAGATGGGAAAGAAGGAGAGAAGGAAGGGAGGGAGAAGAGAAGAGAAGGAAGGAAGGAGAGGAGGGAAGGAAGGATCTCTCCTTGATTAGTTTCCACCCATTGCTTCTTGTCCTGCCCTCAGGTGCTTTGGAGAATAGTTTGACTCCCTCTTCTTTGGGGCAGCCCCCGAGATATTGGAAGACTACTCTCCTGTCTCCCCTGGTCCTTCTTTTCATTAAACTAGACATACCCAGTTCCTGCAACCGTTCTTCCTATGTTTTCAGTCCCCGCATCCTCTTTGTGGCTCTTCTCTGCACTCTTTCTAGAGTCTCCACATCTTCTCTACATCGTAGTGACCAAAACTGAATGCAGGATTCCAAGTGTGGCCTTCCCAAGGCCTTATAAAACCTTGTTTTTGTGTATTTTTACCCGTTGCAGGGCGTTTGCCAAAGTGTTCACTTTTGGGCCCACCTTCCGAGCAGACAATTCTCAAACCCGCCGACACCTGGCTGAGTTTTATATGGTGGAAGCCGAACTATTTTTCATGGACACGCTTCAGGATATCATGCAGGTAAGATTTCCCCGGGAGAAACCGTAAACGGAGCTTTTTGTAGGTTGTGAGAGTTGCAGGTTTTGTGCATTTGAAGTTTTTTTCCTAGTTTTGTAGAAAGAGTAGAGAGCTTTCTGGAAGCCGAAGAACGCTTAAGAATTTTTATTTTTTAAAAACTTTTTGTGTTGTTTATGCAAACTTCACATCTTTGCAACACGTTAAACTTCTTTTACATATCTGTTGTGGTTCTTTTATCTGTACATACAAGTCTTGTATAACTATAACTTTATATTTATATGTGTGCATGTATATTATTTCATTCATCTTTTTTCTTCATTCTCTATATAACATTCTATGTATTCTATATATAACAATCTTTATTACATTTGAATCCTTTGGCATCCATTTCCTATTATTTATTTGATACGGTCTATTTTGTATCTATCTTTTAATCATTTTCTGGTTTTGTGGTTGTTTATTAATTTGTTGATCTTCCTTCCTTTCTTTTTTTTTGCTTTCCTGCTTCCCCCCCCCCCCTTTCTTCTATTTATTTTATTTATTTTATTTTTATTTTATTACATTTATACCCCGCCCTTCTCCAAACGGACCCAGGGCGGCGCACAGGAATATTAAAATACATACAAAATCACATAAAAAATTTTAAAAACTTATTTGATAAAGACCCTGCGCTAAAACCAAATTAAAATCCCCAACATTTAAAACTGTCTAAAAGTCATTATGGAGGTTACGCTAGGCCGGCTAGATGGAATAAATGTGTCTTTAGGCACTTGCGGAAGAGGCGGAGGTCGGTGATGGTGCGAAGTTCAGGGGGTAGGTCGTTCCAAAGGGCAGGGCCCGCCACAGAGAAGGCTCTTCCCCTGGGTGTCGCCAGTCGGCATTGTCCGGCCGACGGCACCCTGAGAAGGCCCTCTCTTTGGGAGCGTATCGGTCTTAGGGATGTATGGGGCAGGAGACGGTCTCGCATGTAACTAGGTCCCGAGCCATGGAGCGCTTTGAAGATGGTCGTCAGAACCTTGAAGCGCACCCGAAAGACCACAGGAAGCCAGTGCAGCCTGTGATTCTAGCCAATCATTTATTTATTTATTCATTTAATTCGATTTATATACCGCGCCTTCTCCGTCGGAACGGACCCAGGGCGGTGACGGATAATCATACCATAAATGCCATACAGAGTAATATTCAGATTCTTCTTTCTCTATTAATTCTTTCGTGAGCTTGTTGATGCATCTCTGCACGTTCCAATTTTATTTTATTTTTAAAGAATTTTTAAAGGTCCACCTTAAATCGGAGTCTGAAATCAGAGCTCAAGATTTTTGAGGGTTTCATCAGGGTTTGTATAAAATCTTGAGGTGTATCGTCATATTTGGGGGGTTTATATTGGGGGTTTATATTGCAGAACCTCTATATTTCCCACTAGCCATTCCCACTAGCCATGTGTTGCTGTGGCCCAGTCTGGTTAAATGGCCAACCAATCTGTGTGTAGATCTACACCTGCACACACAAACACATACATACAACCACCATATAACCCCCAACCTACCTACCTACTCCCTCTCTCCCTCTCTCCATCTACCTACCTACCTACTGCATTTCTTCCTCTCTCTACCTACCGACTTACTGTATTTCTTTCTCTCTCTCCCTCTACCTACCTACCTACCTACCTACTGTATTTCTCCCTCTCTCTATCCCTCTACCTACCTACCTACCTACTGTATTTCTCCCTCTCTCTCTCTCTCTATCCCTCTACCTACCTACCGCATTTCTCCCTCTCTCTATCCCTCTACCTACCTACCTACCTACCTACTGTATTTCTCCCTCTCTCTCTCTATCCCTCTACCTACCTACCTACCTACCTACTGTATTTCTCCCTCTCTCTATCTCTATCCCTCTACCTACCTACTGTATTTCTCCCTCTCTCTATCCCTCTACCTACCTACCTACTGTATTTCTCCCTCTCTCTCTCTATCCCTCTACCTACCTACCTACTGTATTTCTCCCTCTCCCTCTCTATCCCTCTACCTACCTACCTACTGTATTTCTCCCTCTCTCTCTCTCTATCCCTCTACCTACCTACTGTATTTCTCCCTCTCTCTATCCCTCTACCTACCTACCTACTGTATTTCTCCCTCTCTCTCTCTATCCCTCTACCTACCTACCTACTGTATTTCTCCCTCTCTCTCTCTATCCCTCTACCTACCTACCTACTGTATTTCTCCCTCTCTCTATTCCTCTACCTACCTACCTACCTACTGTATTTCTCCCTCTCTCTCTCTCTCCACCTACCTAACTACCTACTGCATTTCTCCCTCTCTCTATCCCTCTACCTACCTACCTACTGCATTTCTCCCTTCCTCTCTCTATCCCTATAGCTGCCTACCTACCTACCATATTTCTCCTTGAATCTTATGGACAGAGTATCGTCATAAAGGATGACATACCTGTGGCCCACTGCTCTCTCTGTATCCATCTACCTACCTTTTTTACAATTTTGTACATTTTCTGTTGCGTGCACCTGGCACGGGTGTGACATCTACACAATCTATATATATATCATTGGTGCTGTATTTCAAAGGAACGTTGTGCGAAAATTTGGAAGCGATCGGTGCAGTACTTTCGGAGATTACCTGTTTTGAACAAACTCATAGTTATATTTTTATTTATATATAGAAGATTTGAGAATCACGGGTAGTTCGTAACTTACAATCGAGACCAGAATTTTGATCGCTAAAGGAGTCCGTTGTTAAGCGAGTCGTGCCCGATTTTATAACCTCATTTATTAATTCGTTTGGAAACTTTATATAGCTGGGACGTACCCACGCAGGTCAACTACGTGGGGCAAGCCAAGTTACAATGGTGCTGACTTATGACCGTTTTTCACACTTAACGACTTATAACCAATTTCATTGTAATTTTAGTACAATGACCATAAAGATGATGATGATGATGATAGCATCTTCATGGGCATGTGATCTGGGTGCCGTCCACTAGGCAATGCCAGCGGGCGACGCCCAGGGGAAGGGCCTTCTCTGTGGCGGGCCCAACTCTCTGGAACGATCTACCCCCCGAACTCAGAACAACTACGGACCTCCGCTCTTTCCGCCAAAAGTTAAAGACCTACTTCTTCCATCAGGCCGGCTTGGCCTAATCTACCTCGCCAGCCTTCAGTCTGAATTTTTAAATTGTTTTAATTGGGATTTTAAGATTTTAGCGCAGGGTTATAGTGTATTTAATTGGATTTTAAATATTTATAATTTGTTTATGTTTATATGCTTTTTAATTTCCTGTGCACCGCCCCGAGTCCCTTCGGGGAGAGGGTGCGGTTTACAGATTAAATATTGATTGATTGATTGATTGATCCAAATTCAAACGCTTGGCAATTGGTATGTACATATGCCTGTCGCACTGTGCTGGGGAGTGGGGGGTGTCACACAATCCCCTTTTGCAACCGTCTGACAAGCAGAGTCGATGGGGAAACCTCCAGGACAAGATAACGCTCCTCTCTTCGCTGGAAAAATAAAAGGGGTTTTTACCATTTTTTTAAAAAATGGTTTCCTGGAATTAATCTCAGCAGAGATGAATGAATGGAAATATTTGCCGGCTTTTGTTGACCGTGGAAGTTTGTGCAATGGAAAGTTCCTCTTTCGAGGAAACGGAAGTGTTTTTTTGGCCACAAGTTAGCCATCCCGTTCTCACACAGGGCAACAGGCACCTCTCTCTCACTTCCCCCTCTCTCTCTTTCTCTCATTCTCTCTCTCTACCCATCCCTCTCTCTCTTTCTCCCCCTCTCTTTCTCTCATTCTCTCTCTCCCTCTACCCATCCCTCTCTCTTTCTCCCCCTCTCTTTCTCTCATTCTCTCTCTCCCTCTACCCATCCTTCTCTCTTTCTCCCCCTCTCTTTCTCTCATTCTCTCTCTCCCTCTACCCACCCCTCTCTCTTTCTCCCCCTCTCTTTCTCTCATTCTCTCTCTCCCTCTACCCATCCTTCTCTCTTTCTCCCCCTCTCTTTCTCTCATTCTCTCTCTCCCTCTACCCATCCCTCTCTCTTTCTCCCCCTCTCTTTCTCTCATTCTCTCTCTCCCTCTACCCATCCCTCTCTCTTTCTCCCCCTCTCTTTCTCTCATTCTCTCTCTCCCTCTACCCATCCCTCTCTCTTTCTCCCCCTCTCTTTCTCTCATTCTCTCTCTCCCTCTACCCATCCCTCTCTCTTTCTCTCCCTCTCTTTCTCTCATTCTCTCTCTCCCTCTACCCATCCCTCTCTCTTTCTCCCCCTCTCTTTCTCTCATTCTCTCTCTCCCTCTACCCATCCCTATCTCCCCTCCTCTCTATATCCCACTCTTTCTCTCATTCTCTCTCTCCCTCTACCCATCCCTCTCTCCCCTCCTCTCTTTCTCTCTCTCTTTCTCCCTCCCTATCTCTTTCTCTCTCCCCCTCTCTTTCTCTGTCTCCCTCTCCACATACCTTTCTCTTTCTCCCCCCTCTCTTCTCTCATTCTCTCTCTCCTACCCATCCCTCTCTCCCATCTCTCTCCCTCTCCCCTCCTCTCTCCCTCTCTTCCTCCCTCTACCCATTCCTCTCTCCCCTCCTCTTTCTCTCTCCCCCTCTTTCTCTGTCTCCCTCTACCCATCCCTCTCTCCCCTCTTTCTCTCTCTTTCTCTCTCCCCCTCTTTCTCTCTCTCCCTCTACCCATCCCTTTCTCTTTCTCCCCCTCTCTCTTTCTTTTGTTCTCTCTCTCCTTCTACCCATCCATCTCTCCCCTCCTCTCTCTCTCTCTCTTACCCACCCTTTTCTCTTTTCCCCCCTCTCTTCTCATTCTCTCTCTCCTACCCATCCCTCTCCCCTCCTCTCCCCCTCTCCCTCTACCCATCCCTTTCTCCCTCTCTCCTTCTTTCTCCCCTCTCTCCTTCTCTCTCTCCCCCTCTACCCATGCCTCTCTCCCCGTCTCTCTCCCCTCCTCTCTCTCTCTTCCTTTCCCCCTCTCTCTTCCTCTCCCACCTCTCTTTCTCTCTCTCCCTCTACCCATCCCTCTCTCCCCTGTCTCACTTTCATTTATTTCTTCTTTTCTTTTCTATCTCTTTTTCTCTAGGATCAAATCTTGTTATTTCCAGTTCCTCCTTTGTCTTGTCTTCAGAATCTCCCTTTCTCTCTCCCCAACTCTCTCTTTCTCTCTCTCCCTCTCTCTTTCTCCCTTCCCCTCTCTCTTTCTCTCTCTCCCTCTCTCTTTCTCCCTTCCCCTCTCTCTTTCTCTCTCTCCCTCTCTCTTTCTCTCTCTCCCTCTCTCTTTCTCCC
Organism: Rhabdophis nuchalis; assembly: GCA_039707465.1. Classification (NCBI taxonomy): domain Eukaryota; kingdom Metazoa; phylum Chordata; class Lepidosauria; order Squamata; family Natricidae; genus Rhabdophis; species Rhabdophis nuchalis. The sequence continues at coordinate 62,690,805 of CM077649.1, forward strand.
TTCCCCTCTCTCTTTCTGTCTCTCCCTCTCTCTTTCTCCCTTCCCCTCTCTCTTTCTCTCTCTCCCTCTCCCTGTCTCTCTCGTTTGAGAAATGAAAAAGTCTGACATGATTACATCTCCTAGCTCTGAGGCACTGTAGAGGAATACTGGAAAAAGTGACTTATGGGCCGTTTTTCACTTATGACCGTTGCACCATCCCCAGGGTCACGTGATCAAAACTAAAACACATGGCAACTGGCATGTCCTTATGCCGGTTGCAGGGTCACATTATCCCCTTTTATGACCTGATTGACAAAATCAGTGAGGAAGCCCTGTTCACTTAACAGCCATGCAACTTAACAACTTCAACTTTTCCCTCTTTATAAATCTATGGTGAGGCCCCCTCTGGAGTATTGTGTACAGTTCTGGTCCCCAGACCTTCAGAAGGAGATGATGGAAATGGAAACGGTGCAGAGGAGGGCAACCAGAAGGATTAGGGGGCTGGAACACCTTCCTTACCATCTGAGGCTGCAACGGCTGGGCCTCTTCACTCTAGAACGACGGCGCCTGAGAGGTGACCTGATTGAAGTCTATAAAATCATGCACGGTGTGGACAAAGTAGAAAAGGAAAAACGGTTTTCCCTATCACACAACACTAGAACTAGGGGGCCCCCCATGAAACTTTTGATAGCTAGACCTCAAACAAATAAGAGGAAGGACTTTTTCACCCAGAGGATCACTGGTCTATGGAACTCCCTGCCAGAAGAAGTGGTGACAGCTGTCAGCCTCGACACCTTTAAGAAAGGATTAGAGGAGTTCATGGAGAACAAGGGTCTCAATGGCTATCATGATGGATGCCTAAGGACACCCTCCGGGATGGAGAGAGAGGCAGGAGATCTCTCAATGCCATTTGCAGGGAATCATAAGCAGGTGAAGGCATCTGCTTGGGAAGACCCTGAAGCAAATGGGGAGCCACTGTGGGAGACAGAAGGCTTTACTGGATGGGCTGTGGCCTCTTCCAGCAAGGCTATTCTTATGTTCTTATGTTATGAAAGAAAGAAGAAAGAAAGAAAGAAAGAAAGAAGGAAGGAAGGAAGGAAGGAAGGAAGGAAGGAAGGAAGGAAGGAAAGAAAGAAAGAAAGAAAGAAAAAGAAAGAAAGAAAGAAAGAAAGAAAGAAAGAAAGAAAGAAAGAAAGAAAGAAAGAAAGAAAGAAAGGAGTTCATGGAGAACAAGGGTATCCATGGCTATCATGATGGATGCCTAAGGACACCCTCCGGGTTGGAGAGATAGGCAGGATATCTCTCAATGCCATTTGCAGGGAATCACAAGCAGGTGAAGACATCTGCTTGGGAAGACCCTGAAGCAAATGGGGAGCCACTGTGGGAGACAGAAGGCTTTACTGGATGGGCTGTGGCCTGTTCCAGCAAGGCTGTTCTTATGTTCTTATGAACTTACAGCAGTTCATTTAATGACCGTTTGAAGTTATAACAGCCCTGGAAAATGTGACATACGGCCGTGCTTCATTTATAACCTTGGAAGGATCCCCACAATCACGCGATCAAAATTCAGTGGCTTGGCCATTGGCTCATATTTACAAGGGTTGCGCTGATCCCCTTTTTGCGACTGTCCGACAAGATTCACTTAAGAACCCCGTCACTCGTTTAGCAACTGACTAGGTTCACCAAAAGTGGCAAGGAAAGTCTTAGAATGGGGCAGAGCTCGCTTCACAAATTTCTCACTTTGCAACATTAATTCTGGGCTCCGTTGCGGTCGTAAGTCAAGGAGTACTTCTACTTAGAGTTATCGTCTTGTCTGGAACAGGAAATATTCGTACTTCTTTCTCTTTTAACCTGATTTTTTTCCTCTCACTTTTTCCTCAGGTTATAGAAGATCTTTTCAAAACTGTGACAGACCAAATTCTCTCCAACTGCCCTCAAGATGCAGCCCTATTTCATAAACGCATCGCTCCTGGCCATGAGGTAAATATTTTAATACAATACAATAGCAGAGTTGGAAGGGACCTTGGAGGTCATCTAGTCCAACCCCCTGCCTAGGCAGGGAACCCTATACCATTTCAGACAAATGGCTATCCAACATCTTCTTGAAGACTTCCAGTGTTGGGGCATTCACAACTTCTGGTGGCAAGCTGTTCCACTGATTAATTGTTCTCACTGTCAGGAAATTTCTCCTCAGTTCTAAGTTGCTTCCATCCATTGCTTCCTGTCTTCTGCCCTCAGGTGCCTTGAAGAATAGTTTGACTCCCTCTTCTTTGTGGATATTGGAACACTGCTATCATGACTCCCCTAATCCTTCTTTTTATTAAACTAGGCAAGAAAAACCAAATGCCCAGGTACAGTATAGGTGGCACATTGCTCAATAGCAGTAACTGTGAAAGGGATCTTGGAGTCCTAGTGGACAACCATTGAAATAGGAGCCAGCCGTGGGTTGCAGATGCCAAAAAAGCCAACACAGTTCTAGGCTGCCTCAACAGAGGGAGAGAATCAAGATCACATGAAGGGTTAATACCACTTTATAAGGCCTTACTAAGGCCACATTTAGAATACGGCATTCAGTTTTGGTCGCCACGATATAGAAAAGATGTGGAGACTCTAGAAAGAGAGCAGAGAAGAGCAACCAAGAGGATTAAGGGACTGGAGACTAAAACATATGAAGAACGGTTGCAGGAACTGGGTATGTCTAGTTTAATAAAAAGAAGGACTAGGGGAGACATGATAGCAGCCTTCCAATATCTCGGGTTGCCACAAAGAAGAGGGAGTCAAGCTATTCTCCAAGGCACCTGAGAGTAGAACAAGAAGCAATGAGTGGAAACTAATCCAGGAGAGAAGCAACTTAGAACTGAGGAGAAATTTCCTGACGGTGAGAACAATTAATCAGTGGAACAGAAGTTGCCTCCAGAAGTTGTGAATGCCCCAACAGTGGAAGTCTTTAAGAAGATGTTGGATAGCCATTTGTCTGAAACGGTATAGAGCTTCCTGCCTAGGCAGGGAGTTGGACTAGAAGACCTCCAAGGTCCCTTCCAACTCTGCTATTGTATTGTATTCTTAACATACGATAATAGGATGATGTGGCACTTCCAACATTTAGCTGACTTGTCTTGAAATCTCTTTGCCAACCTAGGCAATACACTTCATTATATGCAACATGCTTTTATTAGCTCAAACCACATTTGAAATGGTTCAGCTGGGCTTATCTGGATGCAAAACTTGCTTTCACTTTTTGAATTTTGCTAAGTTTTTTCTCCAACTTTTCTCATGGTTTTTCCCCCCCTCAAATTTCTCAATTTCTCCTGAAACTGAAAATTGTTTGCCTTGAATTTTATCCCTTTGTGACAATCCTCTCTGTTGTCTCGGCGATTTCCCCAAAACGCTTTTGTTTCAAAACCTAAGCTATTTCTGACACTAACTGTCCGTTAATTTCCCCTTTCTCTTTCCTCTTTAGTCCAAATTAGAAAAAATGCTGAAGAACCCATTTATAACGTAAGTATGTTGTGTGGTTGTGTGTGTGTGGTGGTGGTGGTGGGGGGCGAGTGTTTTGTTATTGTTGCTTAACTTACAAGCGTCATTTGTGAGTAATTTGTGACTACAGTGACTCGGTATGTAATAGTTTGGACTCATTTTGGGGAAAAAGTGAATTGGATTTGGATAAGATTTGGATGGGAGACCACCAGAAAAACCTTAGAATCTGGATCAAAGCATTTAAGTTGAAGTTCAAAAAATTTATTGCTGAAACCCAGGGATCTCCAAAGCAGGCTGGGGAATTCTGGGAGCTGAAGTCCACAGAGTTGCCAAGTTGGAGAATCTTGCTTGAGAATCTAGATACAATAATACAATAGCAGAGTTGGAAGGGACCTTGGAGGTCTTCTAGATACAATAATACAATAGCAGAGTTGGAAGGGACCTTGGAGGTCTCCTAGTCGAACCCCCTGCCTAGGCAGGAAGCCCTATACCATTTCAGACAAATGACTATCCAACATCTTCTTGAAGACTTGCCGTGTTGGGGCATTCACAACTTCTGGAGGCAACTTCTGTTCCACTGATTAATTGTTCTCACTGTCAGGAAATTTCTCCTCAGTTCTAAATTGCTTCTCTCCTTGATTAGTTTCCAACCATTGCTTCTTGTTCTGCCCTCAGGTACTTTGGAGAATAGTTTGACTCCCTCTTCTTTGTGGCAACCCCCTTCAGATAACTGAAGTTCTTTTAAAAAAAAATAAGTTTTATTTGTACACTTTACTTTAACATACATGAGTACTTAATAAACAGTGTAATGTCTATGTCAATTTATCTATACATAGTATCAATCATAATAATAATAATACAAATATTTACTTGTATATGAGAGCATTCTTCCAACTTCTAATTTCTACCTCTGCTGTCTAACCATTTGCTAAACAAATCCAATGTTAAATAGTATTCTGTATTCTCTTTATCTTTAATGTTAGCCTATCCATTTCTGCACAATTTAATATTTTTAGTTAACTACAGTATTATTTTATTAAATTATTAAATTTATTATTTATTTTATTTTATTAAATTTATACCCCGCCCTTCTCCTTGCAAGGACCCATTAAATTGGCGTCAGAGAAGGTACAGCAAGAATTGAAGGGAGATTGGATTTAGAACATTTGTGGCAACGTAACAATTCTAAACTGATGACGTGCTTAACTCCCACCCCCAATTATGTCTGTTCTTCTCCTACGACACCAATAATTTTGTTGAGATTCGTGGTACAAATCTTTAAAATAATTGACAATCCTTTTTTTTTTTTTTTTAAGAATGTCTTATACTGAAGCCATTGAAATTTTGGAGAAAGCTGGGCAAGAATTCACTTACAAACCAGCCGTGAGTATTTTGGAGAGATTTTTGATGGGGGGTTGGTAAAACTCAGGTATTTAATAGGCTGATTTCCTGCCTGGGCAGGGGGTTGGACTAGAAGACCTCCAAGGTCCCTTCCAACTCTCTGTATTTATTGTGTGTAGCTTACGGTTTTTTTGTTTTTTTTTTACTGTCGGTCTAATTATATAACCGCATCTATTTATTTCAACACTTCGACGCAGCTGGAACAAAATAAAACAACCTTCCACATCTTACGCAGAATATGACAGAACGATTTTAAACATTCCCCGATAAGCCGAAACTCTAGAAGTAAACACCGTGAACGTAGTAACAAGTCTTAAAACCGCGAGGTCAAAACAATAACAGGGAACATCAAAGATGTTTCCTAACATTGGGGAAAGGCCTTGCCAAAACAACAAAACAATTTCAGAAATGTCAATATGGAAAAAGCCAGCCTAAATCTCCAGCTGTTTTGTAGTAAATTGGCCAAAAAGGCGAATGTTTCCTAGTTGCATTAACAAGAGGGATAGTGTTCTGACGATTCTTGTCCCGAAAACCCCCTCTTTATTTATCTCCCGTGAATTAATGGCATTCACCCGCCAAAAAGTCCAAGCAAGAGTCCTGCATGGAGTTAACGGCAGCCACAGACCTTATCGGTTACTTGAGATAATTGCAAGGCTGTGAGCTTCCAGCTGCAAATTAAGTCTCTGTAACACGAAACACAATGAGCAAAAAATCTTCAGAAATACGAACTGTTGCCTCCTACGATCACCACTCTCCTTTCCTTCTATTTATTCCCCAGCCAGGGAGTGTCCACATGTTCAGTGTCCACATGTGCCTTGCCTCCCAAGTCCACTCCTTGTCCTCCGTTGTTCTCCTCTCCTAACAGCTCTGCGCATAGGCACATCTGGAACAGGTCCCAGCTGTTCTTCCTTCTCACTCATTGCAGCCTCCAAAGGCATTTGCCTGAAATGGTATAGGGTCTCCTAACTGCAGGGGGTTAGACTGGAAGACCTCTAGGCCCCTTCCAACTCTGTCATTCTGCCTTATTTAGAGCAGTGTTTTTCGATCTTAGCAATTTTATGCCCTGTGGACTTCAACTCCCAAAATTCCTCAGTCAGCTTGCTGCCTGGGGAATTCTGGGAGTTGAAATCCCCACAGCTTTAACATTTCCAAGGTTCATAAACACTGATTTTGGAGATTTGAATGCAAGTCTGTAACCTGATCATCACAGCAATCTTGGGAAAGTACCAAACATTCACGATGCTTTCAATTAGTTTGCAAACCTAAAGCAACCTGAGATGATCGTGGTTTGCTTATCTTACCTTACAACCTGGATTCTTTCTTTTAACTCTTTCCCTAGTGGGGGCAGGATCTCCAGAGCGAACACGAGAAGCACCTGGTGCGCCACTGCGGCGATGTTCCTGTTTTCGTGTACGACTATCCCTACGACCTTAAGCCGTTCTACATGCGAGACAACGAAGATGGACCTCGTAGGACCGTGAGAACGTTATTTGTTAAATTGCTTTTTGGTCGTCGAGTCGCCCATTTCCTCTTGGCTTCTTGTTAACGCTCTTTAAACTGTTTTGAAATGAGATACATTCTCTTCTCGGATGAAATTGGTCGGTTGTGCGAGCTTTTGCGTTGAAGTTAAGGTCAAGGTTCCCCTCGCACATATCTGCTAGTCGTTCCCGACTCTAGGGGGCGGTGCTCATCTCTTTCAAAAGCTGAAGAGCCAGCACTGTCCGAAGAAGTTGGGGGCGTAGCAGGCCTGGGTCGCAGCCGGTTCCCGCGACCCAGGCCGCCAAACCGGTCCGAACCGGTAGGAACCCACCAATGATGCAAATAGATGAATAGGTCCCACTTCAGTGGGAAGGTCGTGCACCTCGATGTATAGTCCTGCTGTCCACATGACCACGGAAGTGTCTTCGGACAATGCTGTCCCCTTCGGCCAAGAAACGGAGATGAGTGCTGCCCCCTAGAGTCAGACAAGACCGGACAGGGCAAATGTTTACCTTTAACCATTCAGAAATGCCTCTGGACGCTACCTGGTGATTGTGTTACCTTCGCCCAGAGAGAGATTTCGGACAAACCTTTGACTTTGTTCCCTAAAAGGTAGCAGCGGTTGATCTACTGGTCCCAGAAGTTGGAGAACTTTTCGGTGGAAGTTTGAGAGAAGATCGTGTGGATTTTCTGCAATCTTGCTTACGGAGGTAGTGGACTTTTCTCTGCCTGGTTTGTTTTGGAAGGGGTTGGGCACCGCTTAGTTAATCAAAAATTAATGGGATGAGTGGTGCAGTGGCCTAGAGGTGGAGCTATCGCCTCACAATCAGGAGTCTTTGAGTTCGATCCTAGGTAGAGGCAAATATTTCTTTCTCTCGGCGCAATGAGAATATATCTGTTGAAACAATCTCTTGTTCTGACCGAGGCTTCCTGAGAGCCTGAAGCCAACTCCTGGTCCCGACAAAAACCCCTTTTATTAATTGAATTCTGCTCATTCACCTCCAGCAAAGTCTTTCCAGGGAGGATTTACAGTCACAGACCTTCTCTGGCTTGGAGAGCTGCCAGGCCGATATCCGCAAAACTTGGCCAGGAGTCTCGGAGAGTGACGAACCAATGAAGCGAACTAATGGTCTCCTGCAAACTCCACTCCCTGGGTGCTCCTTCTTTTATTTCCTCTGGGAGGGGCCATTCATCGTCCACCTGTGGCCTTACTCCCAAGTCAGCCCCTGCTTATTTATTTATTTATTTATTTATTTATTTCCAATTTATACCCCGCCCTTCTCCTAAGAAAGGACCCAGGGCGGCGCACAGGCAATTTAAACCAAAAACATACATATAAATACCCATATTAAAAAGCTATTAAATAATAATCCCGTGCTAAAACCCATTTATAAAATCTCTAATTAAAATTTACAATGTTAAAACTCAGTATCGGGGGTTATCCTAGGCCGGCTTGTTGGAACAGAAGCGTCTTAAGGCGCTGGCGGAACAGGCGGAGGTCCGAGATGTTACGTAGTTCGGGGGGGCAGATCGTTCCAGAGGGTAGGGCCCGCCACAGAGAAGGCTCTTCCCCTGGGTGTCGTTAACCGGCATTGTCCGGCCGACGGCACCCGGAGAAGGCCCTCTCTGTGGGAGCGGATCGGTCGAAGGGATGTATGGGGCAGGAGGTGGTCTCGTATTTAGCTAGGCCCCCTAGCCATGGAGCGCTTTAAAGATGGTCGTCAACACCTTGAAGCGCACCCGAAAGGTCACAGGAAGCCAATGCAGCTCGCGCAGGAGTGGTGTTACGTGGGATTGCCTTGTGGCTCCCATAATCACCCGTGCGGCTGCATACTGAACTAACTGCAACCTTCGAGTGCACCTCAAGGGGAGCCCCGTGTAGAGAGCGTTGCAGTAGTCCAGCCGGGACGTCACGAGTGCTTGAGTGACTGTGCGAAGGGCAGCCCAGTCCAGTAAGGGGCGTTCTTTAGCTGCTCCCTTCGTCTGGCCACTCTGCGCATGCGCACACTGGGAACAGGCTCCAGCCGTTCCTCTGCCGGTACGGTGGCTCATTTGGCTCGCCCGCCCGCCCCCGTTTCTTACTGGTTTTTGAAGCAAACGGGCCAATTGCCCACACATGCACAGCGTGCGGCACCTGCACAACTTCCGCCAAGCAACGGGATCCGGAAACCTACCCCTGTCTAGTTGCTGACCGTTTCCCAGTCGAAACCGTGAGGTCGCGCGTCCATCCATATGTTACGAAATTAAAAGCAGTTGTCATCGTGACGTCTGACTTGTTAATTGCTGGGGTGGTTTTTCAGCTTTTCTGTCCAAGTGTGGCTCTCACTCACCTCGATGACTTCTGCAAAAGCGATCCACGCCCAGCATCGAATGGATTCCACCGGATTCCAGAAAGCACTTAGGGATTTCCCCTTAGCAGTTTTGGCAGGCGGCTCCGTCTCGTAATGATGAGATTCTGCCCTTCTGAGAAACCAGAGGGAAGGTGTGGTTGCTTCTCACACACCCTCCTCCTTTCTCCTTTGATGATTCTCTCTTAATAGTTTTGCTAGCAGTTCTTGCCTTCTCCTCTAGCAGTTCATGTCCGACCTATCGCGACCCCATGGACCAGGTTCCTCCAGGCCTTCCTTTCCTCTACCATCCCATGGAGTCCATTGAAGCTCACGCCGGCTGCTTCGGTGACTCCATCCAGCCACCTCCTTCTCTGCCGTCCCCTTCTTCTTCTTCTCTTGCCCTCTATCGTTCCCAGCATGAGGCTCTTCTCCAGGGAGTCCTTCTTCCTTCTCCTCAGGTGGCCAAAGTCTTTGAGTTTCCTCTTCAGGATCTGGCCTTCTAAAGAGCAGCCAGGGTGGATCTCCTCTAGGACTGACCAGTTGGATGGCCTTGCAGTCCAAGGGCCTCAATGCAGGAGCCTTCTCCAGCCCCAGAGTTCAAAGGCCTCCATTCTTTGGCGCTCAACCTTCCTGATGGTCCAACCTTCACAGCCATCCATTGCAAGTGGGAAAACCATCGCCTTGACTAGACACACTTTTGATTGGAAGGGGATGTCTCTGCTTTTTAGGATGCTGTCTAGATTTGCCATCACTTTCCTCCCTAGGAGCAAGTGCCTTCTAATTTCTTGGCTGCCGTCCCCCATCTATTGTAATCTTGGAGCCCAGGAAAATAAAATCTGTCCCTACCTCAGTAGTGAACATTTTTAAGATGCTTCAAAACATCCAACATTGATATTGATTTAATTATAATATTTATGTGCCACCTCTTTGTCAGCTTTAGGCAGCGTGCGGATCTGATATTTTTGCAAACTTCCCCAGAATTCATTCCTCTGGCTGAGAAAATATTATTGTGTTTTTTTTCCCACAGGTTGATGCTTGAAGACACCTATCAATGGTAAGATATATTTCCTAGATATCATTTATCTGCTTCATCAGCTTTGGAAATCTTCTGAGGAAAAGCAAAAAAATTCTCGATTCTAACAGAAGCCAACATTTATGTTAGCGATGGCTCATTATAATAAATATGATAAAAGGCAGATGGGACACAGGAAAGTCCTGTTTTTAAAAAATTAACCAAGGGACACACACTGTCCTTGACTTACGACCATAATTAGACCCTAGTTAGTCATACCAGACATTAAGTGGATCACCACGTGGCTGATTTTGCAACCTTCTTTGCAGCAGTTGTTAAATGAATGTAGCCATTACAAAGCAAATGGCACAGTCGTTAAGTAAATCCTCAGACCCTCACTCGCTCATAATATCCTTCCTTCCTTCCCTTCGTTCCTTCCTTCCTTTTCCTCCTTTTACCTTCCCTCTTCATTCGCCTTTCTTCGTCCTTCCTTGCTCTCTTCTCATCTTCCCTTCTTTTTCTTTCTCTTTCCTCTATCCCTTTCTCATTGCCTGTCACTTCTGGCATGCTCAAATGCAAAAGGGGAAGCATTCCTCCATCGTTTTGACATTTTAGTCGTCTCGTTTTTATTCCGTATTCTCCCGCTTAATTTGAATTTTTTTTCTGAATATATAGACCGTATCATTATTGGCCTCTCAAAATTAATCAAATGTAGCATATCCTTTCCATCTGTTATTCTATTTCACTATGAATAACATATATCCAATTTTGTATAGTAAACATTTCATTTAATTCGTTGTCCACAAGTAATAATGTTAATCTATATCCCTCACGTTGTATTGAATATATACCATGGTTTTTTTCTTAATTTGTTTTGCTAGACCTCTGCAAGTGAAAACGGAGGTGTGTGCCCCCACCCCCAGCCCCATTTTCGGCTGCGGCAGCCTCCTGCAGCCCTCTGCCAGCAAAATGGAGCTGGAGGGGTTGGGTGTGGCCTCCGGTGTCCCGTTTTCAGCTGTGATGGCCTCCTGCAGCCCACTGCCAGCAAAAATAGAGCTCAGAGGGGCTGGGTGTGGCTTTCGGTGCCCGTTTTCAGCTGTGACGGCCTCCTGCAGCCCTCACCCAGCAAAAACGGAGCTCAGGGGCTGGGTGTGGCCTTCACTATCCTGTTTTCAGCTGTGACGGCGTCCTGCAGCCCTCACCCAGCAAAAACGGAGCTCAGAGGGGTTGGGTGTGGCCTCCGGTGTCCCGTTTTCAGCTGTGACAGCCTGCTGCAGCCCTCACCCAGCAAAAACGGAGTTCAGAGGGGCTGGGTGTGGCCTTCGGTGTCCCGTTTTTGGCTGTGACGGCCTCCAGCAGCCCTCTTCCAGCAAAAGCAGAGCTCAGAGGGGTTTGGTGTGGCCTCCGGTGTCCCGTTTTCAGCTGTGACGGCCTCCTGCAGCCCTCACCAGCAAAAATAGAACTCAGAGGGGCTGCGTGTGGCTTTCGGTGTCCCGTTTTCAGCTGTGACAGCCTCCTGCAGCCCTCACCCAGCAAAAACGGAGCTCAGAGGGACTGGGTGTGGCCTTTGGTGTCCCGTTTTCAGCTGTGATGGCCTCCAGCAGCCCTCACCCAGCAAAAACGGAGCTCAGAGGGGCTGGGTGTGGCCTCCGGTGTCCCGTTTTCAGCTGTGACGGCCTCCTGCAGCCCTCAGCAGCAAAAACGAAGCTCAGAGGGGCTGGGTGTGGCCTTCGGTGTCCCGTTTTCGGCTGTGATGGCCTCCTGCAGCCCTCTGCCAGCAAAAATGGAGCTCAGAGGAACTGAGTGTGGCCTCCGGCGTCCCGTTTTCGGCTGTAACGGCCTCCTGCAGCCCTCACCCAGCAAAAACGGAGCTCAGAGGGGCTGGGTGTGGCCTTCGGTGTCCCGTTTCCGGCTGTGACAGCCCCCTGCAGCCCTCACCCAGCAAAAACGGAGCTCAGAGGAGCTGTGCGCGACCCTCCCTAGCTCCGTTTTTGCTGGCAGAGGCACCATGGGCCAGATCTAAGCACCCCCATGCCCCTGATCTGGTCTTGAGTTTGACACCCATGCCTTAGCACATTGCAAGTAGTCCTCGACTTACGACAGGTCGTTTAGCGACCGTTCAAAGTGACAACCACACTGAAAAAAAGTGGCTTACTAAACATTTTTCACACTTAACAATCCTTGCAGCCTCCCCCATGGTCAGCAAAGCTGGCTGTTCTGTCTGGGAGCTGAAGTCCTTCAGACTTAAAGTTGCAAAGGTTGGAGACCCCTGCTTTACAGGACATTATTTAGTGTGGGATTTTCCTTTTTAAATCTTATTTTCTCTCTCTCTCTTCGTTGGTTTTATAAATAGAACACCATTATATAGTCATACCTTATATAAAAGGATGTTAAAATAACTAGCAAGATGAGGGTTGAGATATAAGCATTGTAATAACCGAGATGAAAAATAAGTGATAGCATTGGAAGAACGTTATAGAAACCTGTGATAAACTGACACGTTCTTAAAACCAAATAAAGATATTTTTGCATTTGTCAACAGTTCCCCTTTCTTTTCCTCTATCCTTCGTTTCTCTCTCCCTCCCCCAGCTCTGCTCCGTGACATCATTTCCTTCTTTCTTTCCAAATTTACAAATATCTGCAAAGGCAAAAAACAACAACCCCACACTCAAGTCCTCCGAGATAACTCCTCGGCCTGTGATTCTTAAATTTTTCGAGAAGCAGAGAATCTCTCAAAGGAGCAAAACTCCACATAAACAATTGTAGGATTAGACCAGGGGTCTGCAAAGTTGGCTCTTTTAAGACTGGTGGACTTCAACTCCCAGAATTCCCCAGCCAGCTTGGCTGGCTGGGGAATTCTGGGAGTTGAAGTCCACCAATCTTAAAAGAGCCAACTTTGCAGACCCCTGGGTTAGACAAAACCACATGACGCCATTGTAAAACTGGCTGTAGTTTTTCCAATAATTTATCTATTTATTTCCCCCCTTTTTGCAAAGAGACCCCATTGGGGTTGGGGGTTAGGGTGGCTAGACTAGAAACCAGGCGACGGTGAGTTCCAGTCACACTTTCAAGTGGAAATCTAGTTGGGGGTCTTTGGGCCGCTCACCAGGAGATGGTGAGTTCTAATTCCGCCTTAGCCATGAAAGTTGACTGGGTGACTTTGGGCCAATCACCAGGAGACAGTGAGTTCTAGTCCTGCCTCAGGCATGAAAGCTGGCTGGGTGACTTTAGGCCAATCGCCAGGAGATGGTGAGTTCTAGTCCTGCCTCAGGCATGAAAGCTGGCTGGGTGACTTTAGGCCAATCGCCAGGAGATGGTGAGTTCTAGTCCTGCCTCAGGCATGAAAGCCGCCTGGGTGACTTTAGGCCAGTCGCCAGGAGACGGTGAGTTCTAATTCCGCCTTAGCCATGAAAGTTGACTGGGTGACTTTGGGCCAATCACCAAGAGACAGTGAGTTCTAGTCCCGCCTTTGGGCCAATCACCAGGAGACAGTGAGTTCTAGTCCCGCCTCAGTCTCAGACTTTTGGTCGTCTCTCTCAACCCAAGCCATCTCACAGGGTTGTTGTCGTGGGAAAAATAAGAGGAAGGAATATTAACATAACAACACAAAACAACAAAAGGCAGGATAAAAGTCTAATAAACATATACATTTAAAAAATCATATTGAGAAATTGGAAACGTGGCATTCCAGATGTCAAGATGTTGGAAATGCGTTTATCTACGTGTTTTGCCAAAGTTAATAATTTTTACAATTAAAAATATACAGCAATATGTGTGTTTGTGGTGGAGGTTTTGTGATAGAAACAATATTTTCAGTATTTCTTAACCGCCTCAAGATAGGTGGACTTCAACTCCCAGAATTCCCCAACCAGCCTTGCAAGGCCGGCTGGGGAATTCTGGGAGTTGAAGTCCACCTATTTTGAAGTTGCCAACACTGTATTAGAAGAATATATTCATTAGGGACTATTGATAAACATAAAATATAAGATATTGCAGATTATTATTTTCCTGATTCGGTGTTTTCAGCTTGTCTCCCTTCCGTTTTTCTTAGGGTGTTTTTCCTTTTTAATTTCAAACTTTGTTCACTTTATTATTTATTTATTTTTTTTAAAAAGAATGTTTTAAAAGCTTTATAGTAAACAGGAAGCTCAGCTTGCAGATAATAAGCGATTCAAGCTGATTGGGAAATATATCCAAGGTGAACTGGGTCCCGTTTCCTTCATCTTGCAGGTACCTCGAGCTGCGCCAGTTCGGATCGACCCCCCATGGGGGCTTCGGCATGGGGTTCGAGCGATACCTGCAGTGCATCCTGGGAGTTCAGAACATTAAGGACGTCATCCCGTTCCCACGGTTTTCTCATTCGTGCGTTTTATAGCTCTTCGCCCCGACTTCTGTTTTGCTGCTCTTGGAAATTCGCGGCGGGTCTAAATGGCCCCGTGCAACAGAGAGAGAAAACAACAGACTTCCTTTTTTTCCCCCTCTCTCTCTTTTTTGTATTTTTCCTTTTCCAACTAAAGAGAAGTTAAAACACAGGTTTGAAGTTTGCCCCGGCTGCAGAAGTATTTATTGGTATATATATCTGAGGACCCAGATTGTTGGGGGAAAGAGACTGATTCTGTAAACAGCCCCATGAAGCGGTATATAAGTCTGTTATTGCTATCTTCCTTCCTTCCTTCCTTCCTTTCCTTCCTTCCTTTCTTTCCTTTGTTCCATCCATCCTTCCTTTTCTTCCTTCCTTCCCTTCCTTCCTTCCTACCTTTCCTTCCATCCATCCTTCCTTTCCTTTCATCCATCCTTCCTTCCTTTCCTTCCTTCCTTCCTCCCATCCATCCATCCATCCATCCACCCTTCCTTTTCTTCCTTCCTTCCTTCCTTTCCTTCCTTCCTTCCTTCCATCTCTTCCTTCCCTTCCTTCCTTTTCTTCCTTCCTTCCTTCCTACCTTTCCTTCCTTCCATCCATCCTTCCTTTTCTTCCATCCATCCTTCCTTCCTTTCCTTCCTTTCCTTCCATCCATCCATCCATCCTTCCTTCCTTTTCTTTTCTTCCTTCCTTCCATCCATCCTTCCTTTTCTTCCTTCCTTCCTTCCCTTCCTTCCTTCCTACCTTTCCTTCCGTCCATCCATCCATCCTTCCTTCCTTTCCTTCCTTCCTTCCTTTCCTTCCATCCATCCATCCATCCTTCTTTCCTTCCTTCCATCCATCCATCCTTCCTTTTCTTCCTTCCTTCCTTCCCTTCCTTCCTTTCCTTCCTTCCATCCATCTTTCTCTTCCTTCCATCCTTCCTTTTCTTCCTTCCTTCCATCCTTCCTTCCTTCCTTCCATCCATCCTTCCTTTCCTTCCTTCCATCCATCCTTCCTTCCTTCCTTCCTTCCTTTCCTTCCATCTATCCTTCGTTCCTTCCATCCATCCTTCCTTCCTTCCTTTCCTTCCATCTTTCCTTCCTTCCATCCATCCATCCTTCCTTCTTTCCTTCCTTCCTTCCTTCTTTCCATCCATCCTTCCCTTCCTTCCCTCCCTCCCTCCCTTCCATATAAGTCTAACTTATATGCAAGATTTACAGATTTGCAGATTTACTCTGCCCACTGCCAGCAGTTCGATCCTGACCAGCTCAAGGTTGATTCAGCCTTCCGTCCTTCCGAGGTGGGTCAAATGAGGACCCAGATTGTTGGGGGCTGACTCTGTAAAGCGCTTAGAGAGGGCTGTAAAAGCCCTGTGAAGCGGTATATAAGTGCTATTGCTATTGCAATATTCTATTATTTTTTTTTAATCAGTTTTTTAAAAATGGCAAGGTCTTGGGTGAAGTCCAGGTACACAGATCGTCCTCGAATTACGACTATTCCTTTAGTGACCGCTCAAAGCTACAGTGGCTGCAGCTTACGACCGCTCCTCACACTTACGACCATAACAGCATCCCCACAATCATGCAATCAGAATTCAGGAGCTTGGCAAACGGCCTGTATTTTCGACCATTAAAAGTATCCCAGGGTCTCGCTGGATTTGCTTAACGACCATGCCATTCACTTAACGACAGCAATGATTCCTTGAACAGCCGTGGTGAAAAGGATCGTAAAATCAGGTGTGACTCGCTTAACAACCACTCTGCTTAGTGACAGAAATTCTAGTCCTCATTGTTGCAATGCAATACAATAGCAGAGTTGGAAGGGACCTTGGAGGTCATCTAGTCCAAACCCCCTGCCTGGGCAGGAAACCCTATACGGTTTCAGACAAATGGCTATCCAACATCCTCTTAAAGACTTCCAGTCCTCTTCTCTTCTCTTCTCTTCTCTTCTCTATTCTTTATTCTCTTCCCTTCTTCTCTTCTCTTCTCTCTTCCTTTTCCTTCTTTCTTCTCTTCCCTCTTCTCTTCTCTCCTCTCTTCTCTATTCTCCCCTCTTCTCTTTCCTTCTCCCTTCTCTTATCTTCTCTATTCTCATCTTCTCTCAACACAATACAATAGCAGAGTTGGAAGGGACCTTGGAGGTCATCTAGTCCAACCCCCTGCCTAGGCAGGAAGCCCTATACCATTTCAGACAAAATTTGCAAATTGAGGACTACCTCCATTGAATGCAGTCAAAGCTTTTCCAAGGTTTTCATCTGCCAGCTAATATATATATATATCATTTAAGCATGGCTCAGAATCGGGAAAAGCAAGGATTTTATAATTTAAGTTCCACCTGAATAAAGGGAAGGATTAAAAGCAGCTACACAATTGTTCAGTGCTTTGAAAATGGTAAAATTAAAACGCATCTGAGCTTTGGGCTTATCAAGATTAAGAAGATAAAAATCTCCTTCAAGTTCTTTGTGACTTCTGGAGGAAAAAAACACGACGTAGCTTTTTTTTAGCCACAAAGCTGATTTCCCATCACTTTGTTCCAATTATACGATGCTTGCTTTTGGTTTTTCGACTTTCCACTTGTGAACTTTGGGATTCCCCTAATTAGCATTTCAAATTATATTCTGATTTGGTGAACTTGAAAAGAAGAAGAAAAACAAAACGCTAGAAACTGATATACCCTGAGTTCTAATCCCGCTGTAGGCATGAAAGCCAATTGGGTGACTTTGGGCCAGTCACCAGGAGTTTTGTGAGTTCTAGTCTCACCTTAGGCCTGAAAGACGGCTAGATGACTTTGGGCTCATCACCAGGAGACGGTGAGTTCTAGTCTTGCCTTAGACATAAAATCCAGCTGGGTGACTTTGGGCCCATCACCAGGAGGCTGTGAGTTCTAGGCCTGAAAGCTGGCTTGATGACTTTGGGCCAGTCACCAGGAGTTTGTGAGATCTAGTCCCATTTTAGGCATGGAAGCCAGCTGGATGACTTTGGGCCCATCACCAGGAGACTGAATTCTAGTCCTGCCTTAGACATAAACTCCAGCTCAGTGACTTTGGGCCCATCCACAGGAGACGGTGAGTTCTAGTCCTGCCTTAGACATAAAATCCAGCTCGGTGACTTTGGGCCCATCACCAGGAGACGGTGAGTTCTAGTCCTGTCTTAGACATAAAATCCAGCTCGGTGACTTTGGGCCCATCACCAGGAGACGGTGAGTTCTAGTCCTGCCTTAGACGTAAAATCCATCTCAGTGACTTTGGGCCCATCACCAGGAGACGGTGAGTTCTAGTCCTGCCTTAGACATAAAATCCATCTCAGTGACTTTGGGCCCATCACCAGGAGACGGTGAGTTCTAGTCCTGCCTTAGACGTAAAATCCAGCTCAGTGACTTTGGGCCCATCACCAGGAGACGGTGAGTTCTAGTCCCATCTTCTCCTGTAAGAAGACTCGCAGGAGTCTTCTCCAGCACCAGAGTTCAAAGGCCTCCATTCTTTGGCGCTCAGCCTTTCTTTCGGTCCAACTTTCGCAGCCACCCATTGCAACTGGGAAAACCATCGCCTTGACTAGGCGCCCTTTTGATTGGCAGGGGGATGTCTCTGCTTTTTAGGATGCTGTCTACATTTGCTAAAGCTTTCCTCTCCAGGAACAGGCGTCTTCTGATTTCTTGGCTGCAGTCCCCCATCTGCGTTGATCTTGGAGCCCAGGAGAATAAAACCGGCCAGTGCCTCCGTTTCTTCCCCATCGATTTACCAGGAATTGAGAGGGCCGGATGCCATGATCTCATGTTGAGTTTCAAGCCAACTTTTGCCCTCTCCTTCAACCCACAGCAAGAGGCATGAAAAGCTTTAAAGGTGTCCAAAGTCACCCAAACAAACTATCAGAACTTTTCCAACTGCCAAGAGCTTGCTAAGCAACTGGTCACAAGTCAAGGACTACCTGTGTGTCAATAATGGTAAGAGAAGGAGGTCAATAAATGGATAATGGCACCGAGAACAGCCTATATTTTTTTTTCTGCTTGCAGTTTGCGCCAACAGATGGCAGCACTGAGCTCTCTTGCGCTGATCTTGAAAAACCTATAAAGCAGGGGTCTCCAACCTTTGCAACTTTAAGTCTGAAGGACTTCAGCTCCCAGACATCTCCAGCCAGCAAACTCCTTCTCCTTCTCGCCTTCCTTCCCTTCCTCCTTCTCTCCTCCCTCCCTTCTCCCCTCCCTCCCTCCCTTCCTTTCAATATCTCAGGGGTTGCCCCAAAGAAGAGGGAGTCAAACTATTCTCCAAAGCACCTGAGGGCAGGACAAGAAGCAATGGGTGGAAACTAATCAAGAAGAGATCCTTCCTTCTCGCCTTCCTTCCTTCCTTCCCTCCCTCCTCTCCTCCCTCCCTTCCTTTCAATATCTCAGGGGTTGCCACAAAGAAGAGGGAGCCAAACTATTCTCCAAAGCACCTGAAGAGCAGGACAAGAAGCAATGGGTGGAAACTAATCAAGGAGAGAAGCAACTTAGAACTGAGGAGAAATTTCCTGACAGAACAATTAGTCAGTGGAACAGCTTGCCTCCAGAAGTTGTGAATCCTCCAACACTGGAAGTCTTTAAGATGTTGGCTAGCCATTTGTCTGAAATGGTATAGGGTTTCCTGCCTAAGCAGGGGGTTGGACTAGAAGACCTTCAAGGTCCCTTCCAACTCTGTTATTCTATTCTAATTCTATTCATATTCTATCCTATCCTATCCCTTGTTCTATTTTATCCTATCCCGTTCTATCGTATCCTTTATTCTATTTTATCATATCCCGTTCTATCCTATCCTATCCCTTATTCTATCTAATCCTATTCCCTATTATATCGTATCCGGCTTATTCTATTTTATCCTATCTCCTATCCTATCCTTTTCTTTCTTATCCCTTATTCTATTTTATCCTATCCCCTATTCTATTCTATCTTATCCTATCCTATCCCTTATTCTATTTTATCCTATCCCCTATCCCAGGGGTCTGCAAAGTTGGCTCTTTTAAGACTGGTGGACTTCAACTCCCAGAATTCCCCAGCCAGCCAGCCAGGCTGGCTGGGGAATGCTGGGAGTTGAAGTCCACCAGTCTTAAAAGAGCCAACTTTGCAGACCCCTGCCCTATCCTATCCTTTCCTATCCCTTATTCTATTTTATCCTATCCCCTATTCTATTCTATCTTATCCTATCCTTTCTAGCATATGGTGATGTGGTCTAGAAGAGAGAGTTGGCATTTTTTATTTTTTTTATTTTGAAAAGCTGGAGGAAGCCCAAATCTTAAACGCTTCCCTCCGCCCAATAATATAGAGCTTCTTTATAAGGGCTTTAAAATTAATGGGATGCTTCTGTGAATCGTTGTTTGCAACGGCAATAAAGTGAAATAGACATGGTGTAAATCAGAAGCAGGCCGTTACCGCTGAATTACACCTCCCTAGCATACCCTTCCTCTTGGATGTAGGGGAGGAGGCTCCTGGAAATTTTAGCTCACCAAAAGTGTTTCGCAGAATAACGGAGTTGGAAAGGAGTCGGGGACCTTGAAGGTCTTCTAGCCCAGGGGTGGGCAAACTTTGCAACTTTAAGTCTGAAGGACTTCAGCTCCCAGACTTCTCCAGCCAGCTTTTTAAAGCAGGGGTCTCCAACCTTTGCAACTTTAAGTCTGAAGGACTTCAGCTCCCAGACTTATCCAGCCAGCTTTTTAAAGCAGGGGTCTCCAACCTTTGCAACTTTAAGTCTGAAGGACTTCAGCTCCCAGACTTCTCCAGCCAGCTTTTTAAAGCAGGGGTCTCCGACCTTTGCAACTTTAAGTCTGAAGGACTTCAGCTCCCAGACTTCTCCAGCCAGCTTTTTAAAGCAGGGGTCTCCAACCTTTGCAACTTTAAGTCTGAAGGACTTCAGCTCCCAGACTTCTCCAGCCAGCTTTTTAAAGCAGGGGTCTCCAACCTTTGCAACTTTAAGTCTGAAGGACTTCAGCTCCCAGACTTCTCCAGCCAGCTTTACAATTCTTATATCTCAACCCTCATCTTGCTAGTTATTTTAACATCCTTTTATATAAGGTATGACTATATAATGGCGTTCTATTTATAAAACCAACGAAGAGAGAGAGAGAGAGAGAGAAAAAATAAGATTTAAAAAGGAAAAGTCCACACTAAATAATGTCCTGTAAAGCAGGGGTCTCCAACCTTTGCAACTTTAAGTCTGAAGGACTTCAGCTCCCAGAATTCTCCAGCCAGCCTGGGAGCTGAAGTCCTTGAGACTTAAAGTTGCAAAGGTTGGAGACCCCTGCTTTAAAAAGCTGGCTGGAGAAGTCTGGGAGCTGAAGTCCTTGAGACTTAAAGTTGCAAAGGTTGGAGACCCCTGCTTTAAAAAGCTGGCTGGAGAAGTCTGCGAGCTGAAGTCCTTCAGACTTAAAGTTGCAAAGGTCGGAGACCCCTGCTTTAAAAAGCTGGCTGGAGAAGTCTGGGAGCTGAAGTCCTTGAGACTTAAAGTTGCAAAGGTTGGAGACCCCTGCTTTAAAAAGCTGGCTGGAGAAGTCTGGGAGCTGAAGTCCTTCAGACTTAAAGTTGCAAAGGTTGGAGACCCCTGCTTTAAAAAGCTGGCTGGAGAAGTCTGCGAGCTGAAGTCCTTCAGACTTAAAGTTGCAAAGGTTGGAGACCCCTGCTTTAAAAAGCTGGCTGGAGAAGTCTGGGAGCTGAAGTCCTTGAGACTTAAAGTTGCAAAGGTTGGAGACCCCTGCTTTAAAAAGCTGGCTGGAGAAGTCTGGGAGCTGAAGTCCTTCAGACTTAAAGTTGCAAAGTTTGGAGACCCCTGCTTTAAAAAGCTGGCTGGAGAAATCTGGGAGCTGAAGTTCTTCAGACTTAAAGTTGCAAAGGTTGGAGACCCCTGCTTTAAAAAGCTGGCTGGAGAAGTCTGGGAGCTGAAGTCCTTCAGACTGAAAGTTGCAAAGTTTGCCCACCCCTGGGCTAGCCCAACCCTTATACCATTTCAGACAAAGGTTTGTCCAATTGGAGGCAAGCCACTCCAATGATTAACTATCCCCACAAGAGGTGAGTTGCTGCCAATCGGCTGAACCGGTAGTAGCGGCAGAGGGAGGCTCCGCCCACCCGCGTGGACCCTTCTGCGCATGCGCAGAAACGTTATGGGGATGCAGCCGAACCGGTATTGGAAAAATTAGCAACCTACCTCTGGGGCCCATTATCAATAATGACAGCACTTCAAGGGACCTTGGAGGTCATCTAGTCCAACGCCCTGTTCAAGCAGGAGACCCTATACCATTTCTGTCCAGTCTCTTCTTGAAAACCTCCAGGGATGAAGCACCCACAACGTTTGAAGGCAAGCTGTCCCACTGGTTGATTGTTTTCACTGTCAGGAAATTTTTCCTTACTTCTGGGCCTGGCTAGTCTAGGGAAGAGAAGGACCAGGGGAGACAGGAGAGCATCTTCCAATATTTGAGGGGCTGCCCTAGACAGGAGTGGGTGTCATGCTATTTTCCAAAGCCCCCAAAGGCCAAACAAGGAATCATGGATGGAAACTGACCAAGGAGAGATTCAACCTGGAAATAAGGAGAATTTTTTCTGACAGGGAGAACCATCAACCAGTGGAACAGAAGTTGCCTTCAGAAGTTGTGGGAGCTTCATCCCTGGAGCTTTTCAAGAAGAGACTGGACTGCCATCTGTCAGAAATGGTGCAGGGTCCCCTGCTTGGACAGGGGGTTGGACTAAATGACCTACAAGGTCCCTTCCAACTCTTGTTAATCTGTTCGTCACCTCTGGTCCTTCTTTTCATTAGGCTAAAAGGTAACAGTTCCCCTCACACATATGAAGAGGGGCGGACTTGGGAGGAAGGCTGGAGGTGGACAATGAGCGGCCCAGAGGAAATAAAAGAGGAGCGAAGGGGGAGTGGAGTTTGCAGGAGACCATTCGTTCGCTTCATTGGTTCGTGACTCTCCGAGGCTCCTTGCCGAGAGTTTTGCCGATCTCGGCCTGGCAGCTCTCCAAGCCAGAGAAGGTCTGTGACCGTAAATCCTCCCTGGAAAGACTTTGCTGGATGCGAAGGAGTGGGATTCAAATTAATTAAAAGGTGTTTGTTTTTTTCAGGAGTTTTCTTCCGGCTCTTGGGAAGAACTTGTAATATTTGGGAAAGAAGGAACTGTGGGAAAGGTTCTCTGCCCAACATCAATTCTCTCCCCGCCTCGCACCGATACCCAAAGAGCGACATCAACTCCCGTGATGTCATGGTGGGTGGGGGTGCCTGACTCAGATGGATGACACAACACCACCACCGGTGAGCAGGATCAGGGCTTATTTTTCTCAGGTGCACGAAGGAATTCGTTGCTTCACCGTCTCGGCTTCCTGATTCACGCCAGGCAATCATATTATGCTGATTTTGCAATCGGAAGAAATTTTGGCAAGCCGAGAGGAATCCTATTTCACACCAGAGTGTGGAAGGAGGGAAAACCTTCCTGGCTTTTGTGTGTGTTTGTGTGTGTGTGTAACCTGGCAATGCCTCTAAACATTGGTGCAACCTTGCTCCCCTCCTTCCTTCCTGATGAACGTAAAATAAGATTGCTGCCATTTCCAAGGCGTGTGTCTTTCTGCCTTGGTTGCAAGAAAAGAGGTTAGGGCGTGTGCAATGTGCGAACGAGACCGGGATTCGTGCAAAAGGGGGTTTGCAAGCCTGATGCTTCGCATTTTCCCACCAGAGCGTAAGAGGGAACGGGTGCAACCGAAGAGGGCTAGAATCTTGAGCTCTTCACTTCTGATCCAACATCTTTAGCAGCTGTTCCAGACCACGCTTGGTCGCCACGATGTAGAAAGGATGTGGAGACTCTAGAAAGAGTGCAGAGAAGAGCAACAAAGAGGATGAGGGGACTGGAGGCTCAAACATATGAAGAACGGTTGCAGGAACTGGATATGTCTCTAGTTTAATGAAAAGAAGGACCAGGGGAGACATGATAGCGTGGGTGCTCCAAGATTGGAGACTTTTAAGAAGAGATTAAGGACTAGGGGAGTGACGTGATAGCAGCCTTCCAATATCTCAGGGGTTGCCACAAAGAAGAGGGAGTCAAACTATTCTCCAAGGCACCTGAGGGCAGAACAAGAAGCAATGGGTGGAAACTAATCAAGGAGAGAAGCAACTTAGAACTGAGGAGAAATTTCCTGACAGTGAGAACGATTAATCAGTGGAACAGAAGTTGCCTCCAGAAGTTGTGAATGCCCCAACACTGAAAGTCTTTAAGAGGATGTTGGAAAGCCATTTGTCTGAAAGGGTATAGGGCTTCCTGCCTAGGCAGGGGGTTGGACTAGAAGACCTCCAAGGTCCCTTCCAACTCTGCTATTGTATTATTATTGTAAGAGGCAAAGACTCGCACAAAATCCTCCAAAGGCATTTGTCTTGTCCGTCTGTCTGTCCATCCATCTATCGTCTTAGTGGACGATCCCTTAACCATGAGCCAGCCCTGTGTGGCGGCAGCAAAAGAAACCCGAATACAATCCTGGGTTGTATACACATAGAATCAAAATCACATGAAGTATTAGCACAGCTCTATAAAGCCTTTAGTAAGGGCATCCCTGGAATACTGCGTCCAGTTTCGGCCACCACATTACAATAAAGATGTTGAGACTTTGGAAAAAGTTGAAAGAACAACTAAGATAGAATACATTAGACTAGACCACTGGTAGTCAACCTCAGGGGTCTTCAACCTTTGCAACTTTAAGTCTGGTTGGAGATGTCTGGGAGCTGAAGTCCTTCAGACTTAAAGTTCCAAAGGTTGGAGACCCCTGGTCAACCTGGTCCCTACCACCCACTAGTGGGCGTTCCAGCTTTCATGGTGGGCGGTAGGGGTTTTGTCCGATACTGAAGCACTTTCCTTTTTTTTAAATTTAATTGACTTCCCTACTTTATAAATCACCCTTACTCTGGAACCGGTGGGCGGTTAGAACATTTTACTACTAACAGAGATATGAAAGTGGGTGGTAGATATAAAAAGATTGACTACCCCTGGACTAGAATAACAAGAGTTGGAAGGGTCCTTGGAGGTATTCTAGGTATTCTTCCCTGAAGCCTGATAGGCCAAAAACGGAGCTTGGGTGCTGAGGAAGGAAGGAAGGAAGGAAGGAAGGAAGGAAGGAAGGAAGGAAGGAAGGAAGGAAGGAAGGAAGGAAGGAAGGAAGGAAGGGGAGGGATGGAGGGAAAAAGGAGAGCAAGGAAGTACTACAAACCTGGCTCTAGATTCAGTTTCAGAGGATAATCCAGGGCTGAAAGCGACCGGGAGGTCATCTAGTCCAACCCTGCTCCAGCAGAACATTGTTAAAGTGAGTTTCTGTCTTTTGACCTCCCAGTGACAGGATTACATAGACACACCCACCCAGTGACATGACCCCTGCCAAGCCACACCCACAGAACCGCTAGTAAGAATTTTTAGATTTCGCCACTGATCTAGATCATCACTTTGTTATTGTTGTTAGTTGCGAAGTCGTGTCCGAGCCATCGCGACCCCATGGACAACGTTCCTCCAGGCCTTCCTGTCCTCTCCCATCCTCTGGAGTCCATTGAAGCTCACGCCGACTGCTTTGGTGACTCCATCCAGCCACCTCCTTCTCTGCCGTCCCCTTCTTCTTCTTCTTTTGCCCTCCATCGTTCCCAGCATGAGGCTCTTCTCCAGGGAGTCCTTCTTCCTTCTCCTTAGGTGGCCAAAGTCTTTGAGTTTCCTCTTCAGGATCTGGCCTTCTAAAGAGCAGTCAGGGTTGACCTCCTCTAGGACTGACCGGTTGGATGGCCTTGCAGTCCAAGGGACTCAATGCAGGAGTCTTCTTCGCCAGCCCCAGAGTTCAAAGGCCTCCATTCTTTGGCCCTCAGCCTTCCTTACAGTCCAACTTCCCCAGCCATCCATTTGCAACTGAGAAAACCAAAACCTGGGGTCACCACTAGAGGGCAGCAAAAGGTAAGTAGCTTCTGTAGTTCTTTGCTGCCCTCTAGTAGCCATGTAGAGCTTTGCGGGCTCTGTGGACGAATGGATTGTTTAGCCAGCAGCTTTTTCGGAGGAAGCTGGCCTGTGGGATAATTCCATCACTTTTATGACCTGGAAGTATGAGGCACAAAGAAGGAAACAAGAGGTTCAGAAAAATAGGTGTCACCTGAAAGAACCGTGGCCGTGGCTGCCAAGTTTCTTTCTCGGGGTACGAGGTTTTCGTGCTACAGAAAAGGAACACGATTAGATCATGTTACCTGCGTTTTCTTTCATTTCAATTTAAGTGACGTTGAATTGGGGTTGGGGCCTGGTCCTTCCAACTTTTACAGATGGAGCCCTCAGCCATGGATCTGGTACAGGTAGCTTTCAACATGTAACTATGCATTTAGTGACCGGTCAGTGTTACAACAGCACAGAAAAAAGTGTGTGTGTGTGTGAGGTTTTTTTGAGCTGATCAATAAATAAATCCGGGAGACTAGGATAGATCTATTTTGAGCTTTTTAGCTCTCATCAGCTAGCCATACCCTTACTGGGATTTGAACCGGGGCTGTATTACATGTTAGGCAGATGTTTTAGCCACTAAGCCACCAGGTTCTCCTCCTGATCAGCTGAGACAGGGGAAATAAGTATATGCTTGTGTCACAACAGCTGATCAGGAGGAGAACCTGGTGGCTTAGTGGCTAAAACATCTGCCTAACATGTAATACAGCCCTGGTTCAAATCCCACTAAGGGTATGGGGCTAGCTGATGAGAGCTAAATAGCTTGAAATAGATCTATCCTAGTCTCCCTTATTTATTTTTTTATCAGCTCAAAAAACCTAACACACATTTTTAAAAAAAGACACAACGAAACTCATGGCTTTCTGTCTAGATGGTCTCTGGTGATGAGCCGAAAGGCAGAAAAGGAAAGCAGTATGCTCCCTCCCTTAATTGAGGCTCTAACAGGGTGTTGTGACACAAGTATATACTTATTTCCCCTGTCTCAGCTGTCTCTATCTATCTATCTATCTATCTATCTATCTATCTATCTATCTATCTATCTATCTATCTATCTATCATCTATCTATCTATCTCTACCTCCATCCATCCATCCATCCATCTCTACTTACATCCATCCATCCATCCATCCATCTATCTCTACCTCCATCCATCCATCCATCCATCTATCTCTATCTACATCCATCCATCCATCCATCCATCTGTCAATCCACCCACCTATCTATCTGAGGGGGGAGGGGTATGGGGAGGGGGAGGGGTGATGGGGAGGAATATGGGGGAGAGGGGTATGGGGGGCTCATGGGGAGGGGGGAGGGGGAGGAATATGGGGGGAGGGGGAGGAGTATGGGGGGTCAAGGGGAGGGATGATGGGGGGAGGAGTATGGGGGGAGGGGGAGGAGTATGGGGAGTCATGG
The DNA here is from genome assembly GCA_039707465.1 of Rhabdophis nuchalis. Lineage (NCBI taxonomy): Eukaryota > Metazoa > Chordata > Lepidosauria > Squamata > Natricidae > Rhabdophis > Rhabdophis nuchalis. The sequence continues at coordinate 62,717,189 of CM077649.1, forward strand.
GGAGGAGTATGGGGAGGGGGAGGAGGGAGGGGGAGGAATATGGGGGAGAGGGGGTAGGAGTATGGGGAGGGTGAAGGGGAGGGGTGATGGGGGAGGAGTATGGGGGGAGAGGGAAGAGTATGGGGGGTCATGCGGAGGAGTATGGGGAGGGGGTGGAGGGATGGGGAGGAATATGGGGAGAGGGGTGAGGAGTATGGGGAGGGTGAAGGGGAGGGGTGATGGGGAGGAGTATGGGGGGAGGGGAGACGTATGGGGGGTCATGGGGAGGAGTAGGGGGAGGGGGAGGGGTGATGGGGAGGAATATGGGGGAGAGGGGTGAGGAGTATGGGGGGTCAAGGGGAGGGGTGATGGGGGATTAGTATGGGGGAGGGGGAGAAGTATGGGGGGTCATGGGGAGGAGGAGGGGGAGGAATATGGGGGAGAGGGGTGAGGAGTATGGGGGGGTCAAGGGGAGGGGTGATGGGGGGAGGAGTATGGGGGGAGGGGGAAGAGTATGGGGGGGTCATGGGGAGGAGTATGGGGAGGGGGAGGAGGGAGGAATATGGGGGAGAGGGGGGGGAGTATGGGGGGGTCAAAGGGAGGAGTATGGGGGGAGGCGGAGAAGGTGTTGGGGGAGGGGAGGAGAGGGGGCGATGGGGGGAGGAGTATGGGGGGAGGGGTTGGGGGAGGGAGGGGGGAGGAGAGGGGGCGATGGGGGAGGGCGTGAAGCCCAGCCGCCTCCGGCCCTGCCAGCTTCGCCTCCTCCGTGCAAGGCAGCGGGGCGGGAGGCGTGGTGTGGCCGGGCGGGCGGGCGGGGGGTGGCGCGCCTTGCTTCCCAGGGAAGTGGGAGTCGGCGGAGCGCTCCGGCCGGAGGGGAGAGAGAGCAGCAGCAGGAGCAGCAGGGGGCGGAGGGAGGGAGGGAGGGAGGCTCACCGGCCAGGAGCGCCATGGAGGCGGCGCCCGGGGAAAGGCGGCCGCGGCGGCGGCGATGGCGAGCTCCTCCGAGCGCCGCTTAGCTCGCCCGGGAAGCGGCCAGCGGCTTCTCCTTCCCCCCTCGGGCCCCGGCTGGCCGCGCTCGGATGCGGCTCCGGCCGGCCGTCCCCGGAGTCTCCCGCCCCTCCGGCCGCCTCCAGCATGAGCGGCAGCGCCGGCGGCGGCGGCACCGGCAGCGGCGGCTCCGGCGAAGTGGTTTGCTCCGGCTGGCTCCGCAAATCGCCCCCCGAGAAGAAGTTGCGGAGATACGTGAGTCTCTGGCGGGGGTCGAGGGGGGGTGGGAGATTTGGGGGGGGGGTCTGCGCTGGGGGAGGGTCTCCTGCTTGGGCCGACGCCTCCCTCCCTCCGACGCCCCCTCCCCTGGGCGCGCCTTCCCCGGCTGCAGGCTGAGCCGGATCCCCGGCGGGCAGGCTGGGAGTCAAGGCCGGCCGGAGCCTGGCCCGGGGAGGGGGGGGGGAACCCTCCCTGCCTTCCCCCAGCCGGGCTCGGCGAGGGCGAAGGCGGGCAGGTGCATCCGCGCTCTCCCCCCCCCCTCCGGCCCTTCCCGGGGGAGGCTGGGGGGTGACGGGGCAGGGAGGGGCGCCTTGGCCCCAGGACCTGGATCCCAAGCGGCCCGGCGGGAGGGGGGGGCGGCTCCTCCGGGCAGCTGGGCTGGCCACGCTCCTTCCCCGGGCCGGCTGGGGAAGGGGCGGCGGGGAAGGCGGGGGGCCCAACCGGAGCGACTTCGGCGCTGCAGGCGGGTGGAGCCGCCGGGAGGGAGGGGACCGTCGGGCAGATGACCGCCGCCGCGTCCTGGGCGGAGCGGCCTCTCCCCTTCCCCGGGGCCGGGGTGAGCCGGGCGGCGGCGGCGGCGGCTGCTACAGGTGGCGGCGTTGTTGTTGTTTGGGTTGGGGTGCTTGGCTCGGCCTGGAGGCAGCCCGCCCCCTGGCGGCGCCGGTGGGGAGCGCGGCCGCTCGGCCCCCAAGGCCGCCTTTTCAGGGGGGGGGGGGGGGGGAGATCGGGACCGGGTTCCCACGACCGCGACTCGCATCGGGTTCCCAGCATCGCCGCCTGGATCGAGTGCCCACGATGGCGACCTCGATCGAATTCCCAGGATCTCGATTTGGGTCGAGTTCCCACGGTCGCGACCTGGATCAGGTTCCCGGCATCTCGACCTGGATCGAGTTTCCAGGATCTCGATTTGGGTCGGGTTCCCAGGATCTCGACCTGGGACGAGTTCCCACGATCGCCACCTTGAATCGGGTTCCCAGGATCTCGACCTGGATCGAGTTTCCAGGATCTCCATTTGGGTCGGGTTCCCAGGATCTCGACCTGGGACGAGTTCCCACGATCGCCACCTTGAATCGGGTTCCAAGGATCTCGACCTGGATCGAGTTCCCAGGATCTCCATTTGGGTCGGGTTCCCAGGATCTCGACCTGGGACGAGTTCCCACGATCGCCACCTTGAATCGGGTTCCAAGGATCTCGACCTGGATCGAGTTTCCAGGATCTCCATTTGGGTCGGGTTCCCAGGATCTCGACCTGGGACGAGTTCCCACGATCGCCACCTTGAATCGGGTTCCAAGGATCTCGACCTGGATCGAGTTCCCAGGATCTCCATTTGGGTCGGGTTCCCAGGATCTCGACCTGGGACGAGTTCCCACGATCGCCACCTTGAATCGGGTTCCAAGGATCTCGACCTGGATCGAGTTCCCAGGATCTCCATTTGGGTCGGGTTCCCAGGATCTCGACCTGGGACGAGTTCCCACGATCGCGAACTGGATCGGGTTCCTACGCTCTTCGTTTGGGTCGGATTCCCAGGATCTCGCCCTCGATTGGCTTCCCACGATCCTACATGCGGTTCCCAGGATCTCAACCTGGATCGAGTTCCCACGATCGCGGACCTCCATCGAGTTCCCAGGATCCCGATTTGGGTCGGCTTCCCAGGATCCCGATCTAGATCGGGTTCCTACGATCGCGACTTGGATGGGGTTCCCAGGATCGCGACCTGGGTCGGGTTCCCACGACCGCGCGCGTCACCCGGGATCAAGGCGCGCCGTTTGCCTTGGCGCTCCGGGCTGGGCTGAGCTGCGCTCGCTGAGGCGGCGGCGGTTGGGTCGGGTCGGGTCGGGCTGAGCGCGCAGGGCGCGAACGAGGCTGGACTGGCTCACCAGGTTGGGCTTGTTCCGCACCTGCGGTGGGGCGGGGGCGGCCCTGGGGCGGAAGGCGCGTCGGAGTCGCCGCCTGATTTATGGCCCGTTCGGCCGCTCTGAGCTGCCCAGCCGCTTGCCCGGCTGAAGTTCCTGTTTAACCGCGGAGTTTGTCCGCGGGCGCCGCTTCTTTGCAGGCTCCCCGACAGACGGCAGGAGCGCTTGGACTTCGACGCCGCTTCCCAGGGCTTCTCCAGCCCCCTCTGAGCGTCTCCAGAGTCAGCCTCTCGCCCCCCCCCCCCAACCCCCTGGGTCCTCCTTTGACCCACCACCGCGGAAGGAGGGAAGGCTGAGTCCACCTGGTGAGATTCGAACTCCTGGAGGGTGCAGTTAATTAACTGCATGTTAACCACTGTGCTATCTTCCTCCCTCCATCCCTCCCTTCCTTCCTTCCTTCCTTATTTTTATCTGTTTTCCTTCCTTCCTCTTATTCTCCCATCTTCCTTCCTTCTATCCTTCCATTTTCCTTCTTTTTATCACTCTTCCTTCCTTCCTTCCTCTTATTCTCCCATCTTCCTTCCTTCCTTTTATCCTTCCATCTTCCTTCCTTCCTTCCTTCCTTCCTATCCTTCCATCTTCCTTCCTTCTTATTCTTCCATCTTCCTTCCTTCTATCCTTCCATTTTCCTTCTTTTTATCCCTCTTCCTTCCTTCCTCTTATTCTCCCATCTTCCTTCCTTGTTTGCTTTTATGCTTCCATCTTCCTTCCTTCCTCTTATTCTTCCATCTTCCTTCCTTCCTTCCTATCCTTCCATCTTCCTTCCTTCCTTTTATCCTTCCATCTTCCTTCCTTCTTCTTATTCTTCCATCTTCCTTCTTTCTATACTTCCATTTTCCTTCTTTTTATCCATCTTCCTTCCTTCCTTCCTCTTATTTCCCATCTTCCTTCCTTGCTTCCTTCTATCCTTCCATCTTCCTTCCTTCCTCTTAGTCTTCCATCTTCCTTCCTCTTAGTCTTCCATTTTCCTTCCTTCCTTCCTATCCTTCCATCTTCCTTCCTTCCTTTTATCCTTCCAACTTCCTTCCTTCCTTCCTTTCCTCCCATCTTCCTTCCTTCCTATCCTTCCATCTTCCTTCCTTTTATCCTTCTAACTTCCTTCCTTCCTTCCTTCTATCCTTCCATCTTCCTTCCTTCCTTTTATCCTTCCAACTTCCTTCCTTCCTTCTTTCCTTCCATCTTCCTTCCTTCCTTTTATCCTTCCATATTCCTTCCTTCCTTCTCCTTCCCAATAGCACTTAGATTTCTATACCGCTTCATAGTGTTTACAGCCCACTCTAAGCAGTTTAGAGAATCAGCCTCTTGCCCACAGCAACCTGGGTCCTCATTTTACCCACCTCGGAAGGAGGGAAGGCCGAGTGGTTGACTAGATGACCTCCAAGGCCCCTTTCTACTCGGTTATTCTGTTCTTCTGCATGGAAGGGTTTTTCCCCTCTGGATGGGTGGCTGCCATCTGGACCCCCTTTGGCTCCATCCTCTTCCCACCTCTGTGACTGTAGCTCATCAAACGGCATCCATAAAATTCCATATAAATTTGCCGTTGGCTCAAACAAGGAGTGATAAAAATGAAAAGATCTCTCTTTGGAGTTGAGCCCAGAAAGAAAAACTTGTGGTTTTCTTGACGAGAGAGAGAGAAGTGATTTCTCATGACGAGGAATTTTTTTTTTCCAAGTTCCCAGTCTAGTCTAGGACTCTGGCATTTCCTGGTGGTCTCCGTTCCTTTCTGTTGAGGGACGAACCTTCTCTTTCAGTGTGGCATCAATTCCCAATTCTACTCCCCCCTCTCCCCCCCCCCTGGAGAATGCATTGGCATGGGTGTTTGTCCAGGAATACAGATAGTCCTCGACTTACAACCATTCACTTAGTGACTGTTTGAAGTTGTACTGGGGCTGGAAAAATAAGTGACCTACGACCATTTTCATACTTAGGGCCGTTAGAGAAGCCCAATTGTCATGTGATCAAAATTCGGACACTTTGGCAACTGAGTCATATTAATGACGGTTGCAGTTCTTGGGAGGTAACAGAATGGCAGAGTTGGAAGGGGCCTTGGAGGTCTTCTAGTCCAGCCCTCTGCTCAAGCAGAAGACGCTATATACCATTTCAGGCAAATGATTGTTCGATCTTTTCTTGAAAGCCTCCAGTGATGCAGCATCCACAACTTCTGGAGGCAACTTCTGTTCCACTGGTTAATTGTTCTGATTGTCAGGACATTCCTCCTTAGTTCTAGGTTGCTTCTCTCCTTGATTAGTTTCCATCCATTTTCGACTTGTCTTCTGGTGCTTTGGAGAATAGGGTGACACCCCTTTTCTTTGTGGCAGCCCCTCAAATATTGGAAGGCTGCTATTATGTCACCCTTAATCCTTCTGCCAACCTAGCCGTTCGAAAGCACGTAAAAAATGCAAGTAGAAAAATAGGAACCACCTTTGATGGGAAGGGACCAGCGTCCCGTATTCCTTCGGCGTTGAGTCATGCCGGCCACATGACCACGGAGAACGTCTTCGGACAGTGCTGGCTCTTCACGCTTTGAAACGGAGATGAGCACCGCCCCCTAGAGTTGGGAACAACTAACATATATGTGCAATGGAAACCTTTACCATTAGTACTTCGTAGAACAATTAATCAGTGGAACAACTTGCCTCTAGAAGTTGCGAATGCTCTAACACTGGAAGTTTTTAAGAAGATGTTGGATAACCACTTGTCTAAGATAGCATAGGGTTTCCTGCCTGATCAGGGGGTTGAGCTAGAAGACCTCCAAGGTCCCTTCCAACCCTGTTATTCTATTCTATTCTTTTCTATTCTATTCTATTCTATTCTAATCTAAATATACTATTCTATTCTAATTATACTATTCTATTCTAATTATTCTATTCTATTCTATTCTAATTATACTATTTTATTCTATTCTATTCTAATTATTCTATTTTATTCAATTCTAATTATACTATTCTATTCTAATTATACTATTACTATACTATACTAGTCTATTCTAATTATACTATTCTATTTTATTCAATTCTAATTATACTATTCTATTCTAATTATACTATTATTATACTATATTATTCTATTCTAATTATACTATTCTATTCTAATTATACTATTATTATACTATATTATTCTATTCTAATTATACTATTCTAATTATTCTATTCTATTCTAATTATTCTATTCTATTCTATTCTAATTGTTCTATTCTATTCTAATTATACTATTCTATTCTATTCTTTATTCTATTTTATTCTATTCTAATTATACTATTCTATTCTAATTATACTATTACTATACTATTCTAATTATACTATTCTATTTTATTCAATTCTAATTATACTATTCTATTCTAATTATACTATTATTATACTATACTATTCTATTCTAATTATACTATTCTATTTTATTCAATTCTAATTATACTATTCTATTCTAATTATACTATTCTAATTCTAATTTTTCCACTCTATTCTGTTCTTTTCGTTAGACTAGACATACCCAATTCCTGCAACCGTTCTTCTTATGTTTTAGCCTTAATCCTCTTTGTTGCTCTTCTCTGCACTCTTTCTAGAGTCTCCACATCTTTTTTTTTTTTTAATAATATGGTGACCCAAACTGGTTGCAATACTTCCAAGTGTGGTCTTACTCAAGGAGTACTAATACTTCGTGTGATCTTGGTTCTATCGCCCTATTGAAATCCACCAGCTGCCAAGGTTGAGAAAACACTGTCCCAATGTCCGAGATAATAAATTCAGAACCAACTTTCTATGACGATGACTTTCCCCTGCAGGTCCTATTCCCACAACCTCCTTACCGCCTTCGGAGGGAACGGGCGTAGATTCTGCAACATCCATCTCGCTGGCCTTGCTTAGAGTTAGTGTATGCCTATATACAATACAATACAATAGCAGAGTTGGAAGGGACCTTGGAGGTCTTCTAGTCCAACCCCCTGCGTGGGCAGGAACCTTATACCATTTCAGACAAATGGCTATCTAACATCTTCTTAAAGACTTCCAGAGTTGGGGCATTCACAACTGCTGGAGGCAAGCTGTTCCAGAGGTTAATTGTTCTAACTGTCAGGAAATTTCTCCTTAGTTCTTCTCTCCTTGATTAGTTTCCACCCATTGCTTCTTGTCCTGCCCCCAGGTGCCTTGGAGAATAGTTTGACTCCCTCTTCTTTGTGGAACCCTCTGAGATATTGGAAGACTGCTATCCTGTCTCCCCTGGTCCTTCTCTTCATCAAACTAGACATACCCCGTTCCTGCAACTGTTCTTCATATGTTTTAGTCTCCAGTCCCCTAATCATCTTGGTTGCTCTTCTCTGCACTCTTTCCAGAGTCTCGGGTTTATTTTGGGTTTAACATTTATTTCGGGTTTAACATTAATTTCGGGTTTAACATTGGATTTTTAAGGGTTTCTATTTTTAGAGTTGGGTTTTTAAATTAAAAATTAAAAACTAATTTTTAAATTAAAAACTAAATTGTTTAATTTTAGTTTTAACTTTTGTAGAATTTTGTATTGTTTGTATTTTTCGATTTTTAAGTTCCTGTGCGCCGCCCTGGGTCCCATTCGGGAGATAGGGCGGGATAGAAATCTAATAAAACTAAAACTAAACTAAACGAACGTCAAGGAGTCACTGTGAGTCAGCAAACTCTGGACTATGGTCTGGCCAGATTCTCCTGCCAGGAGTGAAGTGATGGATGTGGCTTGGCCACAATTAGTCAGAACGCATCGATGTTGGGAACGGTGCGCTCTTAATATCCGGAGAATTCAAATGGGAGTCTCAGGAGCCCTAAAATACCCCAGCGCCATTCCAAGGATTTATTTTTTTTCTTTAAAGGAAGGTTGGATATTTCATCCTTGCCATGAAATGAGGAGACGGGTGCGTTGAAAAGGAGAAGGAAAATACGTTGAAAGTCTCACGGCGAGAATTTCCTTGAGGAGAGAATATGTGTTGCTCGGGGTTGAACGGTGGGGGTCCTTGGTGCTCTCCGAGCTTGGCGGTTTTCTCGCAGACGTCTCGTGACCCAACTAGGTAACACCATCAGGGCTAGAAGGGAGTGGGGTTTGTGGAGAGGAGGAGGAGGAGGAGGAGGACTAGGCTCTTGTTCTCTTCGTTTGGTTGCTTTTCTTGCAGACTTTTCATTACCCAGCTATGTAACGTCGTCAAGGCTAGAAGGGAGAAGAGTTTGGGAGGAGGAGGAGGAGAGGAAAAGAAGGAGAAGGAGCAGAAGAGAAGGAGAAGGAGGAAGACATTTCAGTACCAAACTGGGTAACATCATCAGTACTAGAAGAGAGTGGGGTTGTGGAGTGGAAGATGGAGGAGGAGGGGAGGAGGAAGAGGAGAGGAGGAGGAGAAGGAAGAGGAGGAGGAGGAGAGAAAAAGAAGGAGAAGGAGGAAGACTATGGGGATCCTTAGTATTCTCTGAGCTTGGTTGTTTTCTTGCAGGCATTTCAGTACCAAACTAGGTAACATCATCAATGCTAGAAGGAAGAGGAGTTTGTGGGGCGGGGGGGGGAGGAGTAAGAGGAGGAGGCTGTGGAGTCCTTGGTGCTCTCTGAGCTTGGTTGTTTTTTGCAGATATTCCACGACCCAACTAAGTAACATCATCAGTGCTACGAGGGAGTGGGGTTTAATGGAGTAGAGAACGGTTCACTGAAAAGCTGTGGCAGGAAGGTTTGCAAAACCACGCTCAACTCCCTGTCTCGTTTAGCAACAAGAAATGTTGGACTCTCAGGTGTGGTGGTAATTCGCGGATACCTGCATTTTTGGTCCTTACCCCAGATATCTCGGCCCACACCCTGGCCAAGGCCTCGTTGAGGGACATCCCCAACTTACAATAATACAATAGCAGAGTTGGAAGGGACCTTGTAGGTCTTCTAGTCCAACCCCCTGCGTGGGCAGGAACCTTATACCATTTCAGACAAATGGCTATCTAACATCTTCTTAAAGACTTCCAGGGTTGGGGCATTCCCACCTTCTGGAGGCAAGCTGTTCCAGAGGTTAATTGTTCTAACTGTCAGGAAATTTCTCCTTAGTTCTAAGTTGCTTCTCTCCTTGATGAGTTTCCACCCATTGCTTCTTGTCCTGCCCCCAGGTGCCTTGGAGAATAGCTTGACTCCCTCTTCTTTGTGGCACCCTCTGAGATATCGGAACACTGCTATCATGTCTCCCCTGGTCCTTCTCTTCATCAAACTAGACATACCCAGTTCCTGCAGCCGTTCTTCATATGTTTTAGTCTCCAGTCCCCTCATCCTCTTGGTTGCTCTTCTCTGCACTCTTTCCAGAGTCTCCACGTCTTTTCTACATCGTGGCGACCAAAACTGTATGCAGTATTCCAAGTGTGGCCTTACCAAGGCACTATACAGTGGCATTAACCCTTCACGTGATCTAGCGCTAACACTTCTACGTTTAAGGATTCCTCCAGGCCATGTATAAACGAGACCGGAAGGATGCCATCTGCTCCTCTTAATTTTGTTTAAAATTCAGATAACCCTTTAAATGTTCTTTTAAAAAAAAAAAAAAGTGACCACCCATCGGAGGGGATGTGCAGTTTTAAAGAAAAACGATGTGAGCATTTTTGGAGGCGTTTTGAGTTGGATGGATTTTGTAGGGGAGTCGTGCAAAATTGCAAGAGGTTGCAAATGTTTGCAAAGAGTTCTCATCCTTCAGATATGTGGATTTCCACGCCCGGGATTCCCAGCGGTGGGATTTGAAGTCTTCCAAACATCGGAGGGATCTCGTGTGGGGAAAGGGAGGGTCTAAGGTTATCTCAAGAATGCAAGAAATCCCCTTTTTGTTTTAGAGCGTCTTTCTGGAGCTTGACAAGTCAATTAGTTGCTGAGACAGTGGCCTAGAGCTAGAATGGAATGGAATAAGAGTAGAGTAGAGTAGAGTAGAGTAGAATATGGAATTAGAATAGAATAGAATAGAATAATAGAATAGAATCTGGAATATGAATAGAATGGAAGGAATAGAATAGAATAGAACAGAATCTGGAATATGAATAGAATGGAATGGAATAAATAGAATAGAATAGAACAGAATAGAATAGGGAATAAGAATAGAATAGAATAGGGAATAAGAATTCCATAGAATATGGAATAAGAATTCCATAGAATGGAATGAATAGAATAGAATCTGGAATAAGAATGGAATGGAATGGAATGAATAGAATAGAATAGAATATGGAATATGAATAGAATGGAATGGAATAAATAGAATAGAATAGAACAGAATAGAATAGGGAATAAGAATAGAATAGAATAGGGAATAAGAATTCCATAGAATATGGAATAAGAATTCCATAGAATGGAATGAATAGAATAGAATCTGGAATAGGAATGGAATGAATAGAATAGAATCTGGAATAAGAATGGAATGGAATGAATAGAATAGAATAGAATAGAATATGGAATAAGAAAAGAATGGAATGAATACAGTAGAATAGAATAGGGAATAAGAATAGAATAGAATCTGGAATAAGAATTCCATAGAATGGAATGAATAGACTAGAATCTGGAATAAGAATGGAATGAATAGAATAGAATAGAATATGGAATATGAATAGAATGGAATGAATAGAATAGAATAGAATAGGGAATAAAAATAAAATAGAATAAAAATAGAATAGAATAGAATAGAATAGGAATAGAATAATGGAATGAAGAGAAGAGAAGAGAACAGAACAGAACAGAACAGAAAAATGGAATTAGAATGGAGTGGAGTGGAGTGGAGTAGAACAGAGCACAGCAGAGCAGAGCAGAACAGAACAGAACAGAGCAGAACAGCCACCATCATAAATAGGAGTCATTTGCCAAGTGTCTGAATTTTGATCACGTGACTATGGAGATAATAATAATAATAATAATAATAATAATAATAATAAATTAAGATTTATTAACCGCACCCTCTCCCCACAGGGACCCGGGGCGGTGCACAGGCATAATTAAAAACAATATACAAAATACAAACATTACTTAAAATAGAATTAAATAAATCTACCCATGCTAAAAATATATAATTAAAACCCATTAAAATTTGTAATTAAAAGACAGAGAGAACTATTCAAGGCCGGCCAGTCGAAAGAGATGGGTCTTCAATTTTACCCGGAAGGAGCGGAGGTCGGTGGTCGTTCTAATATCAGGGGGAAGGTCGTTCCAGAGGGCCGGGCCCGCCACAGAGAGCGCCCTTCCCCTGGGCGTCGCCCGCTGACAAAGTCTAGTGGACGGCACCCGGAGAAGCCCCTCTCTGTGGGAGCGAATCGGTCGTGAGGATGTGTGGGGCAGGATCCGATCTCGCAGATAGCTAGGTCCCGAGCCATGGAGCGCTTTGAAGATGATGACTAACACCTTGAAGCGCACCCGGAAGATGACAGGTAGCCAGTGCAGCTCGCGCAGGAGCGGTGTTACATGGGCAAACCTGGAGGTGCCCATAATTGCTCGCGCGGCCGCATTCTGAACTAACTGAAGCCTCCGGGTGCACCTCAAGGGGAGCCCCATGTAGAGAGAGTTGCAATAGTCCAGTCGGGATGTCACGAGGGCATGGGTGACTGTGCGAAGGGCGTCCCGATCCAATAGGGGGCGCAATTGGCGAACCAGGCGAACCTGGTAAAACGCCCTCCTGGCCACGGCTGTCACTTGCTCTTCCATAGACAGCCGGGTATCCAGGAGGACACCCAAATTGCGCGCCCCATCCACAGGGGCAAGATGTTCGCCCCCTATGGCCAGCGTTGGAGAAAGCTGGTTGAATCGGGCAGCCGGAAACCACAGCCACTCGGTCTTGGTCGGGTTGAGCCTAAGTCCGTTACTTCCCATCCAGATCCGCACGGCTTCCAGGCACTGGCACATCACCGCTACGGCATCGTTGGGGTGGTCTGGGGTAGATATGTACAGCTGGGTGTCATCAGCGTACAGGTGGTACTCTACCCCAAAACCACGGATGATCTCACCCAGCGGCTTCATGTATGCATTAAACAGGAGAGGCGAGAGGACCGACCCCTGAGGCACCCCGCATGTGAGGGGTCTCGGGGTCGACCTCTGCTCTCCTGCCCGCACAAATTGCGATCGGCCAGAGAGGTAGGAGGAGAACCACCGCAAAACGGTGCCTCCCACCCCCAACCCCCCCAGCCGATGCAATAGGATACCATGGTCGATGGTATCGAAAGCCGCCGAGAGGTCTAATAGGACCAGGATGGAGGAACATCCCCCATCTCTGGCCCTCCAGAGATCATCTACCAACGCGACCAATGCCGTCTCGGTGCTATGCCCGGGCCGAAAGCCGGACTGGCGCGGATCTAGATAGTCAACTTCCTCCAGGTGACGGGGAAACTGTTGTGCCACCACACTCTCAACAACCTTCGCCAAGAAGGGAAGGTTGGAGACTGGACGGTAGTTGTTCAAAAGAGCTGGGTCCAAAGAGGGCTTCTTGAGGAGGGGCCTCACCATAGCCTCTTTTAGGGAGGCAGGCAAGGAACCCTCACTCAAGGATGCGTTGATAACCTCTTGGAGCCAGCCTCGTGTCACCTCCCAGGATGCCAGTACAAGCCAGGAGGGGCACGGGTCCAATGAACATGTGGTGGCTCGCAGTCGCCCACGTAGCCTGTCCATATCCTCGGAAGTAACGGGGTCAAACTCCTCCCAAACAAGATCTCTCTCGTGGCATCCCACTGGGCCATGAATGGGGGCTAGCTCACTCTGTATCTGGGCGGTTTTCTCCTGCAGAAAAATCACAAATTCCTCTGCTCTACCCTGTAGCGGGGCTTCCCGCTCCCTCTGATGAAGGAGAGAACGGGTCACCCTAAACAGGGCGGCAGGGCGGTTTTCTGCGGATGCTATGAGGGTAGCACAATGATGACGTTTGGCCACCCTCAGCGCCACAATGTAAGTCCGTAAATGGGCTCTTACCTGTGTCCGGTCAGATTCAGAGCGGCTAGCCCTCCACCTTCTCTCTAGGCATCTCTTGCGGCGTTTCATCACCCGCAGCCCCTCAGTAAACCAAGGAGCCAGGGTGGTTCGCCGCCGCGAGAGAGGCCGCAAGGGCGCGACCCGATCTAAGGCTCCCACGGCCGCATTATTCCATGCGGCCGTGAGGTCCTCCATCGGGGCGCGGGTCAGGGATACAGGAAATGGCCCAAGCGCTGTCTGGAACCCGTCCGGGTCCATCAAGCGCCTGGGGCGGTACCAGATTGGTAACTCTGGTTCCGCCTCCCCGCGGAGGGGAGCAGCGGTCGGAAAGTCGAGTCGGAGAAGTGAGTGGTCTGACCATGACAAGGGTGTGATGACTATATCCCCTGTACCCAGATCACTCTTCCATTGGCCCGAGACAAAGATGAGGTCCGGCGTATGTCCACCCTCATGGGTGGGGCCTTGAATTACTTGGGTCAGGTCCATGGCCGTCATGGAAGCCATGAACTCCCGAGCTGCCACGGATGATTCGCCCAACGATGGCAGATTAAAGTCCCCCATGACTATAAGTCTGGGGGTCTCCACTGCCACCGTAGCGATCACCTCGAGGAGCTCGGGCAGGGCTGCTGCTACATAGCGGGGAGCCAGGTATACAACCAGCAAGCCCAACTGCCTCCCTAGGCCCCACTTCATGCAGAGGGACTCACAGCCGGAGGTCTGAGGCACAATGGTCTCTCTCGGCTCCAGGCCTTCCTTAATAATGACCGCTACCCCGCCACCCCTGCCTAGGGCCCGCGGCTGATGAAATGCGCGGTAGCCTGGTGGGCACATTTCAACGAGGGGATGACCTCCCTCGGGGCCCAACCAGGTCTCCGCAATTCCTACCAGGTCCGGCTCCCCCTCTGACACAAGGTCACTAATGAGGGGGGCTTTGTTGACAACGGACCTGGCGTGCCCATGGCAGATGCTGCCATGGGCACGAGTAGGGAAAAAATGGTCCTAAGTCCCTTTTCCCAGTGGCGTTGTAACTTGGAGGGCTCCCTCAATGAACTGTTGTAAATCAAGGAGCCGCTGCTAGAGGTTGGGTTTTTTCGTTCGGAGGCTTGCTTAAAACATGGTGAAGACTTGAAGGACGATTCAGGTTATCTGGCTTAGCAGACGGACAACTCAAAATGTTCTAAATGTACATTTTCACACACACACACAGACACACACACACACACACACACACACACACAGAGAGAGAGACACACACACACACACAGAGACACAGAGAGACACAGAGAGAGAGAGAGACATACACACACAGAGACACACACACACACACAGAGACACACACACACAGACAGACACACACACACACAGACACACACACAAACACACACAGAGAGAGAGACACAGAGAGAGAGACACACACACAGACACACACACACACACACAGAGACACAGAGAGAGAGACACACAGACAGAAAGAGACACACACAGAGAGAGACACAGAGAGAGAGACACACACAGAGAGAGACACAGACAGAGAGAGACACAGACAGAGAGACACACACAGAGAGAGACACACAGAGAGAGACACACAGACAGAGAGACACACACAGAGAGACACACACAGAGAGACACACACAGAGAGAGAGACACACACAGAGAGAGACACACACAGAGAGAGACACAGAGAGACACACAGACAGAGAGAGACACACACACAGAGAGACACAGAGAGAGAGACACACAGACAGAGAGAGACACACATAGAGAGAGACACACAGAGAGAGAGACACACACAGACACACATACACACACAGAGACACACACAGAGAGAGACACAGAGAGAGAGAGACACACACACACACAGACACACACAGAGAGACACAGAGAGAGAGAGATACACACACACACACAGAGAGACACACACAGAGAGAGAGACACACACACACAGAGAGACACACACACAGAGAGAGAGAGAGACACACACAGAGACACACACACACAGACACACACACAGAGAGAGACACAGAGAGAGAGACACACACACACACAGACACACACAGAGAGACACACAGAGAGAGAGACACACACACACACACAGAGAGACACACAGAGAGAGACACACACACACACATAGAGAGACACATACCGAGAGAGAGACACACACACACAGAGACACACACACACACACAGACACACACACAGAGAGAGACACAGAGAGAGAGAGAGAGAGACACACACACAGACACACACACACACACACACACACGGAGACAAACAGACAGAAGATAGGAAATATCTCATAACGCCACCCGTCCCCCACTACCTTTCCCTGGGTGTGTTGAAACAGCTCTTCCCGACTGTTGTGTAAATATTTTGCCAAAGATGGATTTGTAAGAGTGGGGGACGACGACAGGCACTTTCCTTTGGCACCCACCCAAAATTGTAGTGTCAGATGTTTGCACACGAGTGGGCTTTTTTGGAATAAGCATCCCCCCCAGGGCTGAATCTGGTTTTCTACTTTGCAATCCGAAAGAGACACTCGGTCGGACCACAGGATTTAAATTTCCCTGATTATATTTTTCCCCCATCCCACCCCCTGCTTAACTTAGCAGCTTAACGAACGTAGTAGTAGTAGCCCGCTTGCAGAGAGCCTAAGTAAATATTTTGCCTAAAGACAGGAAGGAGTAACCGTTGTCCTCACTTGTGTAGGTCATTCACAACCCCTGGAGCAGGTTTTTGTGTATTTGCCATTTATCGATGGGTCCGATTCCCATCCTGCCGTTGTTACTTCCTAAGTAACTCAAGGTGGTGAATCCAATCGGTCGTCCCAGACTTACGGCAGCTCATTTAGTGACCGTTCGCCGTTACGATGGGGTGGGGAAAAATGACTTAGGATCGCTTTTCACACAAAATCCTCACGATAATCGTGATCAAAATTCAGATGCTCGGCAGCCGACTCGTACTTACGACGGCGGCAGTGCCTTGGGGCCGTGTGGTCACTTTTTGTGAACTTTTGACAAGCAAAGTCAGACTCACTTTAACAATCAGGTTACTAACTTAACAACTTCGCCGTGGCAAATATATATATATATATAATAAAATGGAGTAAAACTCAAATATTTCACTTAACGACAGAACTGTAGGGCTCAATTGTCATAAATCGAGAACTATGTGTATACAGATAGTCTTCGAATTACAACTAGTTGCTTATTGACCATTCGAACCCATGACGGACTTTGAGTGAATTATAAAAATAACAAAGACAGGATATAATATAAAATTATAGGATATAATATATAATATATATTTGTTTTCGTAGATTTCCACGGATGTAGGTATGCTGGTCTTGTTGCATTCGGGTCTTTTCCTGTGTAAGAAGAATCATTCTTCCATGGGAAAAGACCCAAATACAACCAGACCAGCAGAGAGAGAGAGGGAGAGAATAGATACAGATATAGATATAGAAGATAGATAGATAGATAGATAGATAGATAGATAGATAGATAGATAGATAGATAGATAGATAGATAGATAGATAGATAGATAGATAGATAGATAGATGATAGATAGATAGATAGATAGATAGATGATAGATAGATAGATAGATAGATAGATAGATAGATAGATAGATAGATAGATAGATAGATAGATAGATAGATAGGGATGGATGGATGGATGGATGGATAGATAGATAGATAGATAGATAGATAGATAGATAGATAGATAGATAGATAGGGATGGATGGATGGATGGATAGATAGATAGATAGATAGATAGATAGATAGATAGGGATGGATGGATGGATAGATAGATAGATAGATAGATAGATAGATAGATAGATAGATAGATAGATAGATAGATAGATAGATAGATAGATAGATAGATAGGGATGGATGGATGGATGGATAGATAGATGATAGATAGATAGATAGATAGATAGATAGATAGATAGATAGATAGATAGATAGATAGATAGATAGATAGATAGATAGATAGATAGGGATGGATGGATGGATAGATAGATAGATAGATAGATAGATAGATAGATAGATAGATAGATGATAGATAGATAGATAGATAGATAGATAGATAGATAGATGATAGATAGATAGATAGATAGATAGATAGATAGATAGATAGATAGGGATGGATGGATGGATGGATGGATAGATAGATAGATAGATAGATAGATAGATAGATAGATAGATAGATAGATAGATAGATAGATAGATAGATATTGGTAGATACAGTATAGATATGGATGGATGGATGGATGGATGGATGGATGGATAGATATTGGTAGATATATAGATATGGATGGATGGATGGATGGATGGATGGATGGATGGATGGATGGATGGATGGATGGATGGATGGATAGATAGATATTGGTAGATATATAGATATGGCTGGATGGATGGATGGATGGATAGATAGATAGATAGATAGATAGATAGATAGATAGATAGATAGATAGATAGATAGATAGATAGATAGATAGATAGATAGATTTGGTAGATATATAGAGATGGATGGATGGATGGATAGATAGATAGATAGATAGATAGATAGATAGATAGATAGATAGATAGATAGATAGATAGATAGATAGATAGATAGATAGATAGATATTGGTAGATATATAGATATGGATAGGTAGGTAGGTAGATGTAAATGTAGATGTATGTATGTATGTATGTATTGTGTCACAACACCTGGTATGCCCCAAATATGGGAGGGAGCAGAACTGCTTCCCTTTTCTGTCTTTCGGCTCACCCTAGGAGACCATCCAGGCAGAAAGCTATTTCTTTATGTTGCCTTTGTGACATTTGTGTTGCATTTGTGCTGATAAATACATAAATAAGGGGGACTAGTCTAGATCTATTTCAAGCTATTAAGCTCTCCTCATCTATCTGATGAGAGCTAAATAGCTTGAAATAGATCTAGATTAGTCCCCCTTATTTATTTATTTGTTTGTTTGTTTATTTGTTTGTTTATTTATTTGTTTGTTTATTTATTTGTTTATCAGCACAAATGCAAAACAAACACACACACTATTATTTATATGATCGCTGCATTGCTTGTTAAACTCGCAGGATCCCATCCCTGGTCCAGCGCGCATTTTTGGATCCTCGCTGTTGTGGTTTGTTTTTAAAGCCGCTGCCGATAGCTCGCAGTGCAAAGTCAAAGCATCTTTCCAGCTTGCAAGCTGCTAGTAACAACACGGTGTGGCTCGACAAGGGGCGTGCATCCATTCCAAATGTTGTGGTACCAGATGCAAAGTTTAGGCCCTCCCCTGCAAAGGCATGGCTCTCTTGAGTGGGAGGATTTAGCTCTGGAGCATGAAGAGGGATGGGGGGGGGGGAGGGAACAGACGGGACAGAGGATGCAATGCAGCTGTTAACCCCGACATCACATCCTGTGAAACAATGCGCTTCTTGGGATATTATTATTATTTTGTAATATTAATCCGATCCATTGGAAATTCAAATTGGATGCTCGATGAGCTAGACCAGGGGTCTCCAACCTTTGCAACTTTAAGTCTGAAGGACTTCAGCTCCCAGCAAAGCTGGCTGGAGAAGTCTGGGAGCTGAAGTCCTTCAGATTTAAAGTTGCAAAGGTTGGAGACCCCTGCTTTAAAAAGCTGGCTGGAGAAGTCTGGGAGCTGAAATCCTTCAGATTTAAAGTTGCAAAGGTTGGAGACCCCTGCTTTAAAAAGCTGTCTGGAGAAGTCTGGGAGCTGAAGTCCTTCAGACTTAAAGTTGCAAAGGTTGGAGACCCCTGCGCTAGATAGAAGATTGGAGAAGGTTGGAGACCCCTGCGCTAGACAGAAGGTTGGAGAAGGTTGGACACCCCTGCGCTAGACAGCTTTGCTGGCTGGAGAAGTCTGGGAGCTGAAGTCCTTCAGATTTAAAGTTGCAAAGGTTGGAGACCCCTGCGCTAGACAGAAGGTTGGAGACCCCTGCGCTAGACAGCTTTGCTGGCTGGAGAAGTCTGGGAGCTGAAGTCCTTCAGACTTAAAGTTGCAAAGGTTGGAGACCCCTGCGCTAGACAGAAGGTTGGAGAAGGTTGGAGACCCCTGCGCTAGACAGCTTTGCTGGCTGGAGAAGTCTGGGAGCTGAAGTCCTTCAGACTTACAGTTGCAAAGGCTGGAGACCCCTGCGCTAGACAGAAGGTTGGAGAAGGTTGGAGACCCCTGCGCTAGACAGCTTTGCTGGCTGGAGAAGTCTGGGAGCTGAAGTCCTTCAGACTTAAAGTTGCAAAGGTTGGAGACCCCTGCGCTAGACAGACGATTGAAGGAGGAACCAGAGAGAAGCTAAAAAAAAAACCCCAACCCCTAGCATAATAAAATAAAGGATACAAAACCAACCATTTTTTCCCCCTTTCCCTGCTGTCTTCCTGCCTCTGGGATGCATAATACGAACTCGCTGCCAAAAACCAGCTGAGAAACATGTTTTGGAAAGAGAAGGGAAAAAATAGGAATGTAGGAAAATGTCAGCTGCGCCCCGACGGATTCCAACAGTATCTTCCTCGTGTCAAGATCACTTTGGGAGTTTTTAATTCCTTTTTCAAACTTGCGTTGAAAAGTGGCGATTCCTGCGGGAACTTTGGGGATTAAAAAAAAAAAAAAATCCACGCGATTTATTTATTTTATTTTTAGAGGGAGGGAAAGCTATAAACGGCAAGAATGAGATGCTAATGACCAGTGGTGGGTTTCAAATTTTTTAGAACCTACTCTGTAGGTGTGGCCTATTTTGTGGGCGTGGCTTGGCAGTCATGTGATAGGGTGGGAGTGGCCACCTTTTAAAATGTGGTGAAACTCATTTAACAACGCTCTTGCTTAGCAACCAACATTTTGGACTCAATTGTGATGATAAATTCTTTCTTTCTTTCTTTCTTTTTCTTTCTTTCCTTCCTTTCCTTCCTTCTTTCCTTCCTTCCCCCTCCCTCCCTCTCTTCCTCCCATCCATCCTTATGTCTCCTCCCTCCCTCCATTTCTCTATCCTCCCGCCTTCCCTCCCTTCCATCCATCCTTATGTCTTCTCCCTCCCTCCATTTCTCTATCCTCCCTCCCTCCCTCCCTTCCATCCATCCTTATGTCTTCTCCCTCCCTCCATTCCATTTCTATATCCTTCCTTCCCCCTCCCTCTCTCTCCCCCTTCCATCCATCCTTATTTATCGTCCCTTCCTCATTTCCATTTCCTTCCTTCTCCCTCCCTCCCCTTGCTCTCTACCAGTGGTGGGTTTCAAATTTTTTAGAACCTACTCTGTAGGTGTGGCCTATGTTGTGGGCGTGGCTTGGCAGTCACGTGACAGGGTGGGAGTGGCCACCTTTTAAAATGTGGTGAAACTCATTTAACAACGCTCTTGCTTAGCCACCAAAATTTTGGACTCGATTGTGATGATAAATTCTTTCTTTCTTTCTTTCTTTCTTTCTTTCTTTCTTTCTTTCTTTCTTTCTTTCTTTCTTTCTTTCTTTCTTTCTTTCTTTCTTTCTTTCTTTCCTTTCCTTTCCTTTCCTTCCCGTTGGGTCACTGGCAGCAGCAGGCCAGATTTACTTCCAGGTACGCCGGTGGAACCCCCTCTCACCGGTTCTCTAAATTTCACCAACCGGCTCTTGCGAGTAGGTGCGAGCCTGCAGAAACCCACCACTACTAATGACTGCCTTGGGGTGAAAACAGCAGACTTTATAAATTAAGAGTTACGATGACGCTAGATTATTATTATTTTGGGGGGGATGCCCGCAAATACCAGCGGTGCCTACCCTGGTGATCAGTTAATTACGCCATTAAAATTCAACGAAACGGAGCAAATTGTATCTGTGGGAAACGGGGAAGCTTTGAATCAGGAAAGGAATACAATCCAAATTGCCCTCCTGTTACCGTGACTGTCACTTTTTACAACGTGGGAACATATTGCCTGTCTTTGAGCCGAAGGGGGAGACGTGGTGGCTCAGGAGCTAAGACGCTAAGTTTAGAAAGGTGGGCAGTTCGGCGGTTCGAATCCCCAGCGCCGCGTAACGGAGGGAGCTCCCGTTCCTTGTCCCAGCTTCTGCCAACCGAGCCGTTCGAAAGCACGTTAAAAAATGCAGGTAGAAAAACAGGAGCCACCTTTGGTGGGAAGGGAACAGCGTCCCGTGCGCCTTCGGGCGTTGAGTCATGCCGGCCACATGACCCCGGAGACGTCTTCGGACAGCGCTGGCTCTTCGGCTTTGAAACGGAGAGGAGCAGCGCCCCCTAGAGTCGGGAACGACTGGCACAGATGTGCGAGGGGAACCTTGACCGTTAGCCAAAAGAGTTAAAAAATGTACAATCCGTGGACAGACGACAGATGGCCCGCAACTTACAATCTTTTCATTTAGTGATGATTCAAAGATACAAAGGGACCTCGGGCTGCTTCCCACACCTACGACCGTTGTAACATTCCCAGGATCGCGCGATCCAAATTTGGACCCTTGCCAACTGGCTCGTGTTTATGATGGTTGCAATGCCTTGGGGGTCACGCAACCAAGATTACAAGAAGCCAGATTCATTGAACAACCGTGTGGCTAATTTAACTGCAGTGATTCCCTTAAGAAAGGTGGCAAGTAAAATGGTAAAAATGGGGCCAGGCTCATTTCACAAATGTTTCGCTGGGCCGCAGAAATTGGGGTCGTCAAGACAAGGGCTTTCCCCCCCCAATTAAGCGGCTGCATTTATTAAGCAATTCACATGGTGGTTAATAATAATTATAATAATAATAATTTTTAATTTATAGCCCGCTCTCTCTCCTCGAAGGGACTCGAGGCGGGGCACAGGGAATTTAAAATACATATAAAATCACAGACATAGTACAATATTAAAATGAAATTAAACTAACCCTGCGCTAAAATCCCATATTAAAACTAAAAATAAGTCGCTAAAAACCCTAAAAACAATTGATTACCCTAGGCCGGCCAAGCAGAAAAAGTGTGTTTTTAATTTTTGACGGAAGGAGCGGAGGTCCGTAGTTGTTCTAATTTCGGGGGGAAGGTCGTTCCAGAGGGTCGGGCCCGCCACAGTGAAGGCCCTTCCCCTGGGTGTTGCCCGCTGGCACAGCATAGTGGACGGCACCCGGAGAAGTCCCTCTCTGTGGGAGCGAATCGGCCGCAGGGATGTATGGGGGCAGGATGCGATCCCGCAGATAGCTAGGTCCCGTGCCATGTGGTTAAGTGAATCGGGGCAGCAAAGCAGGTCACAAAACGGCCACCTCCCTCTTCTGGTCCTTCAATTTATCTGCCAAAGATACATTTATTTGTGCCGATAAATCGTTCTTGGTTGGCGCCCGAGCGTGACCCGCCTAAACGCCTTTCCCGGCTAAAGCTGAAGCTGCATTTTCGCAAGGATTAACGGCTGCTCGAGGAGGGGAGCGATGGGGGCGGCACACCGCTGGACGATGATCGCAGGGACCTGAACATCGCTCCCAACTGAGCATCGGGCGCGTCTGCCCAGCGTTTGCCTAATGGGCCTTGGCGCACGAAAGAACGAGAGCTAAGTGGCAATTTTGGCTGCGCTTGGAAATTCAGCGTGTTTGTGACCTTGGCTCGGTTTTTGGGAAGCTGCTTTGACTGCGGAAGGGGCGTTGGGTTTGTTTTGACCGAGGCTTCCCAAAATCACGAAGCAGACTCCTTGTCCCGACAAAAAACCCTTTTTCAAATACAAGTATAACAGCAGAGTTGGAAGGGACCTTGGAGGTCATCTAGTCCAACCCCCTGCCTAGGCAGGAAGCCCTATATCATTTCAGACAAATGTCTATCCAACATCTTCTTGAAGACTTCCAGTTCTCTTCTCTTCTCTTCCTATATTCCCTTCTATTTCTCTTCTGCTTCTCTTCTGTTTCTCTTCTCTATTCTCCCCTCTTCTCTTCTCTTCTCTTCCTATATTCCCTTCTATTTCTCTTCTGCTTCTCTTCTGTTTCTCTTCTGTATTCCCCCCTCTTTTCTTCCCTTCTCTTCTCCCTTCTCTTCTCTTTATTCTCATCTTCTCTCAACACAATACAATAGCAGAGTTAGAAGGGACCTTGGAGGTCATCTAGTCCAACCCCTGCCTTGGCAGGAAGCCCTATACCGTTTCAGACAAATGGCTATCCAACATCTTCTTAAAGACTTCCAGTGTTGGAGCATTCACAACTTCTGGAGGCAACTTCTGTTCCACTGATTAATTGTTCTAACTGTCAGAAAATTCTTCCTCAGTTCTAGGTTGCTTCTCTCCTGGATTAGTTTCCACCTATTTCTTCTTGTTCTGCCCTCAGGTGCCTTGGAGAATAGTTTGACTTCCTCTTCTTTGTGGCAACCCCTGAGATATTGGAAGGCTGCTATCATGTCTCCCCTGGTCCTTCTTTTCATTAAACTAGACATACTAGACATTTTATGAAGCTCGTGTGAATTCCTCTCATTTGCCTCTAGCAAAGTCCCAGCAAACAGTCTTTCAAGGGTGGATTGACAACCACAGACCTTATCTTTGGGAGTCCTTGGTGCTCTCTGAGCTTGGTGGTTTCCTTGGAGGCGTTTCATGACCCTACTAGGGAACCTCATCAGTGGTAGAGGAGAGAGGGATTGGTAGAGAAGGAGAAAGGGAGGAGGAGGAAGAGGAAGAGGAGGAAGCCTGTGGGGTCCTTGGTGCTCTCTGAGCTTGGTGGTTTCCTTGCAAACGTTTCATGACCCAACTAGGGTACCTCATCCGTGCTTGAGCAGAAGGGGGGCTTGCAGACGGCAGGAGGACGAAGACGAGGAGGACTATGGGCTTCTTGGTGCTCTCTGAACTTACTTGTTTTCTTGCGTCGTCTTGAAGGGAGTGAGGTTTATGGACAAGGAGAAAGGGAGGTGGACGAGGAGGAGGAGGATTATGGGGTCCTTAATGCAACTCAGCAACTGCCTTCTGGCCCCAATTGCGGTCGTAAGTTGAGGCCTATCCGTAGATAATTCCACCCCCCTTCCAGCAGCGTTTTGCAAAGAGTCACAATCTGCAGACAATTATCCTCGTCTTCGCCTCCTGCATTTCCCCTCTCCCTCTTTCTCCTCGCTCCACCGAGCGCCCGTGAAAGTGGCTTTCTCGGCGGGAGGAACAATTCATAATTTGTGGGAACCGGGAAGCGGATGATAGCTTGTCAGCCTGATGCAGATGACCCAGAAGGGCGTGGGCAGCCATGTGGAATTATTGCCCGCTCTGCAACGGAATCGCCCAAGTGTCGGAATCATGCAGCGAGAAAGAAAAACTTGACGTGCGAAGGAAAAATGGGACGTTCCCGAAGACGCTGGCTGGCTCTGAATGCTTTGTTCAGAATAACAGAGTTGGAAGGGACCTTGGAGGTCTTCTAGTCCAACCCCCTGCTCAAGCTCCGCTTCAGACAAAGGTTTATCCAGTCTTGTCTTTAAAACCTCCCAGTGTTGGAGCATTCACAACTTCTGGAGGCAAGTTGTTCCACTGCTTAATTGTTCGCCCTGTCAGGGTCCTTCCCCTGGAGTGGGGAGGGAATGGGGATTTTGCAGTATCCTTCCCCTGGAGTGGGGAGGGAATGGGGATTTTGCAGTATCCTTCCCCTGGAGTGGGGAGGGAATGGAGATTTTGCAGTATCCTTCCCCTGGAGTGGGGAGGGAATGGGGATTTTGCAGTATCCTTCCCTGGAGTGGGGAGGGAATGGGGATTTTGCAGTATCCTTCCCCTGGAGCGGGGAGGGAATGGGGATTTTGCAGTATCCTTCCCCTGGAGTGGGGAGGGAATGGAGATTTTGCAGTATCCTTCCCCTGGAGTGGGGAGGGAATGGGGATTTTGCAGTATCCTTCCCCTGGAGTGGGGAGGGAATGGGGATTTTGCAGTATCCTTCCCCTGGAGTGGGGAGGGAATGGAGATTTTGCAGTATCCTTCCCCTGGAGTGGGGAGGGAATGGGGAGTTTGCAGTATCCTTCCCCTGGAGTGGGGAGGGAATGGAGATTTTGCAGTATCCTTCCCCTGGAGTGGGGAGGGAATGAAGAGTTTGCAGTATCCTTCCCCTAAAGTGTGGAGGGAATGAAGAGTTTGCAATATCCTTCCCCTGGAGTGGGGAGGGAATGAAGATATTGCAGTATCCTTCTCCTGGAGTGGGAAGGGAATGGAGAGTTTGCAGTATCCTTCCCCTGGAGTGGGGAGGGAATGGGGATTTTACAATATCCTTTCCCTAAAGTGTGGAGGGAATGAAGATATTGCAGTATCCTTCCCCTGCCACGCCCACCAAGCCACGCCCAGGGAGCCGTTAATAAAAAATAAAAAAATTTCCCCATTGGTTCACAGTCGTCTCAAAGTCATTTCTTCAAAATTCGCCTCTTAGCAGCAATAGGAATGACCTCTCGTATTCTTTTCCAGAGCTATAAATATCATTTCCTGAGTAAAAAAAACATAATTTTGCAGTGTTTCTCGCAAGGCCATCTCCATCTCTCTCTCTCTCTCTCTCTCTCTCTCTCTCTCTCTCTCTCTCTCTCTCTCTCTCTCTCTCTCTCTCTCTCTTTTTCTCTCTCTTTCTCTCTCTTTCTCTCTCTCTCTCTTTCTCTCTCTCTCTTTCTCTCTCTCTCTCTCTCTCTCTCTCTCTCTCTCTCTCTCTCTCTCTCTCTCTCTCTCTCTCTCTCTCTCTCTCCCCCAATTGTCTTTCGTGAGTGTCTGTTTTGTCTCAGCCGTCGGTGATGCAAGCCAAAAGGCATTTCTTGTCCTTTCGGGGAACGGTGGTCGAAAAAAAAGAAGGAATAATGAAATTTTGAGAAGGAATAAACGGCATAAGGTGTACATCATCCAACCTGGTCTGTTCTGCCAGCTGTGCAGACGAAGGAAGGAATAAAGTGACAGGGAATCGTAGAGGTTTTAATCTGCTTTCTTTCTTGGGAAGACAGCTGAGGGAGGGACATGCGTGTACCACGGATGGAGAGGCTGTTCGGCTTTAATTAAGGATGCCCTCAATGGGGTTTAATGCAATTTTGATAATGGGCTTTGAATCAAACCACATGTCTCTCAAGTTATGAGTCCGGGCGGATGTAATTTTGGAAGATGTAGGACTGACATGAGGCATGTTTGGCAGTAGTGAAATTCAGTTGTTGTTTTTTACTATCGGTTCTGTGACCATGGCTTGATGGGCATGGTGGGGTTGATGGGCGTGGCAGGGGAAGGATACTGCAAAATCTCCATTCTCATCCCACTCTGGAGCCAGCCAGAGGTGGCATTTGGCGGTTCTCCAAACGAATCAACATTTCTGCTACCACCGGTTCTCCGAACTACTCAAAATTTCCGCTTTTGGTTCTCCGAACTACTCAAAATTTCCGCTTTTGGTTCTCCGAACTACTCAAAATTTCCGCTTTTGGTTCTCCGAACTACTCAAAGTTTCTGCTACCAGTTCTCCAAACTACTCAAAATTTCCGCTACCGGTTCTCCAAACTACTCAATATTTCCGCTACTGGTTCTCTGAACTACTCAAAATTTCTGCTACTGGTTCTCCGAACTACCTAAAATTTCCGCTACCGGTTCTCCGAACTACTCAAAATTTCCACTATTGGTTCTCCAGAACCTGTCAGAATCTGCTGCATTTCACACCTGGTTTCGGGCATGGCCGCTCATTTGGTGAGGGGGAGAACTAACCCCCTCACCAAAGAGGGAGAAAAGAGAGAAGGAAAAATCTCTCCTTGATGAGTTTCCATCCCTTGCTTTTAGTCCTGTCCTCAGGTGCTTTGGAGAATAGTTTGACTCCCTCTTCTTTAATAAATCTAAATCTAAAACTTTGGGGCAGCCCCTGAGATATTAGAAGGAAGGAAGGAATGTGGGAAGGAAGGAGAGAAGGAAAGAAGGAGGAAGAGAAGGAAGAATCTCTCCTTGATGAGTTTCCACCCATTGCTTCTTGTTCTGCCTTCAGGTGCTTTGCAGAATAGCTTGACTCCGTCTTCTTTGGGGCAACCCCTGAGATATTGGAAGGAAGGAAGGAATGTAGGAAGGAAGGAGAAAAGGGAGGGAGAGAGGGAGGAAGTAAGGAGAGAAGGGAGGGAGAAAGGAGAGAAGGAAAGAAGGAAAAATCTCTCCTTGATGAGTTTCCACCCATTGCTTCTTGTTCTTATTTTTTTTTTTATTAAATTTATACCCCACCCTTCTCCTACAAAAGGACCCAGGGCGGGGCACAGGCAAATTAAAACACAACGTACATAAATAGATCAATTATTAAAATCCAATTAAATTAATTACCCCGTGCTAAAACATTTTAAAATTCTCTCCAGACCGGGTGTTTAACCTAGGCCGGCTTGTTGGAATAAATGCATTTTCAGACGCCGGCGGAAAAGGCAGAGGTCTGTGGTGGTACGGAGTTCAGGGGGCAGGTCGTTCCAGAGGGTTGGGCCCACCACAGAGAAGGCTCTTCCCCTGGGCATCACGAGCCGGCATTGACCAGCTGACGGCACCCAGAGAAGGCCCTCTCTATGGGAGCGGATCGGTCGGAGAGATGTATGGGGCAGGAGACGGTCTCGCATGTAACTAGGCCCTTCTGCCTTCAGGTGCTTTGGAGAATAGCTTGACTCTGTCTTCTTTGGGGCAGCCCCTGAGATATTGGAAAGAAGGAAGGAATGTGGGAAGGAAGGAGAGAAGGGAGGGAGAGAGGGAGGAAGTAAGGAGAGAAGGGAGGGGGAAAGGAGAGAAGGAAAGAAAGGAAAAAATCTCTCCTTGATGGTGCTTTGGAGAATAGTTTGACGCCCTCTTTTTGAAGTCCTCTTGGTCAAGGACGTCGCCTGAGTGAGCTTGTCTGGCTTTTTATAGTTTTATTCCTCAATCGTCCTTTTGATCTTCTCTTTGATCTTGGGCACCTAATTGTTAGTGCGCCTAGTGTGCGATTGGCTTTTCATGCCCCTGTGCACTGCGATGGATTGTATGTACTCAGACCCCCACCATATATTTCATTGAGCTCAGTAGGGTATCCATCACAGAAAAAGTCTACTCGCTGAGTAAGCCTGTTGGAAGTTAGGTCCCTTATATTTCATCACAATTCCCAATGCTTGTTTTATTCGCTTTATTATAATTTCCTTGATTGTGGTAAGGCAGACAAAACGTGTTGACTGGCAGGCAGGTTTAGTGAATAATGCTTGTTCTTATTAAACCTGCAGAGAATAGAATAGAATAGAATAGAATAGAATAGAATAGAATAGAATAGACAGAGTTGGAAGGGACCTTGGAGGTCTTCTAGTCCAACCCCCTGCCTAGGCAGGAAGCCCTATACCGTTTCAGACAAATGGCTATCCAACATCTTCTTAAAGACTTGCAGTGTTGGGGCATTCACAACTTCTGGAGGCAACTTCTGTTCCACTGGTTAATTGTTCTCACTGTCAGGAAATTTCTCCTCAGTTCTAAGTTGCTTCTCTCCTTGATTAGTTTCCACCCATTGCTTCTTGTTCTGCCCTCAGGTGCTTTGGAGGATAGCTTGACTCCCTCTTCTTTGGGGCAACCCCTGAGATATTGGAAGGCTGCTATCCTATCTCCCCTGGTCCTTCTTTTTATTAAGGACATTATCTGTCCTTCCAAAGTTGAATTCTTTATGCTTTCTTTTTCTTTCTTCTTTTCTTGTCGTCCTATCTCTGCATAATTTGCAACTGTTCACAAACCTTGCAAAAGAGCAACTTTTGGCTGCAAAACTTTCAAAACGCCTTTAAAAGGCAGAATATGGGAATAAGAATAGAGTAGAGTAGAATAAAGTAGAGTAGAACAGAACAGAACAGAATAATGGAATGAATAGAATAGAATCGCCAAAAGATGTGGAGACTCTAGAAAGAGTGCAGAGAAGAGCAACCAAGAGGATTAGGGGACTTGTAGGCTAAAACATACGAAGAACGGTTGCAGGAACTGGGAATGTCTAGTTTAATGAAAAGAAGGACTAGGGGAGACATGATAGCAGCCTTCCAATATCTCAGGGGTTGCCACAAAGAAGAAGGAACAAGCTATTCTCCAGGGCACCTGAGGGCAGAACAAGAAGCAATGGGTGGAAACTAATCAAGGAGAGAAGCAACTTAGAACTGAGGAGAAATTTCCTGACTTTTAGAGTAATTAGTCAATGGAACAGAAGTTGCCTCCAGAAGTTGTGAATGCCCCAACACTGGAAGTCTTTAAGAAGATGTTGGATAGCCATTTGTCTGAAATGGTATAGGGCAGGGGTCTGCAAAGTCGGCTCTTTTAAGACTGGTGGACTTCAACTCCCAGAATTCCCCAGCCAGCATAGCTGGCTGGGGAACTCTGGGAGTTGAAGTCCACCAGTCTTAAAAGAGTCGACTTTGCAGACCCCTGGTATAGGGCTTTCTGCCTAGGCAGGGGGTTGGACTAGAAGACCTCCAAGGTCCCTTCCAACTCTGCTATTGTATTGATAGAAGATGAGAAGAGAGAAGAGAAGAGAAGAGAAGAGGGGAGAATAGAGAAGAGAAGAAAGAAGGGAAGAGAATAAAGAGGAGAGAAGAGGAGAGGACTGGAAGTCTTTAAGAAGATGTTGGATAGTCATTTGAAATGGTATAGGGCTTCCTGCCTAGGCAGGAGGTTGGACTAGATGACCTCCAATGTCCCTTCCAACTCTGCTATTATATTGTATTGTATTGCATAGCATAGCACAGAATAGAATAGAATAGAATAGAATAGAGAGTAGAGTAGAGTAGAGTAGAGTAGAGTAGAGCACATCAAAACAGAACAAACTGAACAGGACAGAATAGAAAACAGAATAGAGAAGAATTTTTTTTTCTTTCTTCTTTTTTGGGGGGGTCATCCTATCTTTGCATAATTTGCAAGCTCTTCCCAACCTTGCAAAAAAAAAAAAAAAAGAGCAACCTTTGGCTGCAAATGTCCCACACTGGAAACGTTCAAAACCGCCTTTAAAAAGCGGCCCTTGGGCTTCCTTGGGAACGGCCGGCCATGCTGAGGATTTGACACTAGCTTTGCAGCTTCCTCTTCCCGTTTTTTTTTTTTAAGTTGGAGGATTGCAATTCTTTCTCTCTCCCCCCCCCCCCCTTCCCTTCCCTGGGGCTGTCCTTGAAAAGCTTCCAGAAGCTTCAGCTGGTCCAGCAGACAGCTGTTGGAGTTAGCTGTAGGAGTCACGGCATTCCTTCACGTAAGCTGCCCTGTGTTGGGTCCCTTGGTTTGCAGGTGCAAATTTTTGTGCAGAGATACGGGCGTGTGGTTTCCAGCTTGGTTCGCCCCCCCCCCCCCCCAAGGTCGCTCCCGGCCAAAAAAAAACCTTGATCCAGATCTAGATTACACCCGCCGGTTCAGTTCAGCATGCAGAAAAACCCGAAGCTTGGATCTTTATGTCTCGAAGCTCAGCAAACATACGAGAGAATACGGATTAAAAAGCGAGCAAAACTAAGGAAATATGGACTGCAGGAAAAACAAAAATTACACCCATATACTACCAGTCGTGAGATTCAGCCGGTTCGGTCCGGTACAGACGAACTGGTTGTTAAATTGCTGGCTGGCCTCGCCCCTTCCAGGAGTTCCCATGTGGCCTGTTTTGGCTCCCATGTAAGTGCAAGGAGGCCCACTAGGCCCAAAATGAGGCACAGGGGAGCAGCCCCCCACCAGTCTGTTTTTGCTCCCAGGAGGCTGCAGGGAGGCCTACTCAGCCCTAAAGAGGGTGTGGGGGATACCCCCTCCCGTGGCGAATTTTTGCTCCTGGGCAATAGAAGGCCAAATGTTGTTAAATTATTTGAATCACACCACTGCATACCACTAAAAAGGTTGGGGGCGTGACGGCTCGGCCGTTAAAGATGGCGAGCTCCTCAGTTGGAAAGCCGGCTTCGAGACCCTGACGACGGGGTGAGCTCCCGTTCCTTGATGCAGCTCCTGCCCGCCTAGCAATTCGCAAGCATGCCGATGCGAGTAGATCAACAGGTACCACTTCGGTGGGAAGGTCACAGCGTTCGGTGCATCTCGGCGTATAGTATAGAATAGAATGGATGAGCTGGAAGGGACCTTGGAGGTCCTCTAGTCCAGCCCCCGGTTCAAGCAGGAGAACCTATACCCTTTCAGACAAGTGACTGTCCAGTCTCTTCTTAAAAGCATCCAGTGATGGAGCACCCACGGTTTCTGGTGGCATGCTGGCCACATGACCACGGAAGGGGCTTCACACCCTAGGTAGGGGAATCTTTGTGGATATCTTGCAAAGCAACTCAACTCCGCCATGAAAGGTTTACATTGTAGCTCCAAGCCATTGGACCAACAAACCTACAACGGAACGTCAATTGGGGCCGAAGACGAAATAGTCCAGAAGGGGAACGTTGTAGGTTTTCCCAGTGTTAGCTCACAAGCCTGGGGCCTCCTGGTGGTCTCCTTTCCCAAACCAGATACAACCCTTCTTTATCCTTTGAACGATCGGACGAGTTCGACAGGAAGCCGCTAATGAATACCCCGCCTTCTTGCCGTTTTTTCCCCCCGTATATTGGAAAAGTCCCCCACCCACCCAAAAAGGGGGAGGGGGGGGGGAACAGCTAAAAATAAGTAATCAAGCCCCGCGCAATTACATTGAGCTGTAATTACCTGTAAAGCTAAATGCCACCTGTCTCTCTGCCGTTTTAAACGTCGCCGAATCTCGGGATGCTAAAAAGAAGAGGAAGTTGACGCTCAGCAACTAAGAGCTATTGGGACCCGTTTCCCCCAGAAACACCGGGAGCCACAAAGGTCCTAACCCGATGCCCCCTGTTCAATTCAGGAGCTGACCGGAAGTCCGGTTTCCCCCACCATAGAGTCTCCTCCTAGCGCGGCGTCCTTTTTCCTCTACCTGTCGGGACGAGAACTCACCATCTCCTGGTGATTGGTCCACTCAGTTGGCTTTTGGGCCTAAGGCGGGACCAGAACTCGCCACCTCCTGGTGATTGGCCCTGTTATAACAGAAAGCCCTATCAATTTGGAGACGACTGGAAAACCCTCCCCTTGCCATACGGTCTTCTCCTGGCGCACTGTGCTTCTCTCCCCCTCCCCCTGCTCCCCACCGGAAGCTCCTCTCCAAATTGTGGCGCCGACCATTGACGGAACCGCAGCTGGGGGGGGGATGAAAGAGCCCCATGCGGCTCCAGAGCTGCAGTTTGCTAACCCCTGAACAAGTCACCCAGCCAGCTTTCATGCCTAACATGGGACTAGAACTCACAGTCTCCTGGTGAGTGGACCAAAGTCACCCAGCCAACTTTCATGCTTAAGGCAGCATTAGAACTCACCATCTCCTAGCGATTGATCCAAAGTCACCAAGGCAGCTTTAAGGTCAGCAGTTCGAATCCCTAGCGCCGCGTAACGGAGGGAGCTCCCGTGACTGGTCCCACCTTCTGCCAACCTAGCAATTCGAAGGCAGGTAAAAAATGCAAGTAGAAAAATAGGAGCCACCTTTGTTGGGAAGGGAAGAGCGTTCCGTGCGCCTTCGGGCGTTGAGTCATGTCGGCCACGTGACCACGGAGACGTCTTCGGACAGCGCTGGCTCTTCGGCTTCGAAAGGGAGATGAGCAGCGCCTCCTAGAGTCGGGAACGATCAGCACCTATGTGCAGGGGTAACCTTTACCTTAATTCTATCCCTCTCAAACCAGCCAGGTCAAACTTGGAAACGAAAACAGTAGAGGCACTGTTTTTCCAATTAAATAACGACCTCGGGCAGACGAGGGGGAAAAAATAGAAGAGCAGCCGTTAAAACGTGCCATTTCCGTAACAAGAATTATTCGCGAGAATTTTTTTGCTCCTTGGGGACAGATCGGTCAATTAGCTAATTGGTTTTGGAGGGGTCGGCCTGGCGGTGATTTGGAAAGGAAATTGTCTCTTTGACAGTGAACCATAAAGAGAACGGGTTCAGGTAATTGACCCTTCTGACAGCTGAAAGCTGCCCCCACCTGCCCACCCACCCCCTTTAAAACCTGAGTGTTTAATCAGATTAACAAGAGTTGGAAGGGACCTTGCAGGTCATCTAGTCCACCCCCCTGCCCAAGCAGGAGACCCTACATCTGCCTCTACCAAGGAAGGAAGGAAGGAAGGAAGGAAGGAAGGAAGGAAGGAAGGAAGGAAGGAAGGAAGGAAGGAAGGAGTAACAGATTAACAGAGTTGGAAGGGACCTTGCAGGTCATCTAGTCCAACCCCCTGCCCAAGCAGGAGACCCTACATCTGCCTCTACCAAGGAAGGAAGGAAGGAAGGAAGGAAGGAAGGAAGGAAGGAAGGAAGGAAGGAAGGAAGGAAGGAGTAACAAATTAACAGAGTTGGAAGGGACCTTGCAGGTCATCTAGTCCAACCCCCTGCCCAAGCAGGAGCCCCTACATCTGCCTCTACCTAGGAAGGAAGGAAGGAAGGAAGGAAGGAAGGAAGGAAGGAAGGAAGGAAGGAAGGAAGGAAGGAGTAACAAATTAACAGAGTTGGAAGGGACCTTGCAGGTCATTTAGTCCAACCCCCTGCCCAAGCAGGAGCCCCTACATCTGCCTCTACCAAGAAAGGAAGGAAGGAAGGAAGGAAGGAAGGAAGGAAGGAAGGAAGGAGTAATAGATTAACAGAGTTGGAAGGGACCTCGCAGGTCATCTAGTCCAACCCTCTGCCCAAGCAGGAGACCCTACATCTGCCTCTACCAAGGAAGGAAGGAAGGAAGGAAGGAAGGAAGGAAGGAAGGAAGGAAGGAAGGAAGGAAGGAAGGAAGGAAGGAAGGAATAACAGATTAACAAGAGTTGGAAGGGACCTTGCAGGTCATCTAGTCCAACCCCCTGCCCAAGCAGGAAGATCTTACATCTGCCTCTACCTAGGATCGAACTCACAACCTCCTGATTGTGAATGTCTGTAATAATTGCAGCGGGAGAGGAAGGGAAAGGAAGTTCTGAAAATGTTAGGAAAACACTGGAACCTGTCAGGCACAAAATATTTCTCATTTTTCCATTTTCCATTTTCTACCTTACATGGCTAACCCTTAGGGATGTGGTGGCTAGAGTAGCTAAGATGCTGAGCTTATCAATCAGAAAGGTCGGCGGTTTGAATCCCCAGCGCCGCATAACGGAGGGAGCCCCCGTGACTTGTCCCAGCTTCTGCCAACCTAGCAGTTCGAAAGCAGCTAAAAAATGCAAGTAGGAAAATAGGAGCCACCTTTGGTGGGAAGGGAACAGCGTTCCGTGCGCCTTTGGCGTTGAGTCCTGCCGGCCACATGACCCCGGAGACGTCTTCGGACAGCGCTGGCTCTTCGGCTTTGAAACGGAGATGCGCACCGCCCCCTAAAGTCGGGAACGACTAGCACAGATGTGCGAGGGGAACCTTTAACTTTACCTTATTACTACCTTACATACTGGTAAGCCATAGCTAGTTCTCCTAGGTACAGGAAATCCTTGACTTACGACTCCAATTTCCATCGCTCAGCGAGACAGTCGCTAAGTGAATCTTGCTCCGCATTTGCAACCTTTTCACCACCGTGGTTATGGGAATCCCTGCAGGGGTTAAATTAGCAGCGGCGTTATTAAGTGAATCGGGCTTTCCCCCTTGACTTTGCTGGTTGGAAGGTCACAAGAAGAGAATTGCATGACTCCGGGACGCTGCAACCCTCATAAGTCACTTTTCTCAGGGCCGTCGTAACGGCACACGGTCACTAAATGAACTTGTGGTAAGCCAAGGGCTACCGGTAATTTCCACTTGGGGGAGGATGGGAGTTGGAGTCCAAGAAGCCTGCGGGGGTTGTAATTTTATTACAATTTTATTACAATGACAATAAAGATGATGATGATGATGATGATGATGATGATGATGATGATGATGATGATGATGATGATTAGGATCTTGTAATCCTAGTGGACAACCATTTAAATATGAGTCAGCAGTGTGCAGCAGCTGCCAAAAAAAGCCAACCCAGTTCTAGGCTGCATAAACAGAGGGATAGAATCTAGATCACATGAAGGGTTAATGCCACTGTATGGTGCCTTGGTAAGGCCACACCTGGAATACTGCATACAGTTTTGGTCACCACGTTGTAGAAAAGACGTGGAGACTCTGGAAAGAGTGCAGAGAAGAGCAACCAAGATGCTTAGGGGACTGGAGGCTGAAACATGAAGAACGGGTGCAGGAACTGGGGATGTCTAGTTTGATGAAAAGAAGGACCAGGGGAGACATGATAGCAGCCTTCCAATATCTCAGGGGTTGCCACAGAGAAGAGGGAGTCAAACTATTCTCCAAAGCACCTGAGGGCAGGACAAGAAGCAATGGGTGGAAACCAATCAAGGAGAGAAGCAACTTAGAACTAAGGAGAAATTTCCTGACAGTGAGAACAATTAACCTCTGGAACAGCTTGCCTCCAGAAGTAGTGAATGCCTCAACCCTGGAAGTCTTTAGAAGATGTTAGATAGATATTTGTCTGAAATGGTATAAGGTTCCTGCCCACGCAGGGGGTTGGACTAGAAGACCTACAAGGTCCCTTCCAACTCTGCTATTGTATTGTATTGTATTGTATTGTATTGTATTATTATTATTATTATTATTATTATTATTATTATTATTATTATTATTATTATTATTATTATTATTATTATTATTATGTGCGTATTGCGCTGCCCTAGTCCTTCTTTTCATTAAACCAGACATAACTAATTCCTGCAATCTCAGCGACTTTTTCAAATTTGCTATTGCTATTCCTATCTCAGGAAGCTCAATCGTTCATTCTATAGGGGAGGAAGCGTTTCCTTTTCCCATCAGGATGTTTACCATAAAGCTGCTCTAAAGTTGTGCGTGGTTGCAGTTGTGTTTCCTCCCCCACCCCTCCCCCGCATCCCCACACAGGTTACTACGAGAGGACATTTGTAGGTTAATACCACTTTATAATGCCCTGGTAAGGCCACCCTTGGAATGCTGCATTCAGTTTTGGTCACCACACTATAAAAAAAGATGTTGAGATTCTAGAATGAAATTCAAGGGCGAAAAGAATAAGGTTCTACATTTACGCAAGAAAAACCAAATGCACAGGTACAGTATAGGTGGTACCTTGCTCGATAGTAGCAACAGTGAGAGGGATCTTGGAGCCCTAGTAGACAAGCATTGAAATAGGAGCCAGCCGTGGGCAGCAGCTGCCAAAAAAGCCAACCCAGTTCTAGGCTGCATCAACAGAGGGAGAGAATCAGGATCCCGTGAAGGGTTGATATCACTTTATAAGGTCTTGGGAAGGCCACACTTTGAATACTCTATTCAGTTTTGGTCAAAACGATGTAGAAAAGATGTGGAGACTCTGGAAAGAGTGCAGAGAAGAGCAACAAAGTAGATTAGGGGACTGGAGGCTAAAACATATGAAGAACGGTTGCAGGAATTTTGGGTATGTGTAGTTTAATGAAAAGAAGGACCAGGGGAGACATGATAGCAGTGTTCCAATATCTCAGGGGTTGCCCCAAAGAAGAGGGAGTCAAGCTATTCACCAAGGCACCTGAGGGCAGAACAAGAAGCAATGGGTGGAAACTAATCAAGGAGAGAAGCAACTTAGAACTGAGGAGGAATTTCCTGACAGTGAGGACAATTAATCAGAGGAACAGAAGTTGCCTCCAGAAGTTATGAATGCCCCAACACTGCAAGTCTTTAAGAAGATGTTGGATAGCCATTTGTCTGAAATGGTATAGGGCTTCCTGTCTAGGCAAGGGGTTGGACTAGAAGACCTCCAAGGTCCCTTCCAACTCTGCTATTGTATTATTGCATATGGTCGACTTATTTTGTAGCCTTCTTCATTTCCAAACTCTTTTTTTATTCTTCAACCGTTGGTAAAATACAAGTCAAGCTATTCTCCAGGGCACCTGAGGGTAAAACAAGAAGCAATGGGTGGAAACTAATCAAGGAGAGAAGCAACGTAGAACTGAGGAGAAATTTCCTGACCATGAAAACAATTAATCAGTGGAATTACTTGCCTCCAGAAGTTGTAAATGCTCCAACCCTGGAAGTTTTTAAGATGTTGGATAACCCTTTGTCTGAAGTGATGCAGGGTTTCCTGCCTAAGCAGGGGGTTGGACTAGAAGACCTCCAACGTCCCTTCCAACTCTGCTATTCTATTCTATTTTTTTTCCCACTTTGTCCTTATGCCTCCGATAAAAATCAGCAATGAAATCAGTTTATTCTGCCGCGGCTGAAGTTCTCGTGGTTTTTAAGTTCGAAGAAGCGCCACGGAAAATAGCTTGAGAGAGAATAGAATTCCTGTTTTTCCTGCTGTTAAGCCTCAGACAGCTTGTCCTCCACGTACAATCCACAATTTCCAATGCTAAGCGAGAGTCCTTCGGTGAGTTTCGTCCCATTTTGCGACCTTCCTTGCTACCGTTGTTAAGCGAATCGCTTCAGCTGCTGAGTGAGTAACAGGATGGTTCAGTGAATCTGGCTTTCCCTGTGGACTTTGTCACAAAAGGGATCATGTGACACACACACACCCCCAGGACACTGCAACAGTCATAAATCCAAGTCAGTGGCCGAGCGGGAGAATTTTGATCACGTGACCGTGGGGATGCTGCCGGGGTCGTAAGAGTGAAATGTCCGAGTGCACACAGTGTGACCATGTGAAACAACCCAGGAGCAAATACAGGAAACAGAGGTTTAAATATTGGTTTTATCTACAAAGAATATATACATACACATACTTTAGTCAGACCTCAAACAAACAGTAATCAGCAATTACAGCACGGGGAGAGAGAGAGAGAGAGAGAGAGACCTCTTCTTATTACAGGCTCTTAAAGGGATATCGACCCAAAAACCTTGCTGACTCATTCCCAGCATTACATCATCGCAGCAGCTCTTAAATCTTTACCCTGACATGAAAAATGGTAATAAATCCCTTTTTGTCCAAATCCCTTGAAGAATTGTCTCACTTGGCAAGAGAAATTCTGGGCTCAATTGTGATCGTACGTTGAGGACTAGCTGCATATATATATATATTTAAAAACAGCATAATGTTAACCAGTCTGGAAGTCGCCACCCAGGTGATTTCCACCCCCCCCTTTCAAAAAACCCAAGAACTTCAGATAAATCAAGATTTACTCAAGACAGAAAGAAAGCCGCCGTCGAGATTATCAGCAGCTGCTGTTATTCAAACCCATCCCTTAATATAGAAATCATCTTCAACCTCTTCTACATCTATTTTTCTTCCCACCTGTCGCAAGGGCCTCCTTCCCAAACTCCCATCTGTCTTTTGTTTTTGTGGTCCTTCGTTTTGACGACGCGAGAACAAACTTTTCGGCACAAAGAGAAGGGAGCCAACATTACGTAACGCCTAGAACAAATGTTTCTCCATCTTAGCAAAGTTAGGAACTTCCAGAATTCCCTAGCCAGCAAGCCTAAGAAAGAACCCCTCCTTCCAAATTCAGAGCAGGAGACAAGAAAAGGAAATTATAATAATTTTACAGCAGTGTTTTATATTTTTATAATATCCCTCCATAACTTTCTTATCCGTGGGATCCTTGGCTCTCTCTGAGCTTGGGGGGTTTTCTTGCAGACGTTTTATGACCCACCTAGGTAACATCATCAGTGCTAGAAGGGAGAGTGGGTTGGCTGCCTCTTTATATACTGAGTAAACAGTAAACAACTTAATCAAGGAACCATCAAGAATACTCCCACCAACAATGACAGGGCAAGCCGGTAAGATATAAAAATAAGGGCAAATCCCACTCTTTTACCACTGATGATGTTACCTAGTTGGGTAATTAAATGTCTGCGAGAAAACAACCAAATGCAGAGACCACCAAGGGCCCCACAGTTCTCTTCCTCCTCCTCCTCCTCCCTCCATCGTCTGTCTCCTCCTCCTCCTCCTCCTCCATTCTCCACTCCTCCTTCTCTTCCCTCCATTATCTGTCTTTCATTCTCCTCCTCCTCCATCCTCCACAAGCTGATGATGCTACCTAGTTGGGTCATGAAATGTCTGCAAGAAAACAACCAAGTTTAGAGAGCACTAAGGACCCCACAGTTCTCCTCCTTCTCCTCCCTCCATCATATATCTTTCATTCTCCTCCTACATCCTCCACTCCACAAACTGAATGTTAATACCACTAAAGTGTTAATACCACTTTATAAGACCTTGGGAAGGCCACACTTGGAATACGGCATTCAGTTTTGGTCACCATGATGTAGAAAAGACGTGGAGACTCTGGAAAGAGTGCAGAGAAGAGCAACAAAGAGGATTAGGGGACTGGAGACTAAAACATATGAGGAACGGTTGCAGGAACTGGGTAGGTCTAGTTGAATGAGAAGAAGGACCAGGGGAGACATGATAGCAGTCTTCCGATATCTCAGGGGTTGCCCCAAAGAAGAGGGAGTCAAACTATTCTCCAAGGCACCTGAAGGCCAGACAAGGAATAATGAATGGAAATTGATCAAGGAGAGATCCTTCCTTCCTTCCTTCCTTCCTTCCTTCCTTCCTTCCTTCCTTCCTTCCTTCCTTCCTTCCTTCCTTCCTTCCAATATCTCAGGGGTTGCCCCAAAGAAGAGGGAACCAAGCTATTCTCCAAAGCACCTGAGGGCAGAACAAGAAGCAATGGGTGGAAACTAATCAAGGAGAGAAGCAACTTAGAACTGAGGAGGAATTTTCTGACAGTTAGAACAATTAATCAGTGGAACAGAAGTTGCCTCCAGAAGTTGTGAATGCCCCAACACTGCAAGTCTTTAAGAAGAGGTTGGACAGCCATTTGTCTGAAAGGGCGTAGGGCTTCCTTCCTAGGCAGGGGGTTGGACTAGAAGACCTCCAAGGTCCCTTCCAACTCTGCTGTTGTGTTGTATTGTAACTCCACTCCTGGCATTGATGATGTTGCCTAGTTGGGTCGTGAAAGGTCTGCACAAGAAGACACCCCCCCCCCAAGCCCAGAGAGCATCCAAGAACCCCTGAGCTGCATCTGTCTGGGGAATTCTGAGAGTTGGAGTCCACACACCATCAAGTTGCAAAGGTTGAGAAACATCGAGTATCTTGTTCTGCGCTGCACATCTCTAATCAACTTTCTTCCCACATTATTCAACTCCCTTTTCTTTTGTCTTCTGTCGTATAACAAACAGAGCGGGAACACAGTGTGATTACACTGATATTTGTGTCTCTTTCCCCACCCCCCCACCTCTAACAACTGTGCATTCCTCAGAATCAACCCAAATTTTCCCACGATGGTTGTACCAGAAATGTTTCTACCCATTTGTTGCATCTTGAGTAAATATTTTACCAGAGTGCACAAATGTCAAATGTCCCTTATTTTCAAAGGCGAATGTTTATAGCTCAGGTTTGAGCTGTGGGGTCCTTGGTGCTCTCTGGGCTTGGGGGTTTTCTGGCCGATGTTTCGTGACCCAACTAGGGAACGTCATCAGTGTTAGGAAGCAGTGGGGGGTTATGGAGTGGAGGAGGAGGAGAAAGAGAAGGAAGACAAAGAGGAGGAGGAGGAGGAGGACAATTATGGGCCCTTGGTGCTCTCTGAGCTTGGCGGTTTTCTTGCAGACATTTCATGACCCAACTAGGGAACATCATCAGTGTTAGAAAGCAGTGGGGGTTTATGGAGTGGAGGAGGAGGAGAAAGAGAAGGAAGAGAAAGAGGAGGAGGAGGAGGAGGAGGAGGAGGAGGAGGAGGAGGAGGAGGAGGAGGACAATTATGGGCCCTTGGTGCTCTCTTGGGCTTGGGGGTTTTCTTGCAGACATTTCATGACCCAACTAGGGAACATCATCAGTGTTAGAAAGCAGTGGGGATTTATGGAGTGGAGGAGGAGGAGAAAGAGAAGGAAGAGAAAGAGGAGGAGGAGGAGAATTTTGAGCCCTTGGTGCTCTCTGAGCTTGGCGGTTTTCTTGCAGACATTTCATGACCCAACTAGGGAACATCATCAGTGTTAGAAAGCAGTGGGGATTTATGGAGTGGAGGAGGAGGAGAAAGAGAAGGAAGAGAAAGAGGAGGAGGAGGAAGAGGAGGAGGAGGAGGAGGAGGAGGACAATTATGGGCCCTTGGTGCTCTCTGAGCTTGGCGGTTTTCTTGCAGACATTTCATGACCCAACTAGGGAACATCATCAGTGTTAGAAAGCAGTGGGGATTTATGGAGTGGAGGAGGAGGAGAAAGAGGAGGAGGAGCGGGAGGACAATTATGGGCCCTTGGTGCTCTCTGAGCGTGGCGGTTTTCTTGCTGACGTTTCGTGACCCAATGGTGCAGCAGAAATCAGGCAAAAATAAGGAAATGAGGTGTTTGTTCTTGGCGCTGACTGAACTTGGTGATTTTCGTGAAGACCAGAGGTGGATTCCTACCGGTTCGGCTGAACCGGTTGTAACTTGGCGGCCTCAATCGCTGCAACCGGCAGCGACCGAGGCCTGCCCCACCCCCGATCCGGTTCTCTCGGCGGCGCCATCTTGTTTTTGCCTTCTGCGCATGCACAAAGCCATTGTTGTAGCACAGCAGGTGCACGGCGTGCCCTTGAGCGAACCGGCAGCGGCGAGATGTGTAGAATGTGGTGTAGACATTTCATTACCCAGCTAGGTAACGTCCTCAATGCTAGCAAGGAGTAGGGTTTACCCCAGAGGGTGAAAGGCTACCGGTTCTGACCGGCTCGCTAGAATAGGTCGTAAAAAAAATGCTTTAAAAAGTGTGTGTGTGTGTGTGGGAAAAGCTGGTCACGCCCACCCAGTCACATGACCACCACCACCAAGCCACGCCCACAGAAGCGGTCGCCCAAAAAATTTAGATTTCACCACTGGTTTTACACTCTGGTTATATTCCAGCCAATGAAATTCTAAAACCAATCTCACCGACGCGGACAGGGAAAGCCACTAGGATATAAATTGAGAGAGAATCCCATTCCTTACAAGCACTGATGATGTTACCTAGTTGGGTAACGAGACGCCTACACAAAAACGACCAAGCTCAGAGAGGATCAAGGACTCCTCATTTCCATTACTTTTCCCCCCATCTCTGTTTTTGCACCATGGTTAATAATCGCCGGATTCCCAGTTTAAAACGATTAAACCCAATTCACGCGTTCCCCAATAAAACAAGGAAGAGCGATGGGTTTCTTTGTCTGACTCCTCCAGTTTGTAACCAGGTTGTAAAGTTGTTGTTGTTGTTTTATTTTTATTTTTCAGCTTCGCCCAAACATTTTGCTTCTCTATTTGAGGGCAGCCTGGGAATGGGGCTTGTAAGATTTGAGGGAAAGGAATTAATTTTCCAACCGTGGTTTATCTCGTCAACAAGATAACAAGGATTATGTTTTCAGCAAGCAAATAACACGCTTCACCCACCAGCAGAAATGGGAACATTTTATATTAGCCGCATGTTTTCTCTTGATAAAGGGGATATTGGAT
Source organism: Rhabdophis nuchalis (assembly GCA_039707465.1). NCBI lineage: Eukaryota > Metazoa > Chordata > Lepidosauria > Squamata > Natricidae > Rhabdophis > Rhabdophis nuchalis. The sequence continues at coordinate 62,759,475 of CM077649.1, forward strand.
TGTTGTCTTCAAGAATCCGTACGAGGGTCCTGCCCACAGACTATTGCTTGTTCTCCACATATGACCACAACGGAGGGCCGAATTCCCGTGGCTAAGCGAGACGGTTGTTTAAGTGAGCTTGGCCCCATTTTACGACTTTTCGTGCCCCGGTTGTCAAGTAAATCGGGCTTCCGCGTTGACTTTGCTTCTATTTTTTTGCGATTGTGGTGACGAACCTGCTGTTTTGTGTCTTGTGTCAGTGGGATAGAACACAATTAACGTTCCTAGTTTCTGGGCAAGACCTGTTTAAGGTGTACATATTTTAATTTTATATTTTATAATCATATAGTGGCGTGTAGGGTTTCCGGCCTAAGCAGGGGGTTGGACTAGAAGACCTCCAAGGTCCCTTCCAACTCTGCTATTCTATTCTATTCTATTCTATTCTATTCTATTCTATTCTACATTCTATTCTATTCTATTCTACTTTCTATTCTACTTTCTATTCTATTGTATTCCGTTCCACTCCACTCTACTCTACTATATTCGATATTCTATTCTTATTCTTATTCTTATTCTTATTCTACTCTGCTCTACTCTATTCTACTTTCTATTCTATTCTATTCCATTCCACTCCATTCCAGTCTATTCTATTCTATATACTATTCTATTCTACTCTACTCTACTCTATTCTATTCTATTCTCTGTTCTTATTCTACTCTACTCTATTCTATATATATTCTATTCTTATTCTATTCTATTTTCTATTCTTATTCTATTCTATTCTACTCTACTCTACTCTATTCTACTTTCTATTCTATTCTATTCCATTCTACTCTATTCTATATACTATTCTATTCTTATTCTATTCTATTCTATTCTACTCTATTCTATGTACTACTTTTATTCTTATTCTTTTCTTTTCTACTCTATTCTATTCTATATACTATTCCGTTCTTATTCTATTCTAATTCATTTTATTCATTTTAATTGTGATGCTTCCAACCAACAATTAACTTTGCTTGTCAGAAGTTTGCAAAAGGGGATCATATGACCCCAGGACATTACAAATTTGGAAGGGACCTTGTAGGTCATCTAGTCCAACCCGCACCCAAGCAGGAGAACTTATACCATTTCTGACAGATGGCAGTCCAGTCTCTTCTTGAAAGCCTCCAGGGATGAAGCTCCCACAATTTCTGAAGGCAACTTCTGTTCCATGGGTTGATGGTTCTCCCTGTCAGAAAATTTCTCCATCTATTTTTTCCATTGCTAAACCTTGGTGTATCAGTGTGTGTGTGTGTGTGTGTGTGTGCGTTTGTGTTACATTTGTGCTGATAAATAAATAAAGGGAGACTAGTATAGATCTATTTCTAGCTATTTAGCTCTCATCAGCTAGCCTTACCCTTACAGGGATTTGAAGCAGGGCTGTATTACATATCAGGCAGTTGTATATTATAGTTATAGCTCGAAATGGATTTATGAGCTGATCAATAAATAAATCAGAGAGACTAGGATAGATCTGATTTATTTATTGATCAGCTCATAAAACTAACACACATATTAAAAAATTAACACAATGGAACTCATGGCTTTCTGTCTAGATGGCCTCTGGTGATGAGCCGAAAGGCAGAAGAGGAAACAGTATGTCTCCTCCCTTAATTGGGGCCCTAACAGGATATTGTGAAAACAATACATATATATATATAAAATAACAGGCAGGTAAATGCTCCCCTTCTACTCTCAAACCGATCCAGAGGCCGAGAGACGTGGTTAGCATTCGTGCAACTATAAATCTCCAATTAATGGAGTTATCCAGGAAGCAGTCGGTGGCGTTTTATACGTTTTTAAAAGCTACAGGTCTCCATTGCGACCTGTAGCGAGAAAATTAAAACCACATTAAGGGGAAGGTGGCTGTGTTTAAATTGCTTTAAGTCTGTTGCTGCTAAATAGGAAAAAAACACAAGACATTTCTCTAGCATAATGAAGTGTATCTTGCCGGGCGGCTTCATCAATTTGATTTACGGAGCTCTTTCAATTGCTTGGCCCTGAGATTTGAGTTCAGAGCAGAGAGAGGGTTTATTAGGCTTCGCTCACTTCCCCGCAGTTTAATTAAGATAAATTTGCCAGAAGGGGAAGCAGAGAGAACCAGGGATTTACGGCACCTGCTAATCGTGCGGGGAGAAAAAGTTTGCACAACAAAACCAGCAGGAAATTTACGCCTCGAAAGCTTCCAAAACGGTGTAATTATGGCTGAGGCCCTTGAAATTTCTGCTTTTGGTCGATCTTGTCGGGAGAGAATGGAGGCCTTTGAACGATGGTGCTGGAGAAGACTCCCGCACCACGAAACCCGGCTGCAATTCCAGGTAGTCCTCGACTTACAACGGTTCGTTTAGTGACCGTTGGAAGTTACAACAGATTTGAAAAGGCTGACTTGCGACCAGGGGTGGGTTGCTGCCAGTTCTAACCTCTTCTCTAGAAGAGGTTCCATAAATCTACAGGGCCATAGAGAACCGGTTCCAGCTCCCTCCCCACCGCCCGTCCGCCCATCATCCAGAGAAAGAGCGAGAGGAGGAATTCTGGGAGTTGAAATCCACAAGTCTTAAAGTTCTCAAGTTTGAACACCCCTGGTTTTTTTTCTCTTAAAGGGTTCGGGGTGCAAGCGTCTTGTAGTTTGACAGCTTTAAGACTTGGGTGCTTCACATGCCAGAGTTCCTGAGCCAACACGACTGGAGGAGGAATTCTGGGAGTGGAAGTCCACAAGTCTTAAAGCTGCCAAGTTTGAACACCCCTGGGGGGGTTTTTCCCTAAAGGATTAGGGGTGCAAAGGTCTTGTCACTTGACAGCTTTAAGACTTGGGTGCTTCAAATGCCAGAGTTCCTGAGCCAACATTTTGGTTGCTAAACAAGAGCATTGTTAAGTGAGTTCCACCACATTTTACAAGTTGACCACGCCCACCCAGTCACATGACTGCCAAGCCACTCCCACTCAGTCACATGGCCAGCAAGCCACTCCCAACCGATCACATGGCTGGCAAGCCACTCCCACAAAGCAGGCCACACCTACAGAAGAGGTTCTAAAATTTTTGAAACCCACCACTTGCTTGGGACCCTTTTTGTAGTTAGGACTTTGGCAACATCCCATGGTCCTCGGAGCAAAATTCAGACCCTCGGCAACGGATTCATAAATACGACGGTGACCATGCCCCCTGGGGACCGTGTGATCCCCTTTTGCGACCTTCTGACAAGCAAAGCCAACGGGGGAAGCCAGATTCACTTCGCAACCGCCTTACCAACTGAACAACCGCAGTGATCCAGAAAGGGGGTAAGGTCCAGAAAGGGGGTAAGATGGGGCAAAGAACACACTTCACAACTTGTCTCGTTTAGCAACAGAGATTTGGGGCTCGGTGGTGGTCATAAGTTGAGGTCGTAAAAGGGAATCACACGATCCAGGGACGTTGCGACCGTCATAAATATGAGCCGGTTACCAAGCATCCGAATGTAAATCAAGTGTGACAAATGGACATAAGTCATGTTTTTCAGGGCTGTGGTAACTTCTAGCAGTCACTAAATGAATTATTGTAAAGTCGAGGATAACCTGCAGGTGGATGGAACGCCACCAGGAAATCCCAGGCTTTTTAGACAAGACTGGAAGCTGAAGAAACATCTGGAAAAAGGCAGTTACAAACTCCTTACACACACACACACACACACACACACACACACGGCTCTCTTTCTCTGTGTGTGTGTGTGTGTGTGTGTGTGTGTGTGTGTGTGTGTGTGTTCCAGCATAACTCTGGAACACCGCGAGCAATTTCAACCAAACTTGGTAAACAGATGACTTACTCTCTAGAAACAAATCCTGTGGGGGTAAGACACCTCTAACACCCTTCGGGGGTGGGGGGTGAGGATGTTCTGTTAAGATACAGCCTGTTGTGCCTTAAAAGGGCTTCTGCTGTACTGCTGTACAGTGGAGTTGCTATGGTAACGGCTTCACAGTACTCCACAAGGGGGCTCCCTCTGGTAAGGGGGAAAATCCAACATTAGAAATTTTCGTTTGGTCCGGATGGTTTCCTCCCTATAAATAAAATACCCTGGAAACGCCGGGTTATCGGCTAATTTTGCTATAAAATCATCTGCCCATTCCTGAATATGTCGCCACAATACAAAAAACTCACTTTATCAGCAGCTCCGGTAAACATCCAGCTCCAATGCATTAAATTTTCTGGTCCTGCTAGGTTAAAGGAGCCGATAACCATAGCTGAAGCAATGTGGATTAATTTATACAACTTTCGAACTAATCCTCTCCGCATTCATTTTCTGATAGCATCAAATTCTTTCCGCAGCTAAATAAGACTGCTGATGCTAAATTCTTTTCGTAAACCAGCAGAATGCTAATGAGGAAGCGTTAAATATAATTAGAGCTCCGTGCAAGCAACAAAAATAAAAAAATAAAAATAGCTGAACATTCAAGAGAGTGGGGAATATAGGATTTTAGGAAGTTTGAAGTTTTATTTAGAATAGAATAGAATAGAATAGAATAGAATAACAGAGTTGGAAGGGACCTTGGAGGTCTTCTAGTCCAACCCCCTGCTCAGGCAAAGAAACCCTACACCGTTTCAGACATTTGGTTGCGCTATCTCTTCTTAAAAACGTCCAGTGTTGGAGAATTCACAATTTCTGGAAGCAGGTTTTAGATTTAGATTTTATTCAATTTGTATCCCGCCTTTCTCCAGGTTGGTCTGCTGAATGATTGTTCTAACTGTCAGGAAATTTCTCCTTGGTTCTAAGTTGCTGCTCTCCTTGATTAGCCCGCAGGCTGGATGAGACGCACGCTGGCCACAGCCACGCCCAAGTGGCAGTTGGAACAGAGTTCTTTTCAGCTGGGGAGGGGGAGTAGAATGTCTAGCTCCTTGGCCTCAGAGCGTGTTAATAATAATAATAATATAAGAAACGCTAATGATCTGGTGGTGATTTTGAAAAACCTTTTCTTAGCGAGCACCTAGAAGCCAAGAGAAATAATGTGGGCCAAATTTCAAGTTTGTAAGCTTTATGGGTTCTGAAGATTTTGTGATGATGCGCGAGTGGTATTTTGCTTTTATGTAGATTCAACTTATCCTGGAGACCGTAGGCTGAAGTAGTCTCCATTTAGCCACAACTAGAGAAATGGGGCAAAGGGGTTGACGGAAACTCAGTTTCCGTCAACGCTGCCCCATACGTCCCTACGGCCGATTCGCTCCCACAGAGAGGGTCTTCTACGGGTGCCGTCAGCCGGGCAATGCCGGTTAACGACGCCCAGGGGAAGGGCCTTCTCTGTGGCGGGCAGTACACTCTGGAACGACCTACCTGCCGAACTACGTGTCATCTCGGACCTCTGCCTGTTCCGCCAGCGCTTAAAAATGCATTTTTTCCATTTAGCCGGCCTGGCATGAACTACCCAATACCGAACTGACTATTAGCTGATTAAAGGTTTTAATTTATTTATTTATTTAATTAGATTTCTAGATCGCCCCCTCTCCCTGAAGGGGACTCGGGGTGGTGTACAGGTAGAGTTAAAATTATCAAAACCATAACAATACATATAAACTTAAAATCGAATTAAATAGTCCCCTGTACAAATGTATAAAAATTAAAACTTGACCCATAAAACCGAAAAAAATAATTTAAAATTACAGACCGAGGCGGGAAGCCTGAAGTTAGGTTAAATTTGGGGTTTTCATTATGTTTTAGCACAGGGTTGGGTTTAATATAGTTTTTAAGAGTTTTTTGTATATTTGTACTTGTTCTTAATTTTCCTGTGCGCCGCCCAGGGGTCCCTTTGTGGGAGATGGGTGCGGGATATAAATACGATAGATAGATAGATAGATAGATAGATAGATAGATAGATAGATAGATAGATAGATAGATAGATAGATAGATAGATAGATAGATAGATAGATAGATATTACGTTAAGATATCGATGGATATCGATAGTGGCAGTTGGAACAGAGTTCTTTTCAGCTGGGGAGGGGGAGTAGATAGTAGATAGTTAAGATATCGATCTTATCTACGTTAAGATATCGATGGACTTCAACTCCCAGAATTCCCCAGGCAGCATTTTGCTGGCCTGGGGAATTCTGGGAGCTGAAGTCGACACGTTTAAAGTTGCCAAGGTCGAGGAAATACAGGCAGTCCTTATTTCTCCAAAATGCTCTCCAGAATAACAATAAAGGTTGTGGTTTTTTTTTCTTCCCCTGTCTCCTTTTTTGGAAACATCTTCTATTCTTCAAGACTTGGCTTTTTTTAGAAAGAGCGTGCACTCACCCTGTCCAATTATAGCTCAAAACTCAGCCTCTCCAAATCCATTCAGCAGCTGGGTTGGAAAAAACCCAGAAACTCTTAAGATTGTAAGAAGAAAGCCTGAACTTTTTTTTTAAAACCTTTGTTTCTTTTATTAATTGAACACAAAAACCCAACACAAAAAAAATACTCTGCGTGTGCGTGTGTGCGTATTTGTTACATCTTTTCCCTTTTTAAAAATTAAAAATTGTGTGTGTGTGTGTATACACAATTTTGTGTGTGTTTGTGTGTGTGTGTGTGTGTGTGTTCCAGCATAACTCTGGAACGCCTCGAACAATTTCAACCAAACTTGGCACACTCTCTGGAAACAAAATACTATAGGGTTAAGACAACCCTAAAACCTCTCGGGGTGTATGTGTGTGTGTGTGTGTAAAATTGTGTGTTTGTGTGTGTACATAATTGTGTGTGTGTGTGTTTTCCCGCATAACTCTCTGGAACGCCTCGAGCATAACTCTCTGGAACGCCTCGAGCAATTTCACCGCTAAAATCCCTCGAGGAAGATACAGCTGGAAAACAAACACACACACACACACACACACACACAATTGTGTACACACACAATCTTACACACACACAATATCCATTTGGTTCATCCGAAGCCAGGAGGAAGGCACTGGAGACAAAATGGAGGCTGGAGGCTAAATGGAACGAGGCTTCATTTATTGACGAAGCAGAACTTGTGTGATGCTGGGCAGCTGACCACAGGAAGTTAAAAAACATATAAACATAACAATTACTAATACAATAGCAGAGTTGGAAGGGACCTTGGAGGTCTTCTAGTCCAACCCCCTGCGTGGGCAGGAACCTTATACCATTTCAGACAAATGGCTATCTAACATCTTCTTAAAGACTTCCAGGGTTGGGGCATTCACAACTCTGGAGGCAAGCTGTTCCAGAGGTTAATTGTTCTAACTGTCAGGAAATTTCTCCTTAGTTCCAAGTTGCTTCTCTCCTTGATTAGTTTCCACCCATTGCTTCTTGTTCTGCCCTCAGGTGCCTTGGAGAATAGCTTGACTCCCTCTTCTTTGTGGCACCCTCTGAGATATTGGAAGACTGCTATCATGTCTCCCCTGGTCCTTCTCTTCATTAAACTAGACATACCCAGTTCCTGCAACCGTTCTTCATATGTTTTAGCCTCCAGTCCCCTCATCCTCTTGGTTGCTCTTCTCTGCACTCTTTCCAGAGTCTCCACGTCTTTTCTACATCGTGGCGACCAAAACTGTATGCAGTATTCCAAGTGTGGCCTTACCAAGGCACTATACAGTGGCATTAACACTTCACGTGATCTAGATTCTATCCCTCTGTTTATGCAGCCTAGAACTGTGTTGGCTTTTTTTAAATTATTTTTATAAATAATTAAAACCGAATTAAATAATTATCCCCTGTGCTAAAATTTTAAAATCATTAAAACTACTACCCCGTTTAAAACCCAATGAAAACAATTTGAACTTCAGACGATAGGCTAAGTGAAATAGATTAGGCCAGACTGGCCTGATGGGAAAAAAATAGGTCTTTAGTTTCTGGCGGAAGGAGCGGAGGTCCGTAGTTGTTCTAAGATCGGGAGGTAGGTCGTTCCAGAGGGTTGGACTAGATGACCTCCAAGGTCCCTTCCAACTCTGCTATTGTATTGTATTGTTGTATTGTATTGTAAATTCATTCTCTAAGACGCGAAGAACTTTTAGTGGGGAGTCACCCAATTCTCAGGGGCCAAACTGCCCCACAGGACTAGTGGTTCAGATGACTCTGCCAACTTTTAAATGATTCATTGAAACCCGTCCCTCCCTCCACGCCCCCAAAATCTGGGCAATTTTAAGATGGGTTCCGACCGAGGCTTCCCAAGAGCCTGAAGCCAACTCCTGGTCCCGACAAAAAACCCTTTTATTAATTGACTGTGAATTCTGCTCATTCACATCCAGCAAAGTCTTTCAAGGGAGGATTTACAGTCACAGACCTTATCTGGCTTGGAGAACTGCCAGGCTGATCTCTGCAGAACTTGGCCAAGAGTCTTGGAGAGTCCCGAACCAATGAAGCGAATTAATTCTCTCCTGCAAACTCCACTCCCCTGTCACTCCTCTTTTATTTCCTCTGGGAGGGGCCATTCATCGTCCACCCGTGGCCTTACCCCCAAGTCGACCTCTGTTCTTTAGCTGTTCCCGGTCACTAAAAGAATTGTTGTAAGTCAAGGACCGAGGACCACTTGTATATTGTTCTCCTGCTCGAGCAGGGGGCTGGACTAGAAGACCTCCAAAGTCCCTTCCAGCTCATTCTGTTCTATTCTATATGGGCATTATATGGAGTCTTTCACCGCTATACCTTCACGGATAGGTATAAAGGAGACTTAATTGTTACTTGTTGTTAGTTGTGAAGTTGTGTCCAAGACATCGTGACCTCATGGACAACATTCCTCCAGGCCTTCCTGTCCTCTCCCATCCTCTGGAGTCCATTGAAGCCGGCTGCTTTGGTGACTCCATCCAGCCACCTCCTTCTCTGTCGTCCCCTTCTTCTTCTTTTGCCTTCCATCCTTCCCAGCATGAGGGTCTTCTCCAGGGAGTCCTTCTTCCTTCTCCTTAGGTGGCCAAAGCCTTTGAGTTTCCTCTTCAGGATCTGGCCTTCTAAAGAGCAGTCAGGGTGGATCTCCTCTAGGACTGACCGTTTGGATGGCCTTGCAGTCCAAGGGACTCACGATAGATAGATAGATAGATAGATAGATAGATAGATAGATAGATAGATAGATAGATAGATAGATAGATAGATAGATGATAGATAGATGTCCCCTTCTTCTTTTGCCCTCCATCGTTCCCAGCATGAGGCTCTTCTCCAGGGAGTCCTTCTTCCTTCTCCTTAGGTGGCCAAAGTCTTTGAGTTTCCTCTTCAGGATCTGGCCTTCTAAAAAGCAGCCAGGGTGGATCTCCTTTAGGACTGACCGGTTGGATGGCCTTGCAGTCCAAGGGCCTCAATGCAGGAGTCTTCTTCTCCAGCCCCAGAGTCCAAAGGCCTCCATTCTTTGGCCCTCAGCCTTCCTTATGGTCCAACCTTCACAGCCATCCATTGCAACTGGGAAAACCACAGCCTTGACTAGACATACTTTTGATTGGCAGGGGGATGTCTCTGCTTTTTAGGATGCTGTCTAGATTTGCCATCGCTTTCCTCCCCAGGAGCAAGCTTCTTTCGATTTCTTGGCTGCGGTCCCCCATCTGCGTTCATCTGGGAGCCCAGGAGAATAAAACCTGCCACTTCCTCCATTTCTTCCACCACTTATTTGCCAGGAATTGAGAGGGCCGGATGCCACGATCTTTGCTCTCTTAATGTTGAGTTTCAAGCCAACTTTTGCACTCTCCTCCTTCACCCGCATCAAGAGGCTCTTTAATTCCTCTTTGTTTTCTGCCATTAGAGTGGTATCACCTGCATACCTGAGGCGGTTGATATTTTTTTCCCCCGGCAATCTAAATTCCAACGTTCGATTCATCTAGCCCCGCCGAATTGTTACTAGAAAAAAATAAAATAAAACACCTTTTCAGCCGGCAGATTGTTTTACAGATGGTTGTCTGAAAACTCCCTGTCGCATTGTTTTAGATTTTTTTTCATCATAATTATTTGAACCGAATCACTTTTTCCTATCCAGGTGGCTGGGGAAGTTTGGGTGTGTGTGTGTGGAAATAATCTACCCTCTTCAGACAGATTTAATTAAACGGATCGCTTTTCAGCCAGTAGATTCCTCTCTAAGTCTTTTTAAAAGTTGTTTTGTTTTATTCTCCTGCGTAGAGAGTTATATTTTTTTAATAAATAAATAAACGCTGTTGGGAAGAATTCTGTCCACCCCCATGCTATTTATTTTGGCCGGCAGTGGCGTTCCATATTTCTCCAAAAATAAAAAATAAAAACCCTCTTAGAGACTTTAAAAATTCAGCAAAAACAGAGTAGTTGCTAAGTTACCATTGGGGCTGTCCGTAGTTTTTGTTCTTTGACTGAAGCGACTTTGAGGATCACGAAAAATATGTTCAAGGTTATTTAAGATTAAGTCGCTCCGAATTTCCTTTGACTTGATTGTTGTTTCTGTCTAAAGATAGAGTTTGAAACTTTAAAGAAAATAAATCTTGCTTTCAGGCTAAAAAAAATCAAGTCTCTTTTACGTCAGTATCAACTTGAGGTTTTCTCAGCCAAAGTGCAAAAATGCCATTTTTAAAAAAAAACCTGCCCCGCATCCCAAGTCCCAGAAGGTCACAACTCAACGGAACCCCAAATTACTAAGCAAGGCAGTGGTTAAGTGAGTTTTGCCTCATTTTACAACCTTTTTAGGGATGGCGAGAAAGGGAATCACTGCACTTCAGTGAATCATGTGGTCATTAAGCAAAGGAAGGAAGGAGGGAAGGAAGGAAATAAGAAAGAAAAGAAGAAAGAGGGAGGGAAGGAAAGAAATAAAGGAAATAAGAAAGAAAAAGGGAGGGAGGGAAGGAAGGAGGAAGGAAGGAAGGAAGGAAGGAAGGAAGGAAGGAAGGAAGGAAGGCAGGCAGGAAGAGAGAAAGAGGGGTTAGGGTTAGGGAGGGAAAAAAGGGAGGGAAGGAAAGAAGGAAGAGGGAGGGAGGGAAGGAAGGAAGAGGGAGAGAAGGAGGAAAGGGAGGAAGGAAGGAAGAAAGAGGGAGGGAGAGAAAAAAGAGAGGAAGGAAAGGGAGGTAGGGCGGAAAGGAAGGAAATAAGAAAGAAAATAAAAAAGAAAGGAAGGGAAGGAGGAAATGGAGGAAGAAAGAAAATAAAGAAAGGAAGGAAGGGAAGGAGGGAATGGAGGAAGAAAGAAAATAAGAAAGAAAGGAAGGGAAGGAGGGAATGGAGGAAGAAAGAAAATAAGAAAGAAAGAAAGAAAGGGAAGGAGGAAATGGAGGAAGAAAGAAAATAAGAAAGAAAGGAAGGGAAGGAGGGAATGGAGAAAGAAAGAAAATAAAGAAAGAAAGAAAGGGAAGGAGGAAATGGAGGAAGAAGGAAAATAAGAAAGAAAGGAAGGGAAGGAGGGAATGGAGGAAGAAAGAAAAAAGAAAGAAAGGAAGGAGGGAACGGAGGAAGAAAAAAAATAAGAAAGGAAGAGGGAAGGAGGGAGGGAAGGAAGGAAGGAAGAGAATAAGTAAATAAATAAAATAAATAAGAAAGAAAGAGGAAAGGAAGGAAGAGAAAGAAAAAAGGAAGGAAGGACTTTGATTTTGTAATTGTGAAATTGGACTAACAGTCTTCATTTAGGAACAACAGCCTATTGTCAATTTGGACCGAATGATGCTTTTTCCTTATCCTCTCTTGAGTTGAAGCTGACTAAATCTAGTTATTCATCCTCAGCTGATCTGCTTCCGTCTTTCTGGAGGCCAAATATTTCGTTCCACCACAATTGAGGCCAAATATTTAATTCTTCCCCATTGACTCCGCTTGTCAGGTGGTCGCAAAAGAGGCATCATGTGACCCTCAGCACACTGCGACCGTCGTAAATATGAACCAGCTGCCTAAGCCTCCGAATTTTGATCACAAGGATGTCGCAAGGGTCACGTCAGAAATAGTCCTAAGTCGATTTTTTTTCCCCACGTCGTTACAACTTCGGTCACTAAACGAATGTTGTCAATCGAGGACTGCCTGGCCGTAAAGGTAGCCCTTCCCTTACGACCGATCGCTTCGTGGCTGTTTGAAAAACTTTTTTTGCGGAAATTTTTCTTCAATTACTTCTGGTAAAAATAAAAAAAAACAGCCCTGCTTGCCAACAATGGATTCGTTTAACAACTGCTAACTTTATTTAACGACCGCCTTTAAAAAAGTCTTACTATGAGGTGCAGTCACGAGGCGTCCCTTTTATTGACCGGCATGACTTGTGACTAATTCTGGGCTCAATTACACAAATTGTGTGTTTGTGCATACATTTGCAAAATGTTGGCATTAGATAATTATATCAAGAATTATGACTTTACGAACCATAGCAAAGAGGCTCAGATCTCAGAAATGAATAGATATTGAAAATATTACTGTAACCTGTGAACAGGGATGGCAGGAAAAACAAATGATTGAATGTATGTCTGTTAAAATATGATATATATATATATATCTTTTGCCAATTATTTTCTTTGTTTAATTTTGAATTTTTATGGTATCGGAGGCGACCAACATCCTCCACATGGAAGCCATTAAAATGTTTATATATTACCCTATTTTACCCCTTTTCCGAAAAATACTGTAAAACCCAATAAAATTGTTTTAAAAAAAAAAAGAATTATGGCTTTACGGTAACAACATACTATACGATGAAGAGAAGGACCAGGGGAGACATGATAGCAGTGTTCCGATATCTGAGAGGGTGC